>CAOKZL010002024.1:0-490715 GCA_948472985.1 Iguana delicatissima
TATATAATGGGTTGTAACCCCCACACATTGCCCTTCTTCCACAGATATGGGGGGGAGCATTTTTGGCTTTCCTTAAGTGTGGGACGCAGACGGTAGCGATCTCGAAGGGGTGGCTTTCGTCATATGAAAGTGGTAGAGCCACTGGTCGTCGTCCCATTTAGCAAGCACTTCCTCGGCCCACCATGTCCTCCGCATCCTCTCCCTGACCCACCACCTTCTGGGGCATGGGAGACACCGCGAGTATCCTCTCAGAAGGGGCGCATAGAAACGTCCTCCTCCTCATGGTCGCGATGGAGCCTGGACCTCCTCGCTCGATCTCTGGCCGACTGTTCTTGCATGGTGGCAACCACTACACCCAGAACCGTGAAAAAGGGGCCCAGGAACCTGACCAGGTCATCGAGACCCTCGTCTTCCATCGCAAAGCCACGAACAGCCAAAATCTGCGAAGCCAGGAAGCACAACGGCCAGCCCCGACCACGCACTAGCCCGAAGTGGGGGGTGGCGGCGGGAGGTGGGAGGCATTGGGGGAGGACCTTGTTGGCTTTGCATACGTGCGTGCGTGCGCATGTATGTCTGGCGCATGTACGTACTGACGCAACGCGCCTTTTTTTTTTTAAAATCAAAAGCAGCCTATCACAGCCATAGTGGGCGAGTTTATGCTAATAGCAGGAGTGGTCAGGACAGCAACGTGTGGATCTCTGAACCCGGGGCTAAACCGAATAAGCATAAGACGTATATTGAGAGCGCGCTTTAAAGCAATCAAAAAACCGGAAAAAACGGCCAACCATCACTCGTGAATTCCTCTCCTCGTGTGGAAAAAGGGCCTTAATTATGGAATTAAAAGACACATGTATATTTGTATTTAGTTACCTTGAGTAGCTGAATGGCATATCAGCTCCCGGTGATGTGGTGGTGATAGCTTCATTGTAATCACAGAGGAAAGACTGGTAGTGGTTCAAGAAACCACAAGTGTTAGAAAACATAATGTCTAAGAGATCTGGCAGATAAGCCAAAAGACCAATAGCATCTTATTTGCTATGTAAAATAAAAGGAAGTGTTCAGCACACCACAAATGAATATTCTTCTTCAGGTTCCAGTGTTCTTAATGTATTTTCACATGGAACACCATCTTAAACCTGCCAGAAGCCCTGCTCCAAACCCCAGGATATGGCTTCTTTTATGTCCTGGTGTACCACATCTTTTTGGTGCCATGCAGTTCCCAGACTCTCCAATCCACAAATCCCTTTTCTGTACAAGTTTGTAAACTGTATAACTGGATATGGGGGAAATGGAATGAATACCATTTTTCCTATGTTTGCAAAACTACAAAAGGCATTGTTAAAACAAAATCTTTCCTAATTTTATGCTTGTTTCTTCCAAAGCAAGTGTAACATGAATTTGGAATTAAGTTAAAGTATTGGGAGGATGGATCTGATGACTAAAAATGTATTTGGATTAAGGTTAATAAATACCTGTAATATATTCCATAATGACTTGTTCCTTTCCATCTAAAGGAGACCAAGTATGCATGATGTACTAGACCATGAAGTCCAACCATCATGTTTTGAGGCTGACTACCTGCTTCTTTCTTTCTTTCTTTCTTTCTTTCTTTCTTTCTTTCTTTCTTTCTTTCTTTCTTTTTTTCTCTCTCTCTCTCTCTCTCTCTCTCTTTCTTTCTTTCTTTCTTTCTTTCTTTCTTTCTTTCTTTCTTTCTTTCTTTCTTTCTTTCTTTCTTTTCCTTCCTTCCTTCCTTCCTTCCTTCCTTCCTTCCTTCCTTCCTTCCTTCCTTCCTTCCTTCCTCTCTCTCTCTTTCTCCACTCTCTTGTATCCCTCTTTTTATCTAATGTGGACTACATGATTCATCTTCTCTCCACTTTATTTATACCTGTGAGCCCAAACAACCTGTGGCCCTAGATATGTGTGTGGGGACCTAATCACTCCTGCTCATTTGATGGGATACCAGTGATAGACCCAAGATCACCCAGTGAGTTTCATGACTGATGTTGGACTAGAAACTCAATCTCCCAAGTCTCAGGCCAGTATTCTAACTGCTATACCACACTGGCTGTGCAGAGTACATACACACATACATCAAGAAATGTGGAGATCAAAACATATGACCACAAGTTAAATAAGCGGGTAGCAAGGAGAACTAGAAAACAGGCAGAAACAAACAAAGTTTAGCCAGACAGTTAGCTAAGTGAATGCCTAGAGAGAAAGAGAGAGTTTAACTGTAAAATGCCAAAGTCATGGCATCAGTGGCAAAAAAAAAAAAGTAAAAAAAATCTGGGGACATGGGAGGAGAACGGAATTTGCACATCTGCTTTTGCACATCATGGGTCCCCCCCACCACTGCCAAGTGCTACATTTTCAACAGAGCTGTGAGTGAAGCAGAACAGGTGGAAGCAGATTTTGGGTATCCAAGAAGAAATCAAGTGGTGCTTTTGTTAACGGCTTTAATTATTTATCTTTTTTTGCTTTGAATGATAGAATGAAATTGAAGCCAGAAGGCACATGATCTAAGGACCTTTTGATTGGGAGGGACTGTTGATGCCATTCTCCATCCCCCTGAAACAATCCACTTCCCTCTCAGTGTAGCTGAAATTTCAGCCGTGGCTGTGGGAAAAGAGGAAGGGTTTCCCCAGCAATAATCTATCGATGTGAGCTCACAGCCCCTGTTGGAATGCAAAGTAATATATACTGACTTGGTCTTGAATTGGCAATTAAGATCCATTTGCCTCACAAAAGACTTGCTCCTGGTCAAGATGAAAACTGTTAAGAACTCTGATGGGTCAAGTGAACTGTCTGCATTTTTGGACACCCTTTGGGGGCCTAGCTATGACGAGTGCCTAAACTTCAAAATGTACTATCACACGCCTTTGCCATAGTAATGAGAGCAATACAGAAAGGCAGAGTTCTTCAGTATCAGTGGAGGATGGGAGGAGGAGCTGGTACGGCCCTTCAGAGGTAGCAAAAAGTGGACAATACAGTTTATGTTCTCAGCCTTGCAGAAGCTGGATATTAATTTATGCAATCCAGGGGGGAAATAGAGATGGAAAAGATGGAAGGGCAGTGAAAAAAGAAATTCACCCTGATACCCTTCAGCAATGAACGAGGTGGGGGTAGCAGGTCTTTTGTTTCTTGGAAATCCATGCATTCATTTCTGTATCAGCCCAGCAGATCAGAGGAGCAATTTCCTTTGTGGAGCTAATTCAGTGCGTTCTCTAACAATGAACTCTGTAATACCATGTCATTAATGAAATTGATCACTTTCAATTTGTTCTGCACATGTAAGAAAGAAAGGAAGAGAAAGAAATAAAACAATGCCTTTTTTGTATAGCAGGGGCATGCCTAACCTAATGTGCTGCACAGCACATCATGACGACGATCCTATCTACTCGTACCTGCAAATAAGCCAGGGCAAATATTTAGAGGACTAGGCAGACAGACAGTGGTCACCTTCCTTTTTAATGAAATAAACTAACATTTTAGATAAGAATGTGTCAAATACATGTAGTAGCAAAAAATCATAATATCTATTACATTAGTGAAAATACTGGGTTTCAGTCCATCGCCAGAGCACTTTCTTTTCTCACTCTCTCTGGGAACATTTCTTTTCTTTGTTCTGGTCTTTCTTTCCCTCCTAGGAGTTGTAGACTAAAACTGTGGTTTCCCAAGATCAAGTGAAACAGATATTCACAGATGTAGTTTCTTCTTGTTGGATCAGAAAATGGGGAATAAGCAACTTTTCTTTCCTGCTGCCCTTTATGGTCTAGCTTAGTGGTCTTAACCTGGGGGTCCACAGGGGATCTGTGAATCACTGCTGCTGGGTACCAACAGTAGCAACAGGGATGTGGCAGCAAGTGGGGGTGGCATGGGTGCAGGTGCCAAAATTGTTCCCTTGTTTGGCTTCAGGTCACTTCTGACTTATGGAAACTCTAAGGTGTACCTATCACAGAGATTTTGCTCAAGATTTGTTCAGAGGGGGTTTGCCTTTGCCTTCCTCTGAGGTTGCGAGAATGTGACTTGCCCAAAGTCACTCAGTATCGGAATGGGGATTTGACTCCTAGTCTCCAGAAGCTTTAAATAAATAAATATTTAAATGAATATTTTGATATTTAACTCTAAATTTAAATCTTGAGTTAAGTCTTGGGTAGCAAATTATATTTAGAGAGGGTCCCTGATAGAGAAAAGGTTAAGAACTATTGGTCTAGCTCATGGAAAGAGCAGGTAACGTATAGTGGTTACAGCAGAGCTGAGAAATCCCAGGTCACCTCTTTGCTCAGCTGTGAACTAAATGGGTGGTCTTAAGTGAGTGTGGTCTCAGCTGCTCCCCCATTTCCCTCCCATTCATAGTCTGGGGATTAGTGCAAAAGACTATATTACAGAATTGGTATAGAATTACTTAAAACAAGTGTAGGAATCCTTTGGCCCTCCAAATGATTTGGACTTCCAACTTTTAAAAGCCCTTGATAGCATGACCAATGGCAAAGGGTTATGGGAGCTGAGTTGCTGAGATTGCCCCTGGCCTAGCCAGCTCTGTCCGGGAAGCCTGAGGGTATATGCAGTGTTACCAAAACAAAACAAAATATGTTCGTTCTCTGGATGCTGACCCGGCCTCTGTCCGCTTTTGTCCTTACAGGAACGGTCCTTCAACCTTGATGGTCCAGTGCACCAGCTTCAGCCTGGTGATTGGGTGGTCTTAAAGATCTGGGGAAGAAGACTTTTGTCTCTGGCGTGGACCAAACCTGCTCAAGTGCTGCAGACCACTGATACTGCAATTAAAATCCACGGCCATAAATCTTGGATCCATCATTCCAGAGTTAAAAAGGTGCCAGAACCCAGAAGGTGGAAGGTGATTCAAGAAATGTGCCAGATACTTGTTCCTTCAGAGACTTTATTTCTCAGAGTCACTCCGGAGGCTGACCTGAGACTTCAATATTGGATTTTGAACTGTGTCTGTTAGTTACTGATAGTAGTTTTAGGACTGGTTGCACTGACTTACAACCTCTTTATACACTGTGTTTTGATATCTTGTTACTATGAAGTGCTTGTTCCTTAAATTATGGATTACCTATTTGCCTGAAAGCACTCATGCTGGCTGGCATGAGAACATTTTTCATTAATTAGTTCATAATATTTCCCAGGTAGCAAATGCCACCAAATGTTGTGTTTGTACGCATGGCCCTTCCTCTCATTCACAGGGATAGCCTGTAGTAACAGTAGACACTCTGAATCTCATTAGCTAGTTAGTGAATTTTGGATGGTTGAAGAGTGTTGTTGTCATTTTTATCCTGTTTACCTGTATAGTTCTGTGTTTCTGCTGCTTGTCACAATGTATGCCAATTTTCTGTAATTCACTACACAATAATGGGTCTATTGACCCACCTCGAAGGGTTGATGTTGTCAGAGAGACCCAACTATTAGTTCAGGGGTACGGGATGGGCTAGTTCTCCTGTGAGGGGGGAAACTGTGAGTGAGGAAAAGATCATCTCCATTACGAGCTAAGAGGTGGTCACATACACAGGAGTCCCTAGCCCCTCCCGTCGGCTGACTCATGAATGTTACGACCTCACCTGACCATTGCCTTATTTGGAAGGAAGTTTGTGATTGGAAGGAATCTCAGGTTACCTGCCCTTCTGGGCCCTTCTGGAAACTCCTGGACATTACCTGAATGGAAGGGGTCAGGGGGTCTGGGGTTAGTGGAAAAATACTGTAATAGGCGTGTCTGCTGTTTACCTGAATACTGTGATTGGTGAAAAATGCTGCAGTGGGTGTGCACCCTGATCACCTGGATCCCAGATTATAAAAGCTTGTCCCAGCCTTTGTTCTGGGTTCCGACTCTCTATTGGCACCCTGTTATAACAGAATTTTTTTGTATTTTTGTATTCAATAAATCTGACCTCTAGCCTTTGAACCAAGAAACGTCTGGCCAATTTGCCTGTTTCTCAGAAAAAGCTGTCCTTCTCCAGGACAAGAAGGTGACAGGTTATGGGAGTTGTAGTTCAAACTGCCTGGAGAACCAAAGGCTACCTAAGCCTGACTCCGGATAATTCATAGGAACTGTTATGAACTTTTACGAAAGCTTCTATAAGAAGTTATCCCCACCACCATGCCATCTAATTTTCTTTTCACAACAGTGTTATAAAGTGGATCAGGCTGGAAGAGAAATGGCTAATCTTGGTTTCTTTCATCCAGGTCCAATACTCTATCCACTACAACAGATGTCAATTGTTCTTATTATTTTTATTACTGTTCCAATGAATCAGCAATATCAAGGCACAAACCAGCAAAATTCAAGTAGCCTTTCAACCCTTCTGACTGCAATATTCAGAATGTATTTAATTCTATGTGCTTTATTTTTCTGGCCAAGTAGCTGTTCCAATACATGGTACATCTAGTGGCACAAAATTGCAAAGACATCTTTCCACTCTATTCACAGAAAAGAAATGCAAAAATGTAGTGGCAGATGAATGAAATATGTATTAAAATTCTATTATTGGTTACCAAGATGAGAATGGTAAACCACAGTAAATTTAGGATCAGGTCTCTTGTGCTTTTATTGCCTATTCACAATAACTAGCAACATGCTCACCATGGTGAAAGGACAAAGGAAACAGGATCTGTTATTGTTAAGGGAAAAAAATGGGAAAGAAATTTCCCAGATTTTACTGAACTTTTCTTGGTGTCCCTCAGCCACTCAAAGATGGGTGTCTCAAATGAAACAGCTTAACTGTTTTTAGTGGGAAACTACGTGCAGCAACAGGAGAAAAAATATTTCCATTAATTGGTTAAAAATTAGTATATTCCCCTTTTCAAACTTCCTTTCTAGCCTTGCCTATGTTTTTACCTTACCCTATAGAACTTGCACCTATTGGGCAAAGTCTTGCAATTTATTAATCTAGTATCACTCAGACTTCCATTGCTCAGTTATTCAAGAACACAACATTTAGGATAAAATAAAGGGATATAATCTAAGAACTGGCTTTATATGGTTGCTAGCAAAAATTTGCTATATGGTTGCTAGCAAAATTCCCATTGTGATATGTGGAGGTGCACAGAGCAAGAGTTTGCATAATGCGAGGATCCTGTGTGTACACACTTGATTGTATAAATGAATGTAACATTTATTTTATCCTATTTTATTTATATCACACTCTCCTCCTGACATGGGACTCAAGGTAGCTTAACAACAAGATTGAAACCAGATAAATCTAAAAACCTGATGATAAAAAACTTAAAATACAATCAAACTAGCTATCATATTAAAATATCAATAACTGGTACATAAGAGTGTACACAAAATCATTTTAAAACACAACATTAAAGAGATCCCCCCCCCATAGAAAGTCTCTTCATGAACAATTATCCATCAAGTACTCCTTTAAATGGGAATCAGTGTGGCGTGTTTATAGTATTTTTCCTTTTCCTTTTTCTCCTTTTTTCCCTCCTTTTATTATATTTTGAAACTTTATAAATTAGAACAAAGCGATATGATTGCATGAGTAGATTAAGATAATCTTATGTTCTTTACACTTTTTTTCTATTCTTTTCTTTTTTTTCCCCATTCTTTTATGGTTCTTTTTTGTACAAATTTATGTAAAATTATGAAGTAAGAGTTATATGTAATTGGTGTTTGTTGTTATATGTTATGAGTTTGTGTGTGTGTGTGTGTGTGTGTAAAACACCAGTAAATATATTTTTGAAAAAAGAATAAGTTGGTTTTGCCTTGAAGGTAACATAACTACAGCCTGTTTAAATAAGGAAGTCTTTGTCAGTCAAAGGAGAGCACAGGGGGAACAGATTAGCTTCCTGGGGAAGGGAGTTCCACAGCCTGGGAGCAGCTGTCAAGAAGGCTTTCTCCTGTATCCTCACCAAACAAGCTTGCCATGGTGGTGGGATCAAGAGAAGGGAAAGATTGTCTCTTCAGGGATCCTTCTGACCCCTCTGCAAACACCTCCTCAGGGATCCTGGTCAATAGTGGAGAAAACCAACCAAGGAAGACCAAGGAAGGTAAGTAGAATGTTTTGGTTCACTGTATGGGAATGAATGGAAGCCATTTATTTATATACCAGAAAGTAAAGAGGTGTACCTGGGGGACTCATATGATTATCCTACCCATTGTGAATCAAGGTTATGTCTTCAACTGCATAACTCTAAGCTGGAAACAAGCAGAGTACAGCCCACCAAGACTCTTTTTGTGACCTTCAGCCCCTTTAGACTCCCTAGAGGGACCTTTTAGTGGTTCCTTGAAAAAAATGAGTTGACTCAAATGGAAGCCTCCAAGTATGAGATTCACCTTTTAAATACATAGCAGCCCGCCCTCGGGACTATTTTGAAAACCATGTTTTTCAAAACTGGAAGAACCTGCCTTCCAGCTTTCCACAGATGAAAATTGGGATGCATGTGACAAAGCAACAGCAGAGTGTGACCAAGGTGGCAAAAGTTATTAATGAGGAAGAATGCACAATCTCAGGGAGGCTGCAGCAGTTTGCTTTTGCCTGAGGGAGCAAGTGTGGTGTAGTGGTTAGATTGGGACACTGGGAGACCAAGGTTTGAATCCTCACTCAGCCATGGAACCTCGCTGGGTGACTTTGGGGGAGTCACACTCTCTCAGCCCCAGAGGACGGCAACTGCAAATCCCCTCTGAACAAATTCTGCCAAGAAACCTGCATGATAAGTTCCCCTTAGGATTTCCACAAGCAAGAAATGACCTGAAGGCATGCAACAACAAAGTGGGAAAGGCAAAATTCTGTTCCCTCTTTTCGTCTCCCCCTGTCGAATTAATTGAGTGCAAACTACTTCTGCACTTTGAATCAAGTTTGCAAAGACTGAGGCAAGCTAAGCAGGAGGAGGAGAGAGAAACTGTGACATTTTAAAAGTAGGTGGAAAAGTGGGATGATAGAGGGTTAATCAGGAGTGCCCTTGAGAAATCAGGAGAGTTGTTTTGGGTTTGTTTTTATTTTGTACATTTTTATCAGTCCATGGAGCTCTTAAAGGATGTCAGGAGCAGAAAACTGGCCCTTGACTCACCACAGTTTCCATTCCTGTTCTTGGTCTTGTTTCTTGTCAAAATTCTCCTTAGTCAAACTGAGATGTGTATTGAGAACCAACTCATACATGGATTAAAACCACTACAACATCTGCCTAACTCACTGTCTGATCTACCTACACTGAGGCCTGCTAGTAACCCCCTAATAAGAAAAGATACAATCAGTTTGCAAAATTCACAGTTTATAGATGTTAATGGAAACCCACTGGGCAACCATGGACAAGTCACACTCTCTCAACCTCAAGAAATGGCAAGCCCCCAGAACAAATCTTGCCAAGGAAACCCATGATAGGGTTGCTTTACAGATTCCCTAAGCTGGAAACATCTTGAAGGCATACAACAACAACAACAAAATGTTTAGATAGCTAGTTTTGTAGACTGTAATCTACAAATGATAAACAGTAAATTTTATATTAGGGCTAATGGTACATTTGGTAGTAGGGTTAACTCCCATCAAGTCAACTTTGACTTGTGGTGACTGTATTAATAAGATACGTCCCTGTATTACAGATTATGAGATAAGTCACCCTATCATTCAACAGCCCTACTCAAGTTTGCAGACTCAGGGCTCCTTGACTGAGTGTAATCATCTGTAATGCAGGCTTCCTTTTTTCCTTCTGCCTTCTACCTTACCAAGCACTATTGTCTTTTCTAGTGTCATCTGTTTTCATGATATGTCCAAAGTATGACCATCTCAACATACTCTGTCATTGTTGCATACTTTTGTCATTTTTAGATACTAAACCAGATTCAGGATTTTGAATGAACTTCCTATCTAATTCAGTTAACAAACCAGAGAATTCCCTTTTAAGTAACTAATTAACCAAAGACTGGATGCCCCACTTTTTTTTTCTTCCTTTTAACAACAGGAAAAAATGCAGAATTATAATATCAGTTCAAACCAAAACCTACAAAGTGAATTAAGCTGACTTATTTTTAAAAAATGTTGTTTTTTTCCTGCTTTCAAGTTCTAGCATAGTAACTGAACCATATGAAAAAAGCAAACTCATGAATAAAACAGCTGAATCTCTCTCTTTCTCAAAAAAAAAAAAAAGAATCCCTCACAGCTTATAATGAATAATTTATTGCCTGTCAGTATAATCTTGGCTCCCTCCCCTCTGTTATCAGTTCTGGTTTATATTTTAATTACCTGCCCCACATTTCACAGACTGATATACCTCACTGGGATACTGGCCACTTACAAAGCCATATTGCAATAGCATTTAGGTAACACTTTCTCTCATATGGAGAAATCCAGCCCTTGGGATTGTTTCTTTGTCCACCTTTATCATAGGCAATTTAAATTAAGGCACTAAAATCAAGATAGGCAAATTGACATCTCTTTTATCTGAACAAATGCCTTTTATAATTACTAGTGGTAGTAAGAAAAATGCATAGTTTGGCTTGATGTTTAAATGTACTAACAAAACATTCACACTGGTTATGGTTGATAGCCATACCATTTCTGCATAATAGCCATGGTATCTCTTCTTCACCAGAACAACAGATTTTTATATCCATAAGAAAGGAGCTGCAATAATCATAGTGTTATGTTGACAAAATAGAAGCAATCTATTGGTATCATTTACAATGTAAGGAGTAACCTCATTTTGACCTGTGAAAATGGCAAAGTTTCTTCACACATGCAAACATGCAAGGTGATCTGGAAACTGTAGTTTTTGAATACGAAAGGATCTTAAATGTGCCACAATGACTCTACAACATGAACTCAGAAGTCTTTTTATTACACAGCAAAGGGCATGATCCAGCCAGTGATGAGTATTTTTCCCACCAGTGGAGGAGGATGAAGAACATGCTTAGCCTTCCAGTTTAAACCAATTTCTATTGCACAGTGCTTGCAACAGAGAGTAATGGGTTGAGCAGATGGGATGTTAGAGAACATTATTGAACATGCTGTATTGAACAGCTGTTCAGGTAGGGAGGGAGGGAGTCAGTCAAAAAGTGTTCAAGTCACATTTCTGCAGTAAGAGTTCATTCTTAGTTTGGCTGGGTTGTAAGCCTTACACAGGGGCTATGAAAAGAGTAACTAAGGCGTAGACTACACAAAAAGAGTGGTAAAGATTCAGGAAGCTGGAATATTAAGAAAGTGCAAGAATAGTGACTAAAGGGCTTAGCAGATAGTGGGGTGAGAAAGAAAACTAGATAGAAGAGAGTTGTGAACAGAGAGATTCCACCTCAGAGGGAAGAGGGACATGTTTCAGGTGTTACCCTGAGCTTTAAAGGAGCTACCCACAGTGAGAGAGTCAGTGTGGTGTAGTGGTTTGAGCACTGGATTATGGGTCTTTCTGCACTACACTGTTATAGTGCTATTATTCCACTTTCAACATCCTGTGAAATTCTGGGGTTTGTGGTTGACTGAGAATTCTAAGTGCCCCTGCCTAAACAGCAAATCCCAGGATTCCATTGGATTTTGAAAGTGGAATAATAGCACTATAACAGGTCTTGTGCGGAAAGGCCCTATGACTCCAGTGCCCAGGCTTTCAATCCCCATTCAGCCATGGAAATGCACCTTGGGAAAGTCATGCTCTCTCAGCTTCAGAGGAAGGCAATGAAAAAAAACCCCTCTAAATCAGTGGTTCTCAACCTGTGGGTCCCCAGATGTTCATGGACTTCAGCTCCCAGAAGCCCCAGCCACTATGGTCAATGCTCAGGGCTTCTGGGAGCTGAAGTCCATGAACATCTGGGGACCCACAGGTTGAGAACCACTGCAATAAAGTTTGCCAGGAAAACCCTATGGTAGTTCACCTGAGAGTTGCAATAAGTCAGAAATAACCTGAAAGCACACAACAATAGCAACAAATCCATCATGAGGATAGATATACTTTTATTTTGTGCTCTTCAATTTCTGCTTTAAATAATTGTAATTCTATTTACAATTTAATGCTATTTTACTCTTAATTTTTGTATGCTTCTAGCTACATGTGAGTATGTGTGCAAGTTTTAATATTGTAAAGCACCAGATTCCATCTGATCTTGGAAGCTAAATAGAGCCAGCTCTGGTTAATACTTGGATAGAAGACTACCAATGAATACCAGGAACTGTAGGCTACATTTCAGAGGAACGACTGGCAAAACCACCTCTGAGTATTCCTTGCCTAAGAAACCCCAAAGAAATTCATGGAGTCGCCATATCTTGAAAGTGCGTACACACACAAAGCACCTTGATTCCCAGTCTTGGGGAAAAGGTGAGGCACAAATAAAACGAGTGAGTGAATCACTTTCCCATTGACTGCCATCCCTGGTTGTTGGCTAAAGAGGACATTATGGGTGCCAAGTTTAAAAATGGACAGGAAGTTGTGCTTTTTGACAAATAAAATAGAGAACTCTACTGGCTGCACCTTCTTTTGCCACTTGTAGCCTTGTGACCTCACAATGGTTAAGGTGGCAGAGTAGACCAAGACACAGTGAAGCAGGTGTGGAGTTCTACAAACTGATTTCACATGCTGCATTTCAGGCACCAATCTCAATTAACCAGCAAGTACATTGGCTGCAGGCTTCTCCTTAGATGAAAATGTGCTTAGCTTTGGTTGGATTGTGCCCGTCCTTTCTCAAATAATAGGCTTAAGGTTATTACTTTTAATGGGAGCTCATTATAGCAGTGCCAATTGTCAGCCAACACTAAGCACTTGGGAAAACCTCAATCTTATCTTAAAAGCCTCCTTCAAATAGCTAAGGAGTTTACGGGGCTTCTTTGTGTCAATGACTACACCTTCCCAATGATAATGTATTTTTTAAAAAAAAAAAAAAAAAAGGTATATAAATGGCTTTTAATGCAAGCTCTCTTTTACTTCCAGCTTAAGCAGAGTTCTTTTCCCAGATCAGCCGCTGAAGAGCTGAAGCAATAACAGGTAAGATCAAAGAGCTTGAATAACCTCTGCCGTCAGAATGACAAAATGCTTTCAGTTTGGAATAGGATGTAGTCATTAGACTGAGGAAATGAACGATTTTGCTGAATGGACACAATGGGGACTGATTTGGAACGAAACAATGGGCCTTCACCTATTGTGAGATCAGGAGGATTTGCAAGGTACACTGGAACACTGCTGCTTAGTTTTTGAAGTTAATACGGGATGAATAAAACAATGGAAGAAATGACCCGAGCTGGGCAACCGCAGAGCAAGAGCATTGATGGGGTCAGGACGTGTTGACCTTTGGGGTTAAACAGATCAAAGGGGTTGCTGATTAGTGGAGTTGCTTTTTTTTTAATTACCGTAAAATTGGCATCTCCACTGTTATTTTGTGAGGTGCTTTTACAGGTAGCAGTTGCCCCTGTGCAACATGCAACATCACTCACAGTAAGTCCTTGTTGAGGTTTCCTCAAAATATGCTGAAGTTAGGTATGCATATCCATCATTAAAAGAATCCACCCAAATGCTTGGTTCTAAAGATAACTTTATTCCAGACATTTAATTTCATAAAGATTTATGCCTCATCTCAAAAACCATGGAAATTACACCTGGCAAATCCATTTCAAGTTAACTGGGGAATGTATAGCATACTGAAGTAAATGGGATTGCTTCCTATTGTGTTTTACAATCGTGGTCTTCACTTCTCATTTTTGTTCCAGTGTGTTTTAGGACATAGGAAGGATCCAGAGAAAAGCAGCAATCCTATTCCCATTAACCTCTGAACAGGTATGAATAAAATTGTGTGGTTAGCAGAGTTTGGAGAACTTATTTTTGAACTACAACTCCCAGAATCCTCTAACCAGTACAACATGTGTAAGGAGGGGGAATCTGTTATGGGATTCCCACAGTGTTCAAACTGTGGTAGAGGTGGTTTCTTGTCAGTTTTTCCTAGTACTTCTTTTTTAAAAAAAACCATCCCACTCTCAATGAGATCCTCATAGGGGCTTTAGATTCAGGAAGGATTATCCCAGGAACACCTCATTCTGCTAGATGTGTTAAGCATGAACTCCAATCTCCTTTTCACTTCAAACTTATATCAAAGGGTCATGCTACTTATTGACTATTTGGGTCACTAACTCCAAGTTTTGCTCCACCGTGTAAAAATATGAATTGACATAGAACACATATGTTCAGAGTGAGCACAGAAAACCCCTCAACGTTGTCAGAAACCCTCTGTACCTGGGTCAAACATCCAGGCCAGTTATAAGCTGGTTAAGAACTGCAGACCTTTAGAGACTGGCACCCACCTCAACTGAGGAAATGACATACTGGTGGCTGAGAAGGGGGTTACTACTAAGTTTTGGCTCACCCTTCCAGAGCTATGACTCCCTCTACATTTATTTCGGTGCTTATGTGACAAATTTAGGACAGGTAACACAAGATTCTACTGAAGACACAACCAAGATAACATCTATAATGGAAAAAAGAGAGTGAGAAAAAATCATTTAATTAGAATTAAATGAATTAATCAAGATATGCAGGGTATAGAGTACTTACAATAAGGTAGACTGCTTCCTCACCTGTCTACCCCTTGCTGTCAGACCTTCTTCCTACTCCATCTCAATTCCTTTCAGACAGCTATCCAAGAAGTTTAGAACTATTATTTCTGTTTCAATTTAAACTATTTTATTGATTACTTATTTATTTACTTTTACTTATATCCCGCCTCTCTCCACAAATAGGACTCAAAACCCACACAAAGTTAAATAGTTCAAATACAATTAAAACCTAAAAAGAGAAAAGAAAAAAAAACCACTCAGTTTAAATGAATAAACTTAACCCATAATTGACTTGTCCTTTTCTATTTCAACAGACTCTAGATCCAACCCATTTAGTTTGGAATCAGGGATGTAGCTTCAGGGGGTGAGAATGAGGGGTTTGCCCACCAAATAAGATTTCTGCACCTGTAAATGAAATTTCCCTTCAGTCCCCAATTTCTATCATTGCAGTAACTTAAACATTCAGCTGAACATTTAGAAATAGGGTTTAAAGATCCAGAGAAAAGGCGCAGGCAAAGTTACGAAAGGAATGCATTCCCAGCAAACAAAAGAGTCCTATGTTGTAGTGTGCTTTCAAGTCATTTCTGACTTATGGAGATAAGTCAGAAATGGTATTTTGGTATTTTGGGTGGGCTAAAAGTGTGCAATGAACCCAAGGTCACCCAGTAGGCTTCCCTGGCCAAGTGGGGAATCAAACGCTCGTCTCCAGAGTTGTAATCCAGCACTCAAACTACAACACCACACTGGCTCTTCTAGAGTCCTAGGTGTCAATGATTTTTCAGTCCCTTATTCTCTGCAGTGTTAGGAACTGGAGGACTGAAGGAAAATTTAAATGGAGACAAATTCTTATTTGGGGATCAAGGACCATTTCTGCACTACCCTGTTATAGTGCTATTATTCCACTTTCAACATCCTTTGGAACCCTGGGATTTCCAGTTTAGGGAGAGGTCTTTAGAATTCTCAGCCAGAGAGCTCTTTGGCCTCAGGAAACTACAAACCCAAGGATTCCACAGGATGTTGGAAGTGGAATAGCAGCACTATAACAGTGTAGTGCAGAAATAGCCAAGAACATCGATACAAATACAATCCTACTGTTCAAGTTATTCTGAATTTGAGATTCTCTCTCTCTCTCTCCCTCCCTCCTTCAGAAGCCTTTCCTGTTCCAAAATGTTTTTTGTCATGACCTTCCAAAATACGTATGCCATATCAGCACTAGACTATTATAGCACTATTATTCCACTTTCAACATCCTATGGAATCCTGGGGTTTGCAGTTTAGGGAGGACGTGAAGATGCAGGAAAGGTTAGCACTGGATCAATGGGAATATCCTCAAAGCCTCCCCTCCCAACTGCAAACCCCAGGATTCCATAGGATGTTGAAAGTGGAATAACAGTGCTAGAACAACCTGGTGCAGAAATGGTCAAAGTCTAACACCAATCTAATGTCTCATTCTAGTTGCTCACAACTGCAACAATTATAATGGCAACAAGTCACAGGAAGAATGGGAAAGAACTGTGCTGTTTCGCTTTAAGCAGCCTAATGCACTGATTTCTTCCATATATCACCCATCTTTTCTGATGTATTTCTGCAATAGAGTGGGTAGACAGTTTTGCCCATGTGATTTCGCTCTTAGTGGCTGCAAATGGCTTCCATGTAAGAGGTATAGTGAATCAAGGACACCAGGTTTCACTACATGTTTTAAAGGAGTTATACAGGGTTCTGGACGTATTTGTGAAAGCAGTTTCACCACCATGGACAGCTACTCTAAAGTCTAGAATAAAACCCAGAGCAGATGCATCACACACATGACAGCCATCACCTGCCCTGGAATGCTATAGCAGCCTGAGTATCCATGCTATTTCAAAAATAAAGCACTGAAATGCTTCCTTTTCCTCTCCAGAATACAGTCTTATCCCCACCCTGCAGTGGTCCGCAGTTCATAAAGCCACTCCCTAGGCTCATCCTCTTTTCCAACAGTCCCCTTTTCCCCTTTCCTTCAGCCAAGTTATATCACAGTATTCTTAAATGTTATCTAGCAATTGTCTTTTTCCCCTGATCATCTGTTGACATTAAAAAAAATCCTTTAGCCTTAGTTCACAAGTTTCTTTCTTTTTCTTTTGTAAATAGCATGAGAGTTTCAGCTCCAGAAATTTCTGAAGTTGAATTTCAAGATAGGTATTTACAGGACATAGGCAGTGTACAAATGTAATAATGATTTCATACATTTCAAAATCATGTATTGCTTTATTATGCATTTATGTCTCTTTTTATGATTTCCTATAGTCCCGAAGAAGGTCTTTGAGAACGTATACAAATAACATTGTTCTTTTTATCAACAAACCATTGATCTATTGAACACCTTGAAATATGTCTCCAGTGTCTTCTGTGCATTTTACTGAATTTGCCTCCATTTAAATTTTCCTTCAGTCCTCCAGTCAGCTTTTGCTTCCACCAAACTCCCTTTCTGGGCTACTTTTATACTTGGCTTCCACTGCATTACCATTGGATAGCACTGTGCTGAATAGTGCAGAAGTAGTGAGTGAGAGTTGCCCAATGGGTGAAGAGACTGAAGTAGGTAAAATCTAAACCACTGTTGCCTTCAAGATGTTTCCAACTTATGAAGAACCTAAGGCAGTGGTTCTCAACCTGTGGGTCCCCAGATGTTTGTGAACTTCAGCTCCCAGAAGCCCCAGCCACTATGGTCAATGCTCAGGGCTTCTGGGAGCTGAAGTCCAAAAACATCTGGGTACCCACAGGTTGAGAACCACTGACCTAAGGTGAACCTATCATAGGGTTTTCTGGGGCTGAGAGCACCAAAGTCTCCCAGTACATTTCATGGCTGAGTGGGGAATCAAACCTTGGTCTCCAGGTTCACAGTCCAATGGTCAAACCAGTATACCACAGTGGCTCTCATCTAAACCATAACATTGCCCAAATTTAAGAATCTTTTCACATTTAGAAAAAAGTGAAGCACTGGATCATTCAAGAGAGCAGCAGAGCCAGAGCACAGGAAGGCACTGAGGTCTGGGAAAAGCTTTGATGAACAACCATGGCATCATGGGTAAAGAAAAGGGCATCAAGGCCTAGATTAAAAAGACTACAACTGGACTATAAGTTGATGTAAGGACCAGAGCCCAGAAACTCAGCATTAAAATCTCAAAACATAATTAAGAAGGGACTCAGGAGCAGCTACTTGCCATACAGTCTTTTTCATTGTGTGTATATGTACCTTCAAGTTGCCTGTTGCCTAATGACAACCCCATTAATTTTTCACAGGGTCTTAGGTAAGAAATACTCAGAGGTGGTTTTGCCGGTTCCTTCCTCGTTGGATACAATAACGATTCTCCTAGCAATGAAATAAAAGATTAGAGAATACACTGATAGTACAATAAAAGAAATATGAAATGGTGACCAGCTGCAGTTGTACACATATTCAAATAATTTACTTCAGTCTTGGAAGCTGCTTTAAAAGGAAGATGTCCTAAGCCAAGAGCTAAGCTGAATAGTGTTCTTCCAGTAACAGCAGTTGCATCTAACTGCTGATCTAGGCATCTCTGGCAACTGATTTATGATTTGACATTATGGGTGCCAGTCCTGCCATGGCGGAACCGTAACATTAAATTCAGGTTGTCATCTTGTAGGGACTGACTATTTGCTTGGTGTGGTCTGGATCCCACAAATGCCAATGACAAATATTTCCTTGATGTTGGTGCAACTTCATCTTAAAAAAAACGGTATGCCAGACTCAACCATGCCTTCTCTGTGGATTACCTAGCATGCTGAGAAAAGAACATTTATATTCCTATGAATATTTCTGTCATGAATATATATTTCCATAAACTTTTTATGGCTTCAATCCTGCATAGCATTATACATGCATAAATTCCTTTAATTTCAACAACACTTGTCTATCTGTAACTGTGTACAGGATTGTAGCCCAGAAATTTGGGGTTTTCCCCCACCCTCCCCAAGGTTAAGTCTTACATAATCACATAACATTTTTACAAGCCTTCTGGGTAAGGCAAAGGAGGGTGGAAAGTTAGCCATGGACAGAATCCAGACTCTTGAATTGCCCTAACTGCTAAATTTCCATATAAATGATCCCTCTAGGAGTTAGGCATTTACTTTGAATGCCTTCTTGGTCTGTGAAGTCTGAAATTGTGCCAGTCTGAGGGAGTTTCAGGTATTTGCTATAAAAGCGGCTTTCCAGAAACATTCAAAGTAATCTCAGGATCTCTAAGAATTTTGCTAACCAGGTGCCCCTGGGCATCACAGAATACATTATGCCCTCATATCTCTCCAAGATTTTCATCTGTTGCGAAATGCTATAAAATGTGAAGAAGAAACTTGAAAAGCATTCAGGATCTGTTAGATGGTGATACCTAGACAAAATGGTAGATAGATAGATAAGATAGATAGATTTCATAGATAGATGATCGTTTTTTAAACATTTGTGTCATTATTGTAATTGCTTAATTTTTACACAGCTCTCATAAATTTAATGAACAGATGTCAAAGGCAAAATCTGTAGTTGAATCTTATGCCCTTGGGTCAACCACACTGTTACATAGGAGATCAGCAATTTAATCTTCTGACTCTTGGTTTTCCCCTGAAAGGTAGTTGCCTGGAGAAGGAAAGAGAGCTGTGAATTTTCTTTCAGCAGAGATGCATGAGGCTGTGTCTGTGCTTAACCTGTTTCCCCTCATGATGTTTTCCTGATCATCTTTCCACAGGCTCGGTTTCTCTGGCATGAGAAACAGCAGCCTGAGGACTATGTTTTTACCACAGCACAGAAAGTACAGCAACCAGCAGGGTGGTTTGGACTGCGAAAATGGCTCCAGGTAAAAAGGAGACATGGCATGGTATTTAAGGAATATTTATCATAATGTATCATGAGTGGGAGACCAATGAAGAATTCCATGTGCTGTAGGCTATATTTCAGAAAAGGCAATGGTAAAACCATCTCTGAATACTCCTTGCATAAGAGAACCTTATAAAATTTATGGGTCACTGTAAGTTGACAGGCAGCTTGAAGTCACATACATTTACATCATGGATGTCAGAACAAGGAAGGAGTAGATCCATTGCATGGTAATAGGCGAAAAGAGAACAGCTTAACATCTACTTTGCTTCTGTCTTCTTCCAAAACCGAAACAGTGCTCAATCTGGTAAAAATAGAGTAAGTGGTGCAGTGAGAGGGCTGCAGCCCCAAATTTATAAAGGATGGTCTAGTTAGCTGGGGAGGGGGTCAGAGAAGCTATGCCCCATAGCCAGATGCAGAGTGATGACCTCATCAGCTGAGACCCAGGCAGATAGATTGCAGCCCAAGATGTTACTGGTCTATGTCTAACTATGGGGTATAACCGGACACATCTCCTAACTCCCCCTGTTCTCCATCAACAATGAAATGACCATTCAAGGGGCCTATAACAGCAAATCGTGAGTCCTGGAGGTGGGAAGCAGAGAGCCTTAGTGGAGTTCCAGCTGGAGAACTCTTTCACTATGGTGGGCAATGTAGAATCTCAGATGTTATGCAATGTCATTGTACTTATTGCAAAAGAGCATTAATTAAAAGCAACTTGCTATTTGTTGGTAATTACCTCCAAGCTCTTCCTTTTTGCAAATACTGCACCATCCCACAGCAAACAAACTCTCCATCTTTTCCATTGGAGTGAAGAGAAAGACTATACAGTGTGAAGAATTTTATAGAAGCTTTAGATTGGATTTCAGTACTGGAGATAAAATTTAAAAGGACTTTTTCTTCTTGTGGCTGTCCTAAGGTGCATAACATACTGCTGCCTAAGGCAAGACTCTCCAAAACATCATTCTATGAGATGAGACAATTATCTTGTTGCTTGGCAAACAAACAGTCATTCTTTTCCAAAGCAACACACATGAAGAATATGGTTTATAGACCTATACCAAACTCATCCCAGTGCAGTCAACAGATCATAAATACTACTACCACTTATTTACTTTTATTGCTTGTAAAACACAAAGTGAAGGTACAGATGAACTAGGAAATATATCTTGGATGGCTATTTTGTTTATATTGTCATTACTCAATCACCTAGAAATAGAGCTGGCCCAGAATTTGGAATGGTACTGGTCAGAGTAACATGCAACTTTTTTCAATTACTTTTGGGGGGGGAAGTAATGTGCTTCTTGCTGTTCATTACTTTTAGTAATAATTTAGTAACTTATTACTATTTTTTTTCATTTTTAAAAAAGAAAAAATACTTCAAAACAGAAAACTGGCCAAACATTCCTCCATAAACTCTCACAAACAAACCCTTTTTAGAAGCAATTATTATGTAATCAGTCTGACAGATGACATAACCAATCATTACATTACTTCACAAAAGTACTGTTATGCTTTTGTTACTATGAAACATAACTTGTTACAGATGAAATTACCACTCACATAATGTGTTACTTCCAAGCTGTGGCTTAGCCATTAGGCAAAGTGAGGTGGCCGCCTCAGAAAAGGGATCTGGGTTTTCATGAAAGAGCAACCGTTAGATATGTAATTTATTATTTTGCTATTTCTGTTGTCAAGGAGGGAAAGCAATGATTTTGGGATATTTTGGCTTCGCTGCCAAAATGTCAACTTTGGGCATTGTATACCTTGATTAACAGGAAGCCATTTGCTATTTGTCTCAGACAGCAAAATATTTTAGGCCAGAACTGCTTAAAATACTTTTATTTGAAGTTTTACATCCCCCTCCCACGCAAAAATGGTCTGCCTTGTTTCAAGGCAGTTATGCTTATCTTTATAGCTTAAGAAACAGGGTGGCTCTATCTCACCCATTTTCTCTCTCTCTCTCTCTCTCTTCTTTCTCTTAATGCATGCCGTAACCCCTTTGAAATATGCTTGCTCTTGTTGCCCACTAGAAGGAGAGGGTGAATGCCACATATCTGATTGTGTGTCTCCACAGAAACTTTCCTCTAATTCCTGGTTGCTAACCCACATTCTTTAAGTCCTCTGGCCCCTTTCCCAACACTCCTCCTCTGTCTCACAAAGAAAAGAATTTGCTTTCTTTTACCCCACTCCCTCCTTCATCCCCCTCCCATCCAAGGTCTTTTCTCATTTCAAAGCAAGCTACTTGAATGACTATTCAGTATGTGCCGAATGAGGCCTCTCCACAGCACTATGCTATAGTAAAAGCCATGTGTGCGTATAAAGGCAGCTTGAATGCAGCCCTGCCCTCCGTAGCCCGGGCAGCATACACAGTCCCCTGACCTAGCCATCTGTATGCAAATCTTCACAGACTAAGTAAACTTTCATAAAAAAAAAAAGGTTCTTGCCTCTCTTTCTGTGTGTTTAGCAATTATTAGTGCACATTGGTCCTTTGTATTTTATTATCATGCTTTGTGTACAGAGGAGACTCCCTGGCACCTGCACTTGTAGGTGGCAGATGGAAGTTCTTGGCAGCCGTGCGGAGGTTTTCTCAGTGTAGCCTGCCTAAGCCACAAACTGGCATCTTTTATTTCTTTATGTGGCTACTGAAGAGAAAGGATTAGTAGTAGATTACCAGTAGGCTAGCAGGGTGTTTGAGGGAGGGAGAGAGAAAGAGAAATTGGGTAGAGGGAGAGAAAGACAGAGAGATTGAAATCTGAAGAATGTTCCCTCCTCCTCCGCCCCCCCCCCCAAAAGCAGGCAGGAATAGGAGAAACTGGCAGTGGTGTATGCATTGTATTTGCCAAAAGATAACGCAAAAGCAACTACGGTCAACATTTGACAGCTGAAGAAAAGGTTCTGTATTGGTGACTTGTGACTCCAGCTGTTAATGCTAATCGATTTCTAACACTACTCATCCATCATTATATCAAACAATTACATATTAGCAATAAATACACCAATATGTTGAGTTACATCCCAAGACCTCATCCAATGATTATCTCTTCGGTGACCTCAGTCCTTTTAATCACTATAGCAATATAGCTCTCTAGCTAAGTTACTCAAAATTCATTCATTTCCTCAGGGAATTGGATACTTCCTTACCTCTTTGTTTTGATTCTAATAAGAAAGTCCCAGGCTTCCTAAACTAAGTTGTTGGCTCTGTCTCCCCTCTGGTCATGTGACACAATGACTGACAGTTCCATAAACAAATCCTGTTCTAAGAGGAGGCACACTTATAATCTGAAAAAGCTATGTGGTCCTATGCTCCTGGCCAGCACATCTTGTTCTGTAATGTAGCTGGCAGTATGTGCACAAGCCCACAAGCAAAACATTGAAAAGAATAGCTGATGTGCTATACATTGTACAAACATACACAGAGAGAGACACGCAAGAGCGAAACATCGAACTGGGACCAAGGAGTGGTATGGAGTTCTGAACTAAAAGCTTTCCTTGCATGCTGGTCTACTACCTGGCTTCACTTTTTGAACACTGGACAGTGCATAGGCTGGTTTTGTGACATGGAACAATACTCAAACCATACGGTGCAAATTGCTAAATTTTTAAAGATGAGATACCTAGATGAAAAGAGGCAGGTTTTGCTGGCCTCCAGAAGATGGCAGTTATGCCTGAGGGGATTAAATGGAAGGAGCTATAAAAATAACTTCCTGTAGCTCCATAGAACTGACGTTTCCAGAATTTCTTAAGTGACACTTGGGGGACACTTCATTTCCACAACTGCCAATGCAATCTTAATATCCACAAATGCGTTCCATTATCTCCCCACCACACACAAAAACCTGACATTAGTGAATCTTTTATTTCATTGCATCATCAGGCTGTCACATGAAAGAGTCTCATTGGAGAGAAACAGTTCAGTACAGTTGGCATGTTTCTGATATCCTGCCCAGAAGTTTCTTGGTGCACTTGAACAGGGGCTGCACATTTCTCCAGGGTCTCTAAGCACTGGTAGGGAAGGCAGGCAGAATTTCCATGGCTGCTGGGCTCGCAGCCTTTTCCCTCCTACTGCCACTACTTACACTGGTGTAGTTCTGTCGCTGTAGTGCATCAACTGGATTCCAGCCAGTGGCTGCTGGACATAAAAGGAAATGTGTCCTTTCATTATTTTTTTTGCAGGTAAAATGCAATATTGGGAAGAATTAGAGAACTGGATGAAGAAGGAACTAAGAAGTGGGTTGGAGGGGAAGGGAAGGATGTCAACCCATTAAAAATATATCAGCTGAGTGAGAAAAACAATGCAAATATAAACCAATCAAAACACATTGGTCAGTATTATGTACTCGTGTATATACCTGGCATTGCCCAGGATTTCATTTTCTCCTAGGTGATACTTGTTAGAAAGAGTTGAGATCCTGTGTCTCTAATTCCCCAAACTATCTTGTCCAGTACCTGTAACTTTTCCCTATATTCCCCAATCCATTATGTTATTAACATACAGAGGTTGGGTTTCTGAGGGAATACACTGTCCTTCTCTTTGCTGCTAAGCCTTGTCTCCATAGCAACCAGCTAGGCCCAAAAGCTCTGCGGCTGAGAATTCTAAAGGCCTCTCCCTAAAGGCCCCTCCCTAAACTGCAAACCCCAAGATTCCATAGAATCTTCACAGGCAGCCAATCATATGAGGTCCTCTCACCTGACACAGACAGACAAACTTTGACTTTTATATATTAGATTAATAGGATAGGGATGGTGATGTAGACCAAGAAACCATCAGATCATTTGATTTTTCTGTGATGGCGGATGTCTAGAACATTATAATGTACTCTATGCATCACTTTGGAAGCATTTTACCTTCAGGTAGATGTATATGGAATGTTAACCCCAAACTAAAGTAAACCAGTAACAAGATGCAATGTTGCTATTTTATTTCAGAATGTTAGATATCTATCAGTCTGTTTTTTTAAAAAAAGCCCCTGAAAACAAGCCTGGGATGAGTTTGATCGGGTGAAAAGGTCAGCAACGGCAAACATTTTTAAAGGGTTTTAATTGCTCCTTTCTATTTATTTTTAATGCTCTCTCTCTCTCTCTGGCAGTATAGTTGCAAGTAGGTAATACTGCCAACTGTATTTTTGTATACTTACAGGAGGAACCCTGTGGACACCTCACTTGAAAATCAGCCAGACTTCTTTCTAAATTGAGTCCTCAGGCAACAACAAATTAAGAACTTGTGACCTGTATTAAAATATGCTGATATCTATCCACCATGATCTAAAGCTAAGCAGATGTTTAGCCATCTCAGAACTGCCTCAGGTATAATATCCATCTATGAACATATGGTGGAGACATTGGACTTGAGCTACATGAAACATCTCTAGGTTTAAATATTAATTATTCTCCTCCCAAGGATCCTTCAACAATTGTTTGTAGCATCTGTCACAATATATCTAGGGGGAAGAGCTTGCTGTGTGTGTGTGTAAATTCCTTTTTTATGTTTTATTTTTTTCATGGCAAGAAAAAAAAGCTTTATGATGCTGTAGCACAATGCACCAATGCCACTTCAAAATTTATTGACAGGGATACCTCCTGTAAGTGTACTTATATACATTTAGGGAACATATGAAATCCACATCCACAAGATGTGGTGAGCACTACTGGCTCATATACAGAGTTTGGGAAAGTTCCTTTTCTTTTTTTTAACTACTTCTCCCCAAATCCCGCAGTTAGACTACCTTGGGAATTCTAGGGATTACAGTCCAAAATACAATTTTTCCAAGCTCTATTTCTCTTAAATTTTTAAGAAATGCCAAAAAAAAGTAGTAAGCTGCACACTTAACATTGCTAAAATCTCATCTGAAAAACTGTGTTTATTTCTGGACACTTAGTTTCAAGGACAATGATGGGAAACTAGAAAGAAGTGGTAGGGCATATTGGCCTCCAGATGTTTAGGATTTCATCTACTATATAAAGGTCAAAGTTTGTCTGTTTGTCTGTGTCAGGCAAAGACCTCATATGATTGACTGCCTAAGAAGATTCTATGGAATCCTGCGGTTTGCAATTTCAGGAGGAGCCTTTAAAATTCTCAGCCTGACAGCTCTTGGGCCTGGCCAGTTGCTATGGAGATGAGGCCTAGCAGCAAGGAGGAAGACACTGTATTCTCTCAGGAACCCAACCTCTGTAATAACTTTGAAATACAGATTGGATTGGGGAGTATGGGGAAAAGTTACAGGTACTGGACAAGACAATTTGGGGAATTAGAGACACAGGATCTCAAATCTTTCTAATAAGTATTACCTATGAGAAAATAAAATCCCAGGCAATGCTGAGTAAATAGTCTTCTATGATCCTCTAGCACTGGCTATTCTGGTTAGACCTTCTGACAGCTGAAGTTCAAAACATCTGGAGGGTCAAAGTTTCCCCATTTGTGCTGGAAAGCAATTGGATCCACTTTGTGTATTAAAAATTTTTAATAGAAGTACAGACTCTATGTTTTGGATTTCCTGTACTCAGACTAAGGATTGATCATTTGGGCCTGCCCCGATGACACTGCAATCTCACAGTGGTGAGACTGTGTGTTCCTGTGAGGTAAAATGCTATCCTGATGGTAGCAGTGCAGCCAGTAGGGTTTCTCATGTCAGATAGGTTTTTGCTGTGGAGAAAGACTAACTGTGCCAAACAACTGCTGGTCAGCAGCAGCAGTGGAAGGATGACACTGGCAGAGGATCTCTCGGAGACAATGGCAGTGGCACTGTAGCTAACTTATTAGTACCACACAGGAAGAGTCACTGGTAAAACTCTTCTGAATGTCTCTTAATACAAAAACCCTAGCTGAGACAATCCAAAATGAAATAAAACATAGTGCCAAAAGATGAGACTCCAAGGTCTGATGGCACTCAACAAGCTTCTGGAATATAGCAGAGGAAGTATGAGTAGACATGTGGTCAATGTGCAACTGGACTCAAGTCAAAGGACATTCTGAAGTTGATGTGTTTGGATGTGAAAAGAAAGTCTGAAGCTGCACACCACATATTATAGGAACATAGGATGTGAGAAGCATGAATCAGGAGAAGCTAGACACAGTAAAACAACATATGGAACATATAAACATTGCAGTTCTTGGGGTGGGTGAGCTAAAGTGGACAGGAACAGGACATTTGGAGTCAGATAATTTACACAGTGTTGTACTCAGCAAATGAAAATCTAAGAAGAAATGGGAAGGTATTAATAGTGAGGAGAGCAAAAGCAGTCAAAGGTTACAATGCAAAGTCTGACTGAATATTACCAACAAGACATGAGGGAAAACCCATCAATATAACATAATCCCAGTTTATGCTCCAACTACATAGACGGAAAAAGAAGAAATTGAAAAAATTCAGTGTAGAAGTCCAGGAGGAAAGTACAAAGGTAAGTTTACAACTGAACTTTAAAAAAACAGAAATAATGACCACAGACGATGAAGACTTTGAAACAGTTCAAGTTTTTCCTTATCTTGGCTCAGTCATTAATCAGAATGGAATCAGAATAGAAAGAAAATCAAGTCCTTTGAAATGTGGTACTGGAAAAGACTTCTACAGATATCATGGACTGTGAAAAAGACAAATAAATGGGTCCTGAACTCTCTCCAGATGACTAAACTGAGACTGCCATACATATCATGAGAAGACACTACTCACTAGAAAAGACAATAATGCTTGGGAAGATTGAATAAGGAAAAAGGAAGACCACGCTGTACGTGGATAGACTCAATCAAGGAAGTCATAGCCCTGAGCTTGCAAGACATGAGCAAGGCTGTTGATGATAATCATATCACCATAAATCAACAGGTAACTTTCAGGGAGCTAAATACTCTGAAGACACTAGTCTCCGTCTCATCTGGTAATCTAAGCAGGGTCAGGCCTAGTTAATACTTGGATGGAAGACCACCAAGGAATACGAGGTGCTGCATGCTATATTTCAGAGCAAGGCAATGGCAAAAGTCTTCCGAGAATTCCTTGCCTAAAAAAATCCTATAAAATCCATGGGGTTGCTGTAAGTCAAAAACCAACTAGAAAGCACATACATGCACACAGACACTATGTTTTGAGAACAGCCAGGGAAAATAAGGGTTACACCATGCACTATTGTGTACTTCAGTGTAGCAGCTACATCTGCAATGTGTGGAAAATCCTCTAGAAGAGAATAAGGTCATTCAGAGTTGAAAGCAGCTCCTTATTAGAAATGAAGCAAAATATAAAATATTTTGAACATAGTTATTGTAAAAAGACAATAGGGGGGGAAAAAAAAAAAAGGAGGGATAAGAAATAATCAGTTCACACTGCAGGAAAGCAGATTTAGATAAAAAGGTAGACAATTGAAGAATATGTCCCAGATCACTAGAGCATCTCCTCCTTCGGGAGTTTTAAGAAACATCTGGTAGGCATCTTTCAGGTATGGGTAGCCTGCTTTAGGGCGAGATGTTGGACTTGATTATTCATTACAGTCCAGAATGCACCAACACTTTTCAAATGCAGATGTCCAATAAATAAAAATCAGCACATCCCCACCATCTGGTCAAATTTAACAGCTTTTGCTTTACCTAAAGCTAAGCTACATCACAAGTATTTTTTTTTATAAAGGCTACACAACAGCAAAAGCAACTCGAAGAATTAGATAGGATTACTTAACACACATACACATAGACACACATGCTTACTGAGTCATATTGGATGGCTTGCATTGATATGCTGCATACTTTCTTTTGTAAAGCCAGAATTTTCATCCTTGTTGAAATCAAACACCTTAAAGAAGGCACTCACAGCACGGGACCCACAGTGCTAGAATGTCAAAGAAGGCATTTTAACTATGCTGAGCTATCCAAGAGAATGCATATAATTATTTTAATAAGTGGGGTTCAAGCACTGAGGACAAGTAGTTGTTTCCCTTTATTCTGGTAGAGCTTTTTGTACCTATTTTAGGTTCAATTGTCCTTATTGGAGTGAACAAGATTATAAGATGGAAGATGTAACTCTTTGCCAGGGGGCAAGTCCCTGATCATAAATGGACATACTTGTCTATCTTTGTGACCTAATCTGTAGATGTAACAGCCCTCAACATTCTCACATTTAAACTTTAATGCTGGGATTTTAAGCTAAAGGAAAGCCAGTATGCTTTGATATTTCATTACCTTGCCTTCTTACCTCAGCATTGATCAAATGTCTAGGAGACGTGCTGAATCCAAACCATTATCATAAGAATCATTGTTGTAAGGTTGCTCTCAATTCTCCTAATTTTGCAAAGTGAAGCAGAAATTAATTCACGAGATTTGGACATGTCTGTTTCATTACCACACTCATTACCACTTTTTTCCATGATCAAGTAATGGAAGCTAAGTTATAGATAGAAGGCACAGTCCATGCTAGTCTCATTTTAGTCCCCATCAGCCATATGAAGAGATACAGAAATGATGCAGGTTGTACAGTCTTCTTCCTCTAAAGCCTGGTTACAATGAAGCAACCAACCGAATCCTGCAAACTGCAGTCCATTCTGACCTGGATGGTTCAAAATGAGGAGTGGGGAATCTCAGTATTACGAAATTCACACAACTGCAATAGAAAAAAAACCCCACACATTTAATATAGAACTTTGCCTGTGGAAGGCAAATGAGACCACCTGCAGAAAATATCAAGTTATCCTTCTGGTCATAAAGGAGGTAACTGATTCAAAGAAGAGGGTTATTACACATTCACGCTGCAGTAACCTCATAACAGATAGCATATCTTGGGGTCAAAAGTGTCCACAGGAGTTTTTCCAGGGCAGCAGAGGGGCAGGGAGGCTATATAGAAGGATGTATGGAAGTATCATTTGTGTATGTAGTGCTACAACACCTCTCTTATATGTACACATGCTTTGATTTTCAGTGTTTTTTCCTTGTAAGCATACATTCTTTGATCTCTAGTATCACACTCAATAACATTTAGAAGTCTGCCAACAGTGGAAATAAAATTTCTCAGAAGCTGAACTCTGCAAGTACTAATGAAAAAGACAAGAGGAAGCACGAACCCCAGCAGAAGCTTCTTTGAGGTAATGCAGTAGTTCTCAGGCTAGCTAACAAGGGACACATCCCCCCGCCCCATGTGCCAGTGAGTAGTGCCATGTTTGTGCTTGTTGCCTATAATTGTTCGTGTCTTTCCTTTAAACTCTCCACAGATCAGCAACCAATGGCAAACTGACAACAGACCAAGGACCACCACTTTAAGTAACACTGGGATAAAGGACATTAAACAAAAAGAAAAAGAAAGGGGATGTACAAACACATATTTAAGAATGTACTGAGTATTTCGTGGCATCCTCATTCTTATCTTAATATTGACAATTCCAAAAGTCTTGCTGTGCTCCAGAATAATTACTTTCATCTTGGATGTATCAAGCAAATTGCAGTAGGGCTAGCAGATGTTATCTCTGGTAGACAGAGAAGAAATGGATCTGCTTAATAGGAGCTAAAAGCAGCATGGTGTAGTGGTTTGAGCATTGGACTATGACCCTGGAGACCAGGATTTGATTCCCCACTCAGCCATCACACATTCTCATCCAAACGCCTTAGGGTTGCCATAAGTTGGAAATAACTTGAAGGCACACAACAACCTAACAGTGATAGGAGCTACAAGGAGTTGGACACCTTATGTTGCTTTTAATATTATCATCAATCACCTTGTACTTCAGCTATTAAAGATTTTTGCATTCCTTGACTTTTGAACTGTACAAATGTTCTTTTGGAACTGCACATTTTGAGTGTGGGAAAAAAATCCCTCCTAGTTTTTGAGAACAGGTCTTTCTTTCCTAGTAGATCTGGAAACCTGGGCACCAGGTCCACCAAATAAGAATGCCTAGTCTCACATTTATACTATACTATGTTTAGCTTTCTATTGAAAACCACAACATGTGAAGTTATAGTGTGGTTATGCTATCCTCATCTCACAGTGGATGGCAATGCTGTGCAATTGATTATATATCCAGCACTGTAGTGGTGTGTAATAATGGGATATTTAGTCTCATAGAGCCTATTTGATGCCTGTGTGCAATCCATTTGCACAATGACAAAGGGTTATGCATTGGCCTAAGCAGCGCATCTGTTTGTATAATGCTCACACTCAAACAGCTCTGCTTGTGCAAACTTGAGCTTGATGTGATCACTACACAACCAACAAAAAAGTAATTCCTCTAGCATAAGGAATGTGTGCTGTTATATGGTATGGGGTCTGTACCTCATGTCTAGAATACTGTATTTGCTGGCGTATAAGACTCGCTTTTGTTCGCAAAAAATACTCTCTGAAAATGGGGTGTGTCTTATATGCTGGCGTGTCTTATATGCCAGCAAATAGTATTTGCCAATATAAATTGGAGGCGTCTTATGCACCAGCGTTTCTTATTCACTGGCAAATACGGTATACGTCTTTCTATCTGCAGCCAACAGCCTTAATTTTTTCCTCATTCATTTCATTTGCCCTCTGTCCTTTAAACTATTCCACATTTACTCCACAGTCCAACCCATTTATTTCCCTACAAATAGCCAGGACATCAGGAAACTGAATAACAACACTGGACTACACTAATGAGTTGTTGCTGATTATGTTAACTTCTCAAAATAAACTGGATATAATAACACTAAACATTAAACATTAAACACATTTTATTTAGTGACCTGGATTGCAGGGTTAGTTTGACCTATGGTCTCTCAGCCACAGCCCCACATCCTGCAATCTTCCAAGACTAATATCTTATTTCTGCAAAATTATGTTCCATCACCTTTATATTGTCATCGTATTTCCAAATCTTTACAGAATTTGCACAAGTTTACTGAAGCAGCATCACTAGATCAGAATCAACAGCATCCATCTTAGCTGCCTAGTGGCCCTAGAAGGTTGTCCTCCAGAACACTGCAGAGATCAGGTCTGGCATCTGGATTCCGAATAAGAGTGGTCACTCTGAGCCCCTTGCTGACTAGTTGGATGTGCCCTGGTCTATGTATATTGCAACAAAAATATAAAGTCAAGATTGGAGGAAACATTGCCTTTCTCTCTCCTCTCAATGGAAAACCCATGTCTGAAGTCACTGTCGATACTCCCAGTGGCTGGCCTGTGAGTGTTAGCCCTTTCTCTTCCAATTAGTCTTTTCCCTTCTTGCTTCTTAGGACATATCCACACTGCACAATTATAGTAGTTTGATACTAAACCTTTGTGCTGTGAAAGCTTGGGATCTGTAGTTTTCTTACTTAGATTTCTCCACTGAGGGCACAGTAGACATCTAAAGTCCCTCCCTAAACTACAAATCCCAGGATTACATACGATGGACCCATAGCACTTAAAGTGGTACCAAGCGAACTGCTATAACTGTGCAGTGTGGATGCACTCTGAATTGCTTATCTCACAGTGTAAACTTGCCAGGGTAGAGCTCTATAATGAAAGCCTTCATTGTATTCTCCGTTATTACGTATAGTTTGAAAATGCAGCAGTTTATTTCATTTGTAATTCACACCTGCAATGTCTGCAGAGAAGGATAAATGTACTAAATCATTTGACACACTTGAAGTCCCATTCAAAAGAAGGAAGGAAGGAAGGAAGGAAGGAAGGAAGGAAGGAAGGAAGGAAGGAAGGAAGGAAGGAAGATCTATTACACCAGTATTATAATTTTATAATCATAATTTTGAAGTCCAGTATAAAATACTTCTTGTGTATCCTGCTTCTCTTCCCATTCAGGCAGAGGCATTAATACCTCTTGTCCAGGGATAGATTTCATGTTGCAGGAGGAATATGTGTAAAATAAGGGGCTGACAGTTGCACTGATACAATTCTAAAAGATTATTTTTAAGTAATCATCACCAGCAGCAGCAACATCTGTATCAATCTTCATGTCAGGATCTTGATTAAATGGGGCTTGTTCTTCTGCAACAGTGTGCCTATAGTAACTTTATGCCACCTGTTAGCCTTCATGAAGAACTGCGTTTAAAATGTACAATAAGCAGATTGTTCATTACAGTTGTCCGCAGACAACTGTATTAGTGTTCTTCACCCCATATGTCCACAGAAACAGAGTTACAGTGAGCTATTCACTGGGAACTAGAAGTTTCTCTCATAACAACCATTACAAACCACAGTTCGCCTGTTAGACTTGTAGCATAATTATAAATCCTCAGAATCAAAGCAGAAATGTTCCTTCTGATGTTCTTGTAGACATGTTGACACTAAAGCCAAAAAAGGGAGGGGGAGAGAAAAGAAAAGAAAAGAAAAGAAAAGAAAAGAAAAGAAAAGAAAAGAAAAGAAAAGAAAAGAGAAGAAAAGTTCTACAGGTTGACTTCTGAGATTTCTCCTCCTCCACAGATTTCAGGAATTCTCTTCCAAAGATTTCCTCCACATACTCATATCTGTTACCTGTCCCCACCCTTCACAATACCTGCTCCAAACAGACTTTAATGAAGACCATGTGCTGTGTGATTACTTTCATTTACTAGATCTGAATTAGAGGGGAGAAGTTTGGGCCATTCATCTTTTGTGGCAACCTAGCTGCTTTTTCAAAGGACTACTGGTGGATATGCTTTTGCTAAACTGAAGGGCACAGGGACAGGCTTATTAAATATGATTTAGCTCCTCCCTTACACATTTCTGTCATAATTCTGACAGTTACCCTAAAAACACAAATGAGATAACCCCTATCCATTGTAACGGAACACATTGTGTATCTAGAGGAGACATCCCAAGTTATCATATTTTAATATCAAGCCAATTGGAAATGTATATGTTCATGTATTGGAGGGGCACACAAATGTATTCAAAGAGCAAATTCTGCTGCAGAATTCTTTTTACCTTTCCCAGCTTAGATGTTACAGCATATTGTATGGAAGGAGGGGAGATCAGAGAAACTAGTTACTTGGCAAAAGGGGTAGATTTTAGGAGAACAGTAGAACAGCTGCAGGAACATTTCCATTGCTAGGAGTGAGTTATCACATGTGGTCACATCAAACATGGACAGATTTGCCTCATTCCTCTTGCATCTCACCAGAAGGAAAGGGCCTGGCACGACAAGAAGCACCTCTGCCAATTGATCTATTATGACAGTGGTTACATGCCTACAAGTTGACAGCTAGTATATATCTGGTCACATTATAGAAACCATGGCATAAACTCACCCTTCAGCTAATGAGAAGAGAGTGTTTTTTCCTCATAACAAGGTGAAGAGTGTAGTTTAACTACTGTCTACACTAAATTGTGCGCAATATTATTGGACCATTTCAGTCTTAGTCTTGGAATGATTTTTATTTTTAACAGCCTTTACAGCCTTTCATTCAAGGCTGAATAAAAAAAAAATGTCCTTCCCTGAGAAGAGGGCTGTTAATGGAATTAACCTTGGCTTAGTCTTGCATAGGAAGTGGGCAAAGTCCTCAATCAAGATTGGCTCTCTGGGTCTTACTGGATGGTAATTTCTCATCAGTATTACTCAGTATAGGCAGTGGTGAGGAATGCTGGGATTTTCAGTCCAAAAGCACCTGGATGGCTGATCATGATTGAGGACCTTCCTTATTCTGATACAGGGCCAAGGCAAGACTAATTCCTTTAACAGCCCTCTTATTAGGGAGGGACATAATTTTTTCATTCAGCTTTGACAGAGACTCCAGATGACATTTGTTGCTAGTCCACTGCATTTTAGGGTTGTATGTGTTTTCCCCCCATCTTTTGTCAGACCTCCCTTGTCAGCAGTGAGTTTCAGCACCATCCTAGCTAGTGTGGATTGGCTATTGAGGAATCCAAGGCTATTGTGACAGAGGTCTCTATACTGTCTTACTTCAAATTAGTAATTTATTGTTCCCTGATAGTGAGCTTGGCCATTAATCATTTTCTACATACAGGGTCTGAAGAAATATTTGTTCGTATTTATTTATTTATTTATTTATTTATTTATTTACTTACTTACTTACTTACTTACTTACTTACTTTTTTTCTTTATTACCACCATTCCACAATGATGGATTAAGAAAGGATCATTTAAAGTCAGTTTTGACTCATTTTCCCCTTCATCTTGTATGTTTTATAGTTATGTATTTTGGTCACACGCTACTCTGTTGAGCATAAAAATCTAAATCACGCTAAAATCAACACTTCCAGTAGTCATAGCACTCTGCTTCCAAACAACTCATTTATTATCCAAACATTCTGCCTCACGCAGAATTTTACAGGGAATCCAGATGATATTTTTGAATGGTAACAAGTCCATATTTTCCTATCATTCTCCCATCTTTCTTCTTCCCACTTAAGAAAATGTTAAGCAGGAAAAAAAGGAGTAGCTGCTTAATGTCTTTGGCTACTGACCTTAAGAAAGGGCTGTTTAATTGGATGAGTGCTTTATTTTTCATACTGAAAGGTTTTTAAATTATCTGTTTAAGCTTTTTAAGCTTTTTATTTGTTTCATGTTTTAACTGTATTTGCTTTATTAGTTGTAAGCCACCTTCGCTCCAGTTTTGCGGAGAAAGGTAGAATACAAACTGCAAAAGAAACACCACCACTAGGAACTCTCCATCTGCAAGCATGCATCAGCTGCAACTGTGTGGCTGAGTTGGGCTTACCTTTGTACTGGATAACGACTGTTGATGGAAAGAAACTTTGATGCTTCCTGCCCTGTAGTGTATTCTGAGTACAAACTAGCATTACTAGCTATGCAGATATAACCTGCTCAAAACAGATCTCAAGTCTTCAGCTGGTTAATGAAGAAAACTGGAAGAAAATCAACCCATTTGAAATGCAGTAGTGGAGGAGATTTCTACAGATGACATGGACAGTCAAAAAGACAAATAAAACTACTATATAAAAGTGAATGTCTGTGAGTTTGTCTGTTTGTCTGCATCAGGCAGGTGAGGACCTCATATAATTGGCTGTCTGAGGTGAGAAGACCTCATATGATTGGATGGCTGTGAAAATTCTATGGAGTCCTGGGTTTGGCAATTCAGGGAGGGGTCTTTAGAATTCTCAGCCAGAGAGCTCCTGGTCCTAGCTAGTTGCTATGGAGACGAGGCCTACCAATAAGAAGAAGGGCAGTGTTTTCCCTCAGAAGCCAAACCCTCTGTATGTTAACAACTCTGAATACAGATTGGATTGGGGAGTATGGGAGTAAGTTACAGGTACTGGAATAGGCTACTTGCTATGGAGAAAAGGCCTAGCAGCAAGGAAGAGGACAGTGCATTCCCTCAGGAACCCAGTCTCTATATGTTAACAACTCTGAATATAGATTGGATTGAGGATATGGGGAAAAGTTACAGCTACTGGAGAAGACAGTTTGGTGAGTACTTAAGAGGAAAATAAAATCCTGGGCAACGATGGGTAAATATGCTAGTATGTCATATAGCAACTCAGCTTTATGTGTAAGCCACAATTACTGACCTGAGGCTCTTCTACTTTGGACACACCACAAGGCAACATGACTCATTAGTAAAGACAATAAAGATAAGCAAAATAGAAGGCAGTACGAAAAGAAGAAGGATGCATTAGAGATGCATAAGTTCAGTCAAGGAAACCACAGCCCTGAGTCTGCAAGATCTTAACAAAGCTGTTCATAATGGGGTGCTTTAGAGATCTCTCATCAACAGGCTCACCATAAGCAGAAGCCAACTTGACAGCAATTATCAACAAAACTGTTCATGAGATAAGAAGAGTTTTTAAAAATTTATTTAGTTTTTTAAGGTTACTGAAGCAATCATTCTTCCCTCAGATTACTATGAAAGTCCTAGTTGTCTCTTCTACAATATGCTCTCTCTATAAATATGAGCTTGGTGCCTTTCAGTTTAAAATGCTATTGATAATTTCATTTTTGAACAATAAAACTTTAAATTCATAGTTAGATTTCCTTTTCATATTTAATAAACTGTGCCTTCTTAACACAGATAGCATTAGAAATGGCTTTTGAGGCATTTTAATCATAAATGAAAGTACGTTCTTATTTGTGGAACCACTTTAAGATAAGACATAATGGGTTCTGAGATCCAACAGAGAAATGGTTGATTGAAATCAGGTTTCTCATTTTATAAATCATGCCTTTCCAGAATAAGAAAGTTAACTGAGTGCCAGAAATTTACATAAATTTGTATGTAAACAAAATATAGAACCTAGGAATACATTACTATGGATATGTCACTTAATGTGTCTATCAAACTAAAGAACTGTGACTAAATTTAACAATTACGGTGGGATAAATGTGTCTATGGATGAATCTTACGTTTTAATAGACATATGGGTTTTCACCTTTAGTCAGAGGTAGGTCCTCTGTGTTCTGTAGGACATGCCCAGGTAAGTATATATAGGTTTACAGCCTGAAATAGTAATAGTAAAGCTAGTATTCAATGAATCATGAAGGGATAATTCCATACCTTGTTTTGTTTAAACAGCAGCCATTCCTGTGTTACTTGGCAAAGCACTTATCTAACCAAGGGTAAATTTAAACATTTCAAAAAGCCATTTGTAGGGTGGCATTTGAGGGTCTATATATCTCAGTTGTTCAAAAAAAAAAAAAAAATCCACTACACTAGTACAATACTTTTCCTTTAGTCTAAGCAACTATTGGGATCCTGCAATAACTTTCGCCAATGGAAAGGTAATACTTACTGCACATCATAGTGTTTCCCATGAGATGGAAAGTAGATGCATACACTGCTTGGCTAGCAGAGTCACAAATACCCATACCTTATCGTAATAACAAATAGAGTACATGAACGGTTGTGTCACAGTTAAGGTGAATAGCTTCAAGGCATCTATTTCACCCCTAGTGTTCAGACTTGACAGGTGTTGACTGAGTCAGTGTTTTAAGGATTTATTTGTATAACATTTAACCTGATGCAAAACTTGGTTATTTTTAAAAAAATATATCCTGAACAAGAGAAATGGATACATCTGATTTAGAATTAGCGTTTAATTTCATGTCAGTGGTATGAATCTTCATTTCCTTCAAAATACTGAAAATGCTGCAAAGCAGTCCATTTCTGGCTGGCTTTCAAATGGGGCATTAAGGTACTGCTGAAATTAGCCTATTTTTCAAAGAGATTTTAAAAGTCAAATTGTCAGGTTGATTTGTATTTTTTCAAGACCCCATCACCAATATTCTATATCAGCTACCTAGTTACATAGTAGCCAGATTGGCTGAAGGAGCTCTGTTCAGTCACTAATCACGGTATAAAGAAGATCACATTTCCAGCCCTCTCCCACCAACAAGTAAGGCTCCAACAAGAAATCGTGACAGAGGTCTTGCTTCTGATTGTTGTAGCCTCACTTGCAGGGGGCCAGAAATATCCTCCTTGCACCTTGATCAGCAGCTGAACAGACATCCTTTGCTGATTCTACTGCTGGCTGTTAAGGTGGGCTGGGAGGAGACTATGTATCCTTACAGTAAGACTACATAGTCTTGCTGAATTCAGAGTAGCTACGGATCTATAATTCTAGCATATGTATCAATAACTGCAATACAGAATACCAACTAAGTTATTTATTTAAATACTTGTTTATCACTTCTCAGACAACCAGTCTAATAATTTTGAAGATAAGGACAAACTGTGTTTGAGGGGGAAAAAACCATTCTATAATGAACTGTGCAGTAAAAATGATTTTTCTAAAAAATGAAAGATTCAGAAATGGGGGGACACCAGCTAAATTTCTTACAAGTTGGCTGTTCCTAACTTTCAAGAATAAGATTGAATTTTAAATTGAAGCTTGGGAAAGTAACTTTTTTTGATGTCAGGTCCCAGAGTTCCACAACTCTCATGGTTGGAAATGCATGGAGCCATCTTTGCTTCTGGGCAGTAGCAATCGAGATAACAGCTTTTCTCCAAGCCTTCAGATTCACTGAGGAGTTTCTTTACCTTTATTTTGACAAACTCTCAGGCCAATCTAAGGAGAACTTTCAAGAACTTTTGTTTAATTATCTCTATCTTCAGAAGAGATATTGTCCAGTGGAGTGTTTTACCTCTTCCCTTTCCATTTGAAAGAGAACAACACAGGGTCTCAGCAGAGGTGCCCATTGTACTGTGAATGGAGCCCTTTCACGCTGCAGAATGATAGGGCTATTGTTCTAGCTCAACTGCCGTGGTTGATCCTATGGAATCCTGGGATTTGTAGTTTGGTCAGGCACTGAAGCTCTTTGGCTGAGAATTCTAAATGCCCCTCTCTAAACTGCCATAATTCCACAGCAGTTAAAACAGAACAACAGTGCTATAATTTGGTAGTGTGAATGGTCCCCTGAACAGGAACACCAGTTTTCATTCGAATGTCTTCGAGTGACTTAGCAAATAGTGCTGTGCATTGCCTCTTTCTTGTTTTCAACTGTTTTTGAATGCGTTGCCATATAAATTCACCAATAAACAGAATAAATAAGGAAGCTAAACCAAAGTTCTCACTTTCTTTGGCTTTGGGGGTGGAAATACAAAAAAAACTGTTTTCATCTGCCCGATATACAATATTACAAGATATGCATTGAGCACTGGAGTTCAGTGTTAGAGTGTAAAGAGTACTCAAAGGGGAGAGGAAGGAAATAGATAAGCATGGTAGCTGAGCCCTTCTCTGTTCCCCTCCATATGTTGAAGACTAGATCTGCACTGGGAGATCTTTCCCATGGGATTGAGAACCCTGAGTTTCCATAATCACATATAGTGCTTCCATGAATAGAAAAGACACCTTGCTGCAGATGTTCACCCTCAACAAATGAGGACATGAAGAGAGTGCTCAGAAGAGGGCAAGTAGGCAAAACTAGCTGGCATATCCATGCTCTTGCTCCTCATATGTGTATTACTTGAAAACAGAATGCTGAATAGAGTTTCTGTACTGGAATGGCTGGTAATAACAACACATTGTTATGTTGGCAGGTGAATTTTGTAAGTCTGGTGACATCTTATGCCAATCAGTATTAGATTTCTGCCATAAATGGCTTGGATGTCATGTATCTGAGACACTTTGGAAAAAGTTTGCCAGCCAAGCTTTTAACCAAAATGAAATTACTAGACTCCTTAAAAGAGCAGGCTCATTTATATTAATCTCGGAACGGGAGACTAAAACACTGAAAATCACAGAAATAATTGGGAAAGGGGAGACAGAATCTTAGAAAGATGCACTAAATCTCCTGTTTAGGATACCATTTTGGAATAATAGTCTATTGTAAGGTTGCCAGATCTGCAAAGGGCTCCTGAACCTTTCATGGTTGTGTAGAAGAAAGAATTGCAGGAGATGTCACTTGTTGCCTGGTTGCATGAGAAGCAACGCTCATGGAAATTCCCTTTTCTACACAACCATTAAAGGCATAGGAGCCCTCTCCAGTTTTCATTCTGACAACTCTATTTGTGTGACTAAGCTGATATAGTTAGAATTAGTGAAGGTACTGCAGCTTTGTTTTGTTTTTTGTTTTTTTTTGGGTAAGATAATTAGGGAGAGGGAGAATAGTTTGGGTTTTTTTAATTTATTATTAATTTTTTAAATTATCCTTTTCAGTTACACATTTTTCTCTTTCTCCTCTCCATAGTATGATGCACATTTGCCATATTGTGTGTCCCTATCAGTGTTTAGGGTCTACATTTACCGACAAATGCAAATTGCCAGTAAAAACAAATGTATCGTTGTTACTAGGACATTTGGAAAGGAATTTGTAGGGTATTGGAATCTTGCGATTTTTCTGGTGGGTGAGAGTATTGCAACAGACGATCCACCACTGGGCCCAAAAAAACAAAAACAAAACCCATGCTTAATATGGGGGGGGGTGGGAGTCTGACCTTGCTCGGGCTGCGTACTGGGGAACCTTTCAATAAAACCTCGCATGCTGGATTTCCAGCTCATTGTTCAGTCTCCAGTTGCCATGGCAACCAGAGCAGCTGCTAGATTGTAGGCCTTGGCTCGTGTTTCCTAGGTAGCTCTCTCTCTCGCGCGCGCGCTGCCTGTGTGTCCAGTTCCCGCAGTCTGCCAGCCATTCACCCTCCTGCTGCTGATGGTGTCCTGCCAGACTGTGCGGGATAATGTTTACTAACATCAGCCACATGGCTCCCATTTTGCCCTCGCTCTGCCCAAAATATGTCACTCATGGCCGATTGTCAGGCACTAGGCCAACCTGCCTGCAACACGCTGAAAAATCTGTCACAGGGGACTGCTACCAGTGATCTTTCGCCAACAATCTTCTTCCGTATGAAAGGGGGAAATCAATGTGAGCTTTCACACTTGCCCTTCTGCATAAATGACATTATGATTTGGGATGCATAATGAGCATAACGTGGGTAGCTGGAGGAGCTACTGTGTACGTTTTATGCGGCAGACAGTGTTCAGTTGGAACTGGAGCTCATTGTCTACGGTGCGCGCAGCCATTTCCTTTCTAGTACAAAGGCTTCCATGAATGTCGCATTTTAATTCTATTGATAATGCTGACAAGGCAGAAAGAAAACGGGAGCGTTGGTGCCAACAATATTGTTAAAACAGAGTCTACTTGATTGGAATGCTCTTCCTCCAGCAAATTTCTAGCTGAGGATTTCCCCAAGAGTTTGCTTTTTAAATAAATAAATGGTAACAATAAAAATTCCTTTGGTGTAGCGAATATTGCAGTTTTAAAAATGTTTTGCTTTCATGGCCACACAGTGTAAGAATTGACTCAGCAGGAGACAAACGGAAGCAATACCACAGAATCTAACAAATGCTTCTTAAAAGCAGGCTAGTGCATTTGGATCACTTCACAGGTTTGTCAGTGATAAGGCAGACTGTGAAATGGTGTAAACAAGAGGCCCTTTCACACTACACAATTATAGCACTTTGATTCCACTTTGAGTGCCGTTTCGGCACCCTGTGGAATCCTGGGATTTTCAGTTTGGCGAGGCACTAGAGCTTTTCAGCCAAGAGCTGTAAACTTCCCTCCCTTAAGTGCAAATCCCAGGATACTATAGGATGTTGCCATGGCAGTCGACAGTCAAATCATAGCTTTATAACTGTGTGGAGTGAACGGTCCCAGAATGCTTCCATTAAAATAAACATTTATAGCAGGAGGGGGAAAGCTGTGGCCCTTCAGATGTTGTTGAACTGCCAATCCCATCAGCCCTAACCAGCATAGGTGGCTCAATGGTGAGTGAGCTGCAGTTCAGCAACATTTGGAGGACTGAATGGACATTTGGAGGAATGAATTTTGTACTGAATAAGAAGATCAGGAGCCTGGCTTAATAAGAAGACAACAGGCCTACAATATCTGTAACAATTATAAGCGGATGCCTCTTCTCTTGTGGCAGGAAAGTGTTCCTGCTTGGGAAAGCCATGATGCCATACGTTCTGACTACCAATAGGACAAGGCCTGTGTATTGGAATGACATTAAGGGCACAGCCAGACATTTTTGGGGTTGTATAAAACCATATGAACTTTCCCTTTAAACTAAACTTTGATTCAGTCCTAAAAAAATAATGCAAGCAAGGTGTATCCTTGCCATGAACAACTGCTCTATACATTCATACAGTTGTATGCAGACAGATATCCATGTGAACTTGGGGGTGTATGTTTGCCAGTGTGGAAACAAATTATTCCTTGCATGAGTGTGAAATTGGAACAGTGAAGAAAGATGATGGGAGGAAAATCAGCTTATTTGAAATGTGCTGGAGAAGAGCTCTACAGATACCATGGACTGCTAAAAAGACAAATAAATGACTCTTAGGGCAAATCAAGCTTGCACTGTCACTAGAAGCAAAATTGACTAAACTGAGGCTGTTGCATTTTGGATATATCATGAGACAGGATGACACAACATGGAAAAGTGGAAGGCAGTAGGAAAACGAGGGAGGCTGCACTGCAGGTGGATTGTTTTTATCAAGGATGCCATAGTCCTGAGGTTTTTGTTGCCTGTTTGTTTTTGCAAGATCTGAGCAGGAATGTTGGAGATCAGGGATCCTGGAAGTCTCTCATTCGGAGAGGTCACCATAACTTGAAGTTGATTTAGCAGCAAATAACAGTAACAAATGGGAAGAAATGCATAGTGGAGGGCTATTAGAAACTCCTTTCTCTTGTGTCAATCTTCTGCTCAAGACTACAGGCACTGTAGCTGCATTTTGTGAAAGAGTATCATACGTGAAGGTGAAAAAGTATCATGGCCATGTTGGGCCCATCTTGGAGTGCTACTAGAGTGGAGGAGGAAAGCTATATTTTTGCAATAGCAAAAAGAAGGGCAGTCCTGCAGTCTTTAATTTAGGTTAGGAATGAGAAACAGGGGAGACACCTGGTTCATGGAAGCCTGAAGTGAATTACTGAGGAGGAAATCAGCTATGTTCCTCTGAGGCTTTTCTTTTTTTGAAAAGTGGTTTCTCATGCTGATGTGAGGGAAAGCAGAGTGCAAGAACAGACTGTATATGATACCTTTTTTCCTAGAATACTTGATGAAGTGTGGTTCAGAAGCTTCCTCCATGGCTGTTCATCTTTCTCTTAACGCAGAAGGACTCTCAGTAGTGCTGTGCTTTATATGAAAAACATTCAGATTCAGGTCCAGGCATTGCCCAGCAAGGCTGGGAAATAAATTCCAAGAGCCACTGCCGTGGACTAACTCTCTGACTCAGCATAAGGCAATTTCCTATATTCCAGCCTTCAGAATAGGCAAGGTATGTTTGTTGAAGATTCAGTAATTGACTTCCATTTAAAAATGTACTAAAGCAGTGGTACTTAACCTTTTTTTAAACTGAAGACTGCCTGTAAATATAATTTGTTGCCAGGGTGCTTCCAGACTTAAGTCAATATTTAAATATTTAAATTTTGATTTAAATATTCACATATGTATTTCAATATTGAAATATTTATTTATTAGAGGCTTTTGGAGACTAGGATTCAAATCCCTACTCAGACACTGGGGGATCTTGGGCAATTCCTTGTTGCTGCCACAGCTGTTGGTATCCATCAGCGAGGCTTTGTGGACCCCCTGTGAGGACTCCACAGACCCCCAGTGGTCCCTGGACCCCAGGTTAAGAACCACTGCACTGGAAGAAATAAACTAGCTATACAGACTTTGAGCTACAACTGCTTCACCGCACTATTACCTATCTCCAATCTATCCCTCACTTCTTAAATATTTACAACTCAATTTTTACAATTCTTGCTTGCTTGTTTGGCAGCTATTTCTGATGGACACTTGAGACAGAGATATAAAGGCAAACCTCAGTTAAACCTCTGACAAAGAAGGTTCAAAAAGGCTTTTTAAGCCCATCTAGCCAACTTTCCTCCTCATCTTCTGTCTAGCTGGATGCTTTTAGCAGTATTGACATTGGGATGATGATGAAGGAGGGCTAGAAGAACACAGACTTTGGGTATCAGGTTGTGGCAGCTTGTCTGCAGTAAACAATATATGTTTGAGCTGGGAAAGAATAGCATTCTGCTGTAGCCAATCCTACTGCAGCTATGTGTGTCTGCTTACAACAGACAAGGTAAATGATAGCTGCCTCCAGAACCTCTTTAATGAGCATTCGTGAACAAGTAAAACAAAGTGAAAATGGGAAAACAGACAAGCCTGCCTCAGTAGCTCCTTTACCATGTTGAAAAAATAGAGGTATCTATGTTTGGTCACCAACATGGAAACTGTAAGAAAAAGGGAGGCTGGTGAAAGTAGAAGTCGTAACTGAATACATTTTGGAAGAAGCACTAAAGTTGTCTCTATAAAGTTCAAGATGTTTTCCTTTATTTACAAAAGATTTACCTGACCTGTTTCATTTCACACATACATATTATTAATTCTGAATAAAACAATAGCTGAAATGTGTAAATCTGGTCTTCTTTTTTTGTACTGTAGGAACCTATATCTATTTTTTTTTTTTTTGGTCCATGCTTCCAATTTTTTTCCATGCCTGCTTCTGGTGCCGAATTTTTCATAAAAGAAGGAATGCCCAAGAACATATCTATTTTGTTAACTGAGGTGTAGCTGTAATAAATAAAATAAGGATGGGGGGATGGGTTACATGGAAACTTTTAAAAAAATGTAATGTGAGGTGATTTTTTTAAAAACTGAATGCTGTTTTATAGCTTTGCCATTTTATGGTTTTGACAGCTTTGTGTATTTTAAGGCACAAAGGAACCCTTGATGGGAAATCCAATTGCCAGTCGCAAGGAGAGACGATCTACTGAATCAATTGCTGAATGTTAAGTCAACGCCCATGTTCAGTGGCTGGCACCAGCAATCAGAATTAAGGTCTTTCTGCACTACACTGTTATAGTTCTATTATTCCACTTTCAATATCCTGTGGAATTCTGGCATTTGTGGTTTACTGAGGCCAAAGAGCTCTCTGGCTGAGAATTCTAAATGGCCCTCCCTTAACTGCAAATCCCAGGATTCCATAGGATGTTGAAAGTGGAATAATAGTACTATAGCAGTGCAGTGCAGAAAGACCCTTAGTCATTACTGTTTAAACCCACAGATGTCTCTTCAGAAATAAGCCCTACTGAGTTCAGTAGAACTTTTTCCTAGGTAACCATGCATAGAATTGCACTCATATTCTGGTATTTATTTGCCAAGTCCAGCTCTTTTTGATAAGTCAAGATGCATTAAGTATTGTCATTTGAATAAGAGATGCTGAAACATATGCATGGTTTAGCCTAAAAGCCATGGTTTTGTTTTTGCTCTGACCCTCAACCCTTTTCTGTTTTCAGTGAATGAGTAAAACTGCACTGGGTTAACATAAGAATGGAGGAAATGAAACTACTTCTAAGTGCTGTCATTTACGGGAAGTTCATGAAATCATTAGCTACTGAAATGTAAGCCCACCATGGACAAATCACCACCAAATTCACTGAAGGGAGTAATAATGAAGTGTCTGTGTGCAGAACTTTTCACAGGCTTTCCCATCTTCAGTTTTTCAGTTTCTAAGGCAATATGAAAAACTTGTCTGCAGTAGGAAATGTGTGTTTATGGAGAAGGAAAAATGCCTAAAATTGACTTACCTTTCCCCCTACATGCACAAAGCTCTCTTTCCTAATTGCACTCTGATCCCCTGCAAGCCTCAAAGGCATCAATGAGAGTGTTATATGTGGTGAGGCTGCAGGGCTGGATATGCAAGAAATATGTCTGGCCTTCACATTCCATCCATGGAATTGGATATGCTACTGTTAATCTCACCATTTTAAGATGGAAAATAAAGTTTCATCATGAGATGAAAATACTGCAAAATGGAGCATATTCAGGTCAATTCATGTGAGATTTATTTTCTGGCGATTATATGAACAGAGGAGAAAATCAAACATTGCAAAGGTGAACAGTGTCTGAGAACAAGGAAGGCATTTCAAAAAATCCTACCTAAGTTGCTTCCCCCATCTAGCCCTGTAGATACAAGTAATGTGTGTATCTAAAGCATATCATCTTTTAGTTCCATGTTTTTTTAATTTTCATTTAAAAAAAACCCCACTCCTAGCACTATTATGTGTACACAGTGCATAATTAAACTGTGACTACAAGATGTAGTTATGGCAGCCAAGTTGGGTGGGCTTTAAAAGTGGATTGCATAACTTCTTGGAGGTTAGGGCTATGAGGCTACTAGTAAAGAGGATTCTGTTGGGCCTCCAGTATATCTCTGTGTATCAGTTGCTAGAAAACATGAGAGGGAGTGTATGGTTGCTTTCATGTCCTTCTGGCAAGTTTCCCACAGGCAATGGATGGGCCACTGTGTGAACAGAATGTTGGCCTAGAAACCAGCGTTGGCCTAGAGGCAGACCAACATTCTGTGCATGCAGTAGGCAATCTGATGTCTATAGAGAACCTACCAGAAGGACCACTGCACTGGAAATTGTACCTTCAGTCCGTTAGACCTTTGGTCTGATTCACCACTGTAGTCCTTAGGCTCTTGTGCGGACTTTGAACTGCTCAGAGAAATTACAACTGGTGATCAAAATACATAGCTTGTATGTTAACAGGGGCAGACCGGCTGGAGGACATCACTTGAGTTTTGAGGGCCCACAGGCTGCCAAGCTTCGTTCCATATGCTGATTTTGAACTTCAAAGTTCTAAACTGGGACAGCCAACACATAGCCCATTGGCTGCATGCCCCGCTCACACCACTGCAGCACTGGTAGTTTCAGCAGCCTGATTGTTGAAGGCTAGCACTGTGGCAGAGGACCTACATTTTCCCTGTCCTCTTGAACATACAGGTTCTAACAATTGCATTTGAATGCAGATCTCCCCTTCATAGAAATGTAGAGTTCTATACGCACATGTGTGTGTACATGCCTTCAAGTCACTTGTTGACTTATGATGAACCCATGAATTTCATGGAGTTTTCTTAGGCAAGGACTACTCAGAGGTGGTTTTGCCAGTTCCTTCCTCTGAAATATAGCCCAAGTGAATTCAAGCAAAGTTTATCTGATATAACACAATGGGCTATGAATCTGACATTTGAAATTCATAGAGGAACAGAAGAAAAACTCTACTTCTACCCACAAATGATGAAATGTAGTGAAAAAACAAAGCTAATAAAATCACTTACCTTTCCGTTCCAGATCTTGTCTGAAGCTAAGCAGCATTAGCCCTGATTAGTACTTGGATGGGATATGACTAACAAATACTGGGTGCTGCAGGCCATATTTCAGAGAAAGGAACTGGCAAAACCACCTCTGAGTATTCTTTGCCTAAGAAAACCTTATGAAATTCATGGGGTCACCATAAGTCAACAGGTGACTTGAAGGCGCACACACACACACAGCTTTTCATTACAATATGCTATTTGGGGGTTACTTGATGGTGCAGGGAAAAGACCCACTCTATGCTGAACTCCTCCAATGAAGAGTGAGTGGCACTGGATTGTTTCAGTGACTTGTCTCTAAATTATTCAATGCATTCATGACTCAGAGCTTTAAACAGATGGAGCGCTGACATTTCTCATGCATCCAGCACTCCTCAAATGTATGTTACATAGCAAGCATTATTCAAAGTATTGCACACTACCGGGTGGGTAGACATCAGAGACTCCTGATACTGTTAACAGTTTGTTTATTTATATCCTGTTTAAAAAAAAACACCATGGTCTATGTGCCTGCAAATCATGTACATATCTGGGCTGTAAAACTAGAGGTCCAGATCACTTACTCACCCTATTCATTCATCATCCACCAACCTTGTTCTATGCAATTTTATTTATACATTACTTCCCACCCTCCAGCAGTGATGCATCTTACAAGTCCATAGGAAGGAACTGCCAAGCCATTCTTACACTAATACCGTATTTTCCGGCGTATAAGACGACTGGGCGTATAAGACGACCCCCAGCTTTTCCAGTTAAAATATAGAGTTTGGGATATACTCGCCGTATAAGACTACCCCTCTTCCAACGCCCTCCTCGGCTCTCGCCCGCTTTCCCCTCGTTGGCCTCCTCCGCTGGGGCTGGGAAGGAAACAAAATGTTTGCCCGAGCCGCCGCAGCCGCTTCCACCAAGGGAAGCAGAGGAGAAGAGGGAAGAGGGCAGCACCCCGCGCCCGGCTCTTTGGGGGGCGGGTGCCCAGACGGGAGGAGGGCGGGGGAGGCCGGCGCCGGCCCTTGCCCTCCACCTGACCCACCGGCCTGGAGGGAAGCCCTCCTTTCTCCCCTCTCTGCCAACTTGGCCGGACTCTTCACCACCTCCGTCCTCGCCCAAAACACCGCCACTCCCCCCCCGCCTCAGCGCTCCCTGGCCTGTGAGCTGTAGGCAGGGGTGGGGGTGGAAGCGGAGAGGCAGCGCAACCGGCGCTCGCGCGAGGGGGAAGAGCGGCGAGCGCGAGGAGCCTCGCCTCGCCCAAAACGCCGCCGCTCCCCCCGCCTCAGCGCTCCCTGGCCTGTGAGCTGTAGGCGGGGGTGGGGGGTGGAAGCGGGGAGGCAGCGCGACCGGCGCTCGCGCGAGGGGAAGAGCGGCGAGCGCAAGGAGCCTCGCCCAAAACGCCGCCGCTCCCCCCTGCCTCAGCACTCCCTGGCCTGGGAGCTGTACGCGGGGGTGGGGGTGGAAGCGGAGAGGCAGCGCGACCGGCGCTCGCGCGAGGGGGAAGAACGGCGAGCGCAAAGAACCTCGCCCAAAACGCCGCCGCTCCCCCCGCCTCAGCACTCCCTGGCCTGGGAGCTGTAGGCGGGGGTGGGGGTGGAAGCGGGGAGGCAGCGCGACCGGCGCTCGCGCAAGGGGGAAGAGCGGCGAGCGCAAGGAGCCTTGCCCAAAACGCCGCCGCTCCCCCCGCCTCAGCACTCCCTGGCCTGGGAGCTGTAGGCGGGGGTGGGGGTGGAAGCGGGGAGGCAGCGCGACCGGCGCTCGCGTGAGGGGGAAGAGCGGCGAGCACAACAAGCCTCTCCCCCCCGCATCTTCAGGTAAGTGCACAGCACCACCCTGGGTGGTTTCATACGGTGGCTGCATACGGTGGGGATGCGGCCGCGGCCATTTTTGAGCTGCCCCCACTGTATGCGGCGACCGCAAAGATGACACCCGGTGTATAAGACGACCCCCAACTTTTGAGAAGTTTTTCTTGGGTTAAAAAGTCGTCTTATACGCCGGAAAATACGGTATTTCATACACTTTTTATACTTACAAGGCATCTGAAGCAATGGACTAACTCTGGAGACATATTGCACTTTGGCACTTATATTTATTTTCTTTTTCCACATGCTGATATAAGAATGGGCAGCTAATATTCTATGGAACTGCTTCCTTATTATTCCCTCACAGCATTCCTTGGCATGAAACGCAGAAGGGAAGCTGTCGTCACAGACCGATTTTTTACACAGCTATTAGTCACCTACCTCTTGCATTTGGATGTGCAGATATAAGTACCTGCTTTCAAGTTGCCTTTCTCCTTATGGGGGATCCATGAATTTCATAAGGTTTTCTTAGGCAAGGAATACTCACAAATGGTTTACTGTTGCCTTCTTCTGAAATACAACGTACAGCACCTGAGATTTCTTGGCAGTCTCTCTTCCAAGTTCTAACCAGGGCTGGCCCCACTTAGCTTCCAAGACCAGATGGGATTTGTTACCTGTAGGATATTTAGGCCCCTCTTGTGTTTAGGGTTCATAAAGGAGTATTAGATTGAAAACATACCCTTTCTTTTTTCAAGCTGTCCTATGGTAATGTGCTAGATGGTTCTTCTGTTAATAAAAGTTCTCCAAAACAAATGAAACAGCATCTGAAAGGAAGCACATCAGTGTAGCATATCTTTGGGTGATATTCTGAGTTAAGAGTTTAGGAACAGCAGGTTTGAGAAATACATAGGGTCTTTTTTTTTTACTTTGTAAAAGATCTTATATAAAATGTACAAAGTACTCACAACATGAATCATTTATCATGAACTAAATGAATTGATTAGTTTATAATATTAGAACATCCTTTGATGAGAATCTTCCTGAATGGAGGATTCTGGAAGTTGTAGTCCAAAAAAGCTATTTTCCTAGGCTCTGTTTTGATGTAAATATATATTGGGAGAGCATGTTGAATTCTAATTCTGTTGTTATCTTCTTTAGTTAAGCTGATGTTCATGTAATTTTTAAAAAAATGTAAACAGTAATTGAGGTAACTGTAGTAATAGATAATACTGTTACATTTGGGAATTTTTTTAAAAAAAATATAGCTATCATTTTCTTTTGATACTTTCCACAAAAATATTATAGGCATAATATGAATAAAAGGTAGATCCAGGCTCAAGAGTAGACTTATGGATTGGATCAAGATTTGTTGTTGCTGTTGTCGTTGTGTGCCTTCAAGTTGTTTTTGATTTATGGTAGTCCAAAGGTGAACCTATCATAGAGTTTCTTGGGGGCTGTGTGTGTGTGTGAATATGATGTGCCCAAGGTCACCCAGTGGGTTTCCATGACTGAGTGGGGAACTGAACCCTGTTGTCCAGGGTCGTAGTCCAACACTCAAACCACTACACTGTGCTGGCTCTCAGTCCAGATTGATTTATGCTTAAAGAAGTTAAAATGAAGCCATTGAGTTCAGTGGGACTTCACTTATGCCTAATTTGTCCAATTAATTTCAGTGGGTTTACTTTAAGAATAGCTAAGCCATATATTAGATTTACAGAGCTGGGAAACTTGTGGACATCCAGATGTTGTTGGATTCCAAAAGAAGGAATTTTGGCAGATGTAGCTTGTAATGCGAGCCTTTCTGATATACTTGCTTTCCTACGTGAACATGCACAAGTTTAGAGGTCTTCAGGGGATGCCCTTCTTTTGGCCCTGGCATCATGATATAGATGTAAGTGGTAAAAGAGAGCTTTTTTTGTGCCTGCTGCCAGGCGATAGTGTTACCCTGTGAATTGGGGGTCCCAGGAGGGGTGCCCAAATAACCAAACAAACCTAGCAAGTTGGGGGAAAATTAGCTGGAGCGCTCTCTTGGCTAACGAGAGGCAGGGTAACGCAGCAGGGTCTTTTACCCTATGTCTACAGCATCAGGTCAGTGAGGAGGCAAATAGTTCAAACAACAATTAAGCTTTATTAAACAGTTATTAAAGAAAAGCACAAACACACTCCTAACTAGAAAAGGAAAATAGAGTTCAAGGGGAATGGGTGATACGCCACCTGTCCTGCAGTCCTGGGGAAGCCAATTGTAGAAGAGGAAACCCAGCAAGGCAGCCGAGGGGAATCTGCTGAACCGAGCGGCAGCAAGGCAGAATGAAGTCCAAAGCGATCCGGCAAGAGTTCCAAAAAGCTCTCAGAGCGGGGAATATTTATTGGAGAAAGAACGACCGCAGGCTAGTCTGGTCTTGGGCGAAAACAAAAAGTTTTGGATTGGAGACAAAGCCTCCGAAAGGCCAGAATTTGCATGATTGAGTTAAAGTCCGAGTTGACAATGGTATGGCCGGTATGTAGATGCGGCTAGCTCGGCAGTTAAGTACCTAGCTCTCCAGGGTGTCCTCTCAGGGCAGAGGGTCTCTTTGTGGTAGCGTGCATTTGTAATGAAGGTGTTTGTTTCGGGAGGTCCCCTAAAGCAGATCTGGCAATCTCTGGCTTGGTTTGGTGGGAGCAGCAAGTAGTAGCCATGCCTAGCTTCGCGCTTGTTCGGCAGGCCTCACAAACACTTGGCTGGTGGCAGAGTAGGGCCGAATTGCGATATCAAAATGATATCTTTGGTTCACCAAAGGCCAGGCCAGGACACAGTGGTAACAACAGAGCTCCCTATAAATGGAGGCTAGGTGACAAATTCCTTCTTCCACACAGTTGTTAAGAGCTCTGTCCTTTGTTTACATCTGGCCTCACTAGTTGAGAATTACTTTGGAGTAGAGACTGCAGTTGAGAAATCAGAAGACTAGTACTTAGAAGGGCAGCCAATAAGGGAACTAGTAAAGATCATGAAGTTTAAAGATATATTATTGAATACTAAAATTAGGATTGTCCATGCCATCATATTTCCAGTTTCTATGTATGGTTGTGAACTGAAAACTGGACAGTAAAGATGATAGGAAGAAAATCAGTTCATTGGAAGTATGATGCTTGAGTTCTGTAGATACCATGGACTGTTAAAAGTACTAATCAATAGGTCCTAGAGCAAATCAAGCTTCTCCCTAAAAGCCAAGATGACTAAACTGAGATAGCCAGATGTGGACATATTGTGAGAAGGCATGGCTCACTAGAAAAGACAATAATGCTTGGTAAGGTGGAAGGCAGTAGGAAAAGACGAAGAGTGAACTACTGATGCATAGACTCAATCAAGGAAGCCACAACCCTAAGTCTACAAAACCTGAGCTTGGCTATTGGTGATAGAGTGACTCAGAAGTCTCTCATTCATAGGGTCACCATAAGTTGAAGTTGACTTGTCAGCAGTCAGCAACAACAAGAAAGAAAATGGGATGGTGGTGGTATTTCTGTAACCTTTTTTCAAACCCTCACCTGATTTGCAGAATTAGTAAATCATCTGTATTATATGCAAAGTAAGCACCCAGATTTAGGAAATGAGAGTCTGGTAAGCCAACCTTACTGTTCCAAATGACTGTGTGAATGTTTGTATTGGTTGATCTTTCTATAAGTCATGTTTACACACACACACACACACACACACACACACACACACACACACACACACAGAGAACACATTTTGCATTGTCTGAAATAGGGCATGATGTTTCACCAAATTCAGAAGTTTTGCTTCTAGGCAAAAGGACAAAATGTGGGCATTTCCTCCCAAATAAGTACTGTACCTCTTAAAATGATTTTTTCCTTCAATCCCCAAATTTCTAGCATTATAGAGAGTGATTACTGAAAATCATTCACACTTAGAACTCTTAGATTTTCTGCATTCACATCACTTTGGTACCTTTGACTGCCCCTTTTCTACACATTATGTCTACACCCAATTAAGGTTTTAAGATATTGCTGTGCTAGAATTTGGTACTGAAGGCTGGATTCTTCATAGATCCATCTCTGGCAAAACATCATCTCTCTCTTTCTCCCTAAGAGAACTCTGGATTGCCTCACTTTCAATGCGACCTCAATTACAAAAGCAACAACAGTGGCAAAATTGTTCCAGAAGCCCTCACCTTATCATACAGAGATGAGCTAAAGAGTACTGAGGCATGATGAATATCTTTATTCAGGATCAGATACAGTCTCTTCAGACCCAGTAAAGCCAACTTAAAGGAAGCAGGCATATCCTCTTCTTACAAAGGGTTTACAGAGAAGGTGTTAAACAGGATATATCTAGAAGAGAAGGAATAAAGGAGGAGGAAGATATGAGTTGGGGCAACAATAAAGCACTTCTGTTCCTAGGTTGTATAAGAGCAGAAGGCACAGCATGTGATTTCCCTAATCAATGCAAAACACATATGATTACAAAGTGCTATGGGAGAAGAAAGGTCTGGCCATAAATTATCTGGTAATGGTGTAAAGAGAACAACAGAATGATGCGCAACTAGGGCCCATATGGTCTGACCCATAAAACTGTTATGTCACATTCGCTATCACTGAAACTCGATTCTACTAAGCTGAATTCAACTTTAAGAGTGCCATCTTAAAGGAAATTACATAGTGGGTTTCTTGCTCTTCTTTGGTCTGCATACAAGTGACTTAATAATCAGTCCTGAGGCTCTTAATGAAGCATGAATAGACTGCTCATTGGAGAAGACAAATTAGCAAAGACTTGTGCATTTACTGCCCAGTACAGAAGTGGGAAAGAGCCAGAGTGGTGTAGTGGTTTGAGTGTCAGACTATGATCCATGGAAACCCATTGGAGTCCTTGGGCACATCACACACTCTCAGCCCCAGAAAACTCCATGATAAGTTCACCTTTGGAGACAACTTGAAGGCACAGAACAACTACAACAGGAGAGGGAGTCATGTACCTCCCCCAATATTCTTGGACTATAATTCCCATCATACCTTATCATTGACTAGATGGGCTAAGGCTGATGAGAACTGGAAATCAACAACATCTGTAATATTGAAGGATTCCCACCCAAAAGACTTATCAGAAGGCTCTTTTAGAATGGCCCCTAGAGAAGGCCATTAATAGTAAAATCCTATCAATCATCACTCAGGTGTAATTCTGTGTTCCATGGGGTTTATTCTGAGGGAAGTATGTACAGGACGGCAGCTTAGGAATCCAGATACCTGAAGTAGTGGGAAAGAATTGGAGGCCAGTTATTTTCCAGCTGTGTTTGTTGTTGTATGCCTTCAAGTTATGTAGCCTTTTGCTAATCCCATCTTTGGGCAAAATGCTGACGGAAAGCGGTGTAGCAGTCTTGCTATAGGGTATTCTCTATTCTTTTCCGTCAGTTTTTCAGTTTTTCCCTTCCAAATGCTTATCTGCAGAACAGCATTCCTAAACTACATTTCCTGTTATGAAACCATATTTATCTTTGGTACAAACTGGCACAAGGTAACAATCCTCAATCTCTGTGTTAAAACCACAGTTACAGTCTCATGCTAGGAGAAAAGCAGGAAATAAATTCAATAAAGAAATAGATTTTTAAAAATAAAATTAAGGGTATTCTATGACGAAAACCAAAGTGCAGGGATGTACAAATTATTTTCAGAGCAAGGACTCTTAAACATTCAGTTTTCCTACTACAAGCTATCAAAGACACTGTAAAAATAAACTGATGCCCGGCTGGATTGGTGGTATTACGGGCCCCTAAATACCAACCAACCAACCAACCAACCAACCAACCAACCAACCAACCAACCATCTCTACCACAGACCTCTCCTGCATCTTCTAAGGAAATTCTGTTTCTGAACAACCTACTACACCCAGCTGCTTTCTTGATTGGTGCGCCAGAAGAGAAGTCATTTCTGTGACCCACCTCAGGCATCACAACTACACTGTGGTTTGGGCCATCAGGATGATGACGTAGGTTCACAGACTGTCTCCTCACAGCTTCCCTTCCTGTACATACTCATTTGCTTGCCTTACTTCCTAATTCATAGTTTGCTGTGACATCTGAAGTGGACAACATGTGGTTAATACAATTCATAACTTGCCTCCAAACCAGAACTGGAAACCTAGCTCAACGCAAAATTTCCAGTTCTAGTTGTTGTTGGCTGTTGTAAATGTCATTTGCTTGATTTGGTTATTATGACAGACTATAGCCACTGTGATCCAAAGATCACAATATAAAAAGTGCCATGTTGTTCTCTGCCTCTGTACTGATTCAGAAGCCAGTGAGCCTTGAACAAGTCAATGAATAGATCTCAGAAATTCAAGCAGGGTTTTTTATCTCCAGAGATGGTAAGTGGCCATTGACTGTACATTCCCTCAAATACAGAGAGGTGTAAATGGATACATTGACACCTTACTTTTCTTCAGTCTTCAGTCTTCATCTTGGGGGGCTGTCTGTCTGTGGACCTAATGACCATATCCTCTGGTCAGATTGGGGTTTGGGGACTCCCACACCCTATTTTTTGTACCATTCTCTCCCTTCACCTTAGAAAGAAATAGAAAGCTTGCAAACTTTTCTGCCCTCTTGGCTGGCCCAAAAAATGTATTTTCCAACTTTTGTTTTTAGTCTTGGATTACACAGCAGTTTATGTTTTGATGTGTGACCCAAAAAGTCAGGGAAAGATCAGAAGACATAAAGAACAGCACACATATGAGACAGAGGCAAACTCCCACCATCCAATGATGCGAGTCCTAGTCATTTTCTGTTCTCATCCAATTGTAAGGATTAAAAGAGAAGGTATAATATCATTTTTCGAAGCAAGTTTTAAATGGGGAGAAATATTTTTGTAGTATTTTTAAATCACCACCACCATCCTGCCTTTTGACTGGAACTCAGTGCAGCTCATATATTTAAAAGGTTACAATTAAAAACATTAAAAGCCTCATTAAAACTGAATTAAACTGAGAGCCATATTGAAAACATACACTGTAAAACATTTTTTAAAGAATAATGTGATTAAAACAATAAAGCACTTCTAGCCCTTTTTCAATTCCAAAAGTCTGTCTAAACAAAAAAAGTTTTAGCCAGCCTACAGAAGGACAACAAGGAGGGGCCACTCTAGCCATCCTATGAAGGGAGTTCAGAAATCTAGGGGCAGCCACTGACAAGGCCCTCTCTCGTGTTCCCACCAGCCATACCTGTGAAAGTGGTGGGACCAAAAAAAAGGCCTCTCTTCTAGATCTCAGGGTCCAGATAGGCTTACACTGATCTTCGCCTAACCACAGCTAAGAAACACCAAGTTAAGCACACTTAACATTACTTCCAAATAATTCCCAAGCCTGGGTTAGGATGGGAATTCTAGAGTGACTTCTAAACCTGGGAAGCTACAAATAGGAATGTATTGCTACATGACTTCCATTCATTCATAAGTGGTATAAAATGGGAAGTGCTGTATTTTCTGGTCATAAAATGGTGTGCAGTTTGCAATGTGTCTCGAGTACTAGATTAAAAGACAGAGGCATGGAAGAACAGCTCCATTGATGAGACAGGGTTTGTTTATACACTCAGGATTTCAGCAGCTGTTATCCTAAAACAACACCTGTCTACACAGATCCCAAGAACTTTTGACCATAACTTGGCTAATAAAAATCATTGTTATTCCTCTATTCAATTCTGTTGTAATGTTTCTTCTTCTTGTTTCAACTGCAAGTATTCATAAGCCAATATTCAGATTTAAATGTTATACACTGGTATAGTTACAAATAATTCTGTATCCTCTGTGATCATTTTAGGAGGCAAAAACCTTAGGAACCATAATACCATCAGACCAAATTTGCACTTTCTGGTGTTAAGAGCCTATATCTCCAGAAAACAGCCATTTCCACACTACATTGTTATAGTGTTATTATTCCACTATCAACATCCTATGGAATCATGGGGTCTGCTATTTAGGGAGGGGCATTAAGTATTCTCAGCCAGGGAGCTCTTTGGCCTCAGTAAACTACAAATGCCAGAATTCCACAGGATGTTGAAAGTGGAATAATAGCACTATAACAGTGTAGTGCAGAAATGGCCCATGTTATATTTGAATGCATGCATACACCTGAGTTTCAAATGTTCACTGAAGCCTGAATGCTCTTTTAAGTCCCATAAAATCAATGGTTGAATGGTAAGTCAACACATACTTAAATTCCATGGACTCAGTGGGCCTACTCTAGCTAGTCCTAAATTGAGGCTGCAGGTTACAAATTTATCCATATCAGAGTAGCTGATCTTGTGAGGGTCTGTAAAGCCAAGAGACTCCAGTTGAGCTTTGCTATGAGTTTCCAAGATTTTCTGCAATGGGAAATATGTCAAAGACATACCAGTGAAGTTCAGCTGTTAGTTCCAACTAGAATAGACCCACCAAATCAACACAAATTTGTTAAGTCAGGACTTACATAAATTCCATTGATTCAATGGACTTACTCTAGTTGGGACTAGCAATTGGATTCAAGCTCTATGTCCACAATGTAATTTTGGCTACACATGCATAGGCAGGGCTGTAAGAGAGTTAACAAAAGTGCAGCTGTCAAGAATGCAAACAAATCAGAGATTTAGAAGAGTTCAGGGTTTGTTATTCAAGCACAGCTACGTCTGGGAATAGAGCAAGTTACAGAGAAACAGTTTTATCTGTAAGACTGGACTTGTTGTTTTTTAAGTTGTTCTGTACCTGAAACACTGGGATCATGCTAGTCAGCTGCAACCCCAGGCATATGTAGCAGACAGCAGTTAAGAGGAGACTTAGAGAAATCAATGGGATTTAAGGTTAGTCATGACCCCTATGAAAATCACCTTCTAGATATGTTAATCTAAATTAGACTTAAGTGACTCTGATATATAAGATTCAGTCTAAAGTCTAAATTCTACGCTAGCAGTAGCACTGAGATTTTGGGGCCCTCCTGCTGCTTTTTTCTGGATCTTAAAATCTGCTCTTTTCCCAGTCCTCTTTGTTGCTGTGGGCCTTCAAGTTATTCCAACTTATGGCAACCTTAAGGCAAACTTATCCTAGGGTTTTCTTGGCAAGATTTGTTCAGAGCGGGCTTGTCTTTGCTTTCCTGAGGCTGACTGCGGCTTGTCCAAGGTCCCCCACTGGGTTTCTATGTCTGAGCAGGGAATCTAAACCCAAGTCTCCCAGAGTTGTAGTTCAATGTTCAAAGCACTATACCACACTGGCTCTCCATAGTCCTCTAGAGAAACTTAAGGCACATGAGAGTAAAAGACCCTGGAGATAAGATAGGGCTGCACAATGAGAGCACTGCACACTGGCCAGTATCTCAGTCCAACCTAATGGATGTAAGCGGTCATATTTCCAAGTAAGAATTCTTACTGTTACAGTTTACAGTTGCAATCCAGTTTTTCTTAACTCCTGCTGAATGCAGTCAAAATTCTGTTATTTCAGCATATTCAACATGCTTGACATGTTTGAAAAACAGGATTCCAGCCTCACTAAACAGTCTGCCGTATTGGTTAGTGTGTTGGTGTCAAAAACTTAGGTACAAAGCCATTTTTGGCTATGAGCTGGGCAAATTATGATCTCTTCTCCAGGACAACTGTGAAGAATGATGCTGAACTGAGTAGATCCCCCACTAAAATTGTTTTGAATATGATTCCAATAGCTATGTTACCACCTGACGGAAATCTATGTGACTCCAACTTATGATAACCCTATCATAGGGTCTTCTTGGCAAGACTTATTCAGAGGTTTGCCACTGCCCTCTTCTGAGGTCGAGAGAGTGTGACTTGCCCAAGGTCACTGAGTAGGCTTCCATGGCTGAGCAGGAATTGGAACCCTGGTCTCCGAATGTCCTAATCTAACGCTCAAACCACTCTCTCACACTGGCTCTCAGTCACAATTTAGAGTATTCCAAGTATCATTTTCTACCAGTCAAACAGCAAACAGAGGATAGGAAAATGTGTAGTATAGAAAAATGTAAAGAGTAAGTAAGTACCACATCATTTAATTGCTATTTATTTTCATAAACATGAGGTATTTCAAAGTGCTATAAAGATGCAGCACTAAATGTACATCATTGGAAGAAATTAAACACAGAACTTTGCCATTACCCAGTTCTATGCAACAAACATTAACAAATACATTAACTGGAAGAAACAGGCTAGGAAAAAAAGGCATATATAGTAAATTTCTTTACAAAAGTTTTCTTAGTTCAAAAAAGTGATAAAGTAATATCTACTCAAAACTTTCCACAACCATTTTCATACGAAAATATAAGTATCAAATTTAGTTATGTATCAGCATCATACTAAAGTATACAGGCAGTGTAAGAATTAGTACAGTACATAACAGAGATTAACAATATATTTGTATACAAAAACATGCTCCTCAAACATTGAGGTATTACAGTACTTAGGTATGAACTTCCAGTCTAATATCGGTAGCAAAAGTCACCTCTCATAACCCAAGACATGTACAAAAGGCAAATGTGTATAATGGTATTTACAGAGGTGTTCCCCAACAACAAGGGTACAAAATGCTTTTGCCCCATAACACCCGGTAGAACACAAGCACCATTTAAAAGGAATGAATGTTTCCAGACTCAACTGGATGTCATAAGCAGGTCCAAACGCTCACAACATTTAAAGAACATATACAGTTCTAAGAGGAAATACAAAGGCATTCCATTACAGTTTGGCAGTCTCTTCAATTCCACAAAAAGAACATCCATCTGCTCTCCATTCAGATAACAGTGTTTTGCTTCTTTTTTTTTCTTTCTTTTTTTTTTTTTTGTCATCTATATCAGAGACTGGATTGAAAGTAAAACCAACATTCTTAACGTCAAAAAACATAACTCTCTTTAAGGAATCAAAAATGTGCAAAGTGGCAGTGGCTGTCCAGATCAGACAATGACAAAAAAGTAAGTTTTTGTTTGTTTAAATTAACAAGTTTGCATGTGTTCCAGTTTTTTTATCAACTGCTGTTGTCTGACTTGCAATTTTTCCTTTTCCAGCAGTAACTTGTGCTCCTCAGCCTGTAAGGAATGGACATAATCGGTGGCCTTTTTCAAGATGACAACCTTTGCTGCTTTTTCATTTTTAACCAGTTCCGGCACATGGTCCCTTAACGTAAGGAAACTTGACCTCAGATCATTGCGCCGCTGACGTTCCAGGATGTTGTGGTTACGCCGGCGTTCGCTGTCTTCAGAATCGGAGTTTCGAGGGCTAGAGCTCTTTGACTTTGGCTGGGTCACTGGTTTCACTGGACGGGGGGCATCGTTTTTTAGCTTTTTCTGTGGTGGCACCTCTTCACTTTCGATATATGGCGATGGCGCAGCATAGTTATGTTGCTGATGAATAGGGGCACAGCGCTTTAGGATGACTTCATTTGGCTGAGTTCTCACAGAGGCAAAGGTGGTGGCATTTTTAGGGCGCATTGCAATAGTTAGGGTACTAACAGCTTTGTAGGATGAGGAGCGTCTCTTTTCCACTGTCACAACATCAATTTCTTCTTCGTCGTCTTCTTCTTCATCTTCATCTTTTAAACACATGGGAAGAAAAAAAAACAGCAAGATATTACAACCTCAGGGAAACATGGCAGAAGGTTCTCAAGCATTTAGCATTAATTAGCATATATATGTGCTAAATAAAAGCAATTCCCAGGGAAAATGCCAATGTATAAATATTGAAGCACTTAAAATATGCAGTGCAGGCAGAAAGATTTCAAGGAAGGAGTTAGAAAACCCACACCAAAAATCCATATATGTCTATTCAGGTCGAAAGAGTCTATATATACTTCATTAGGCATTTAGCAAATATGGCATTATTACAAAAACACAACAAAAGTGCAAAAGATGAGATTGCAATCTGTACAAAAAAGGAATAAATGCAACTCAAAGTGATCCCAGGAGGAAAAGAATCTCAGAAAGCAATATCCTAATCTGCATTTTAAGCAACTGTTCTGTGCTCAAACCTGCATGCACAAAACAAACAGAACCACAATGCACACAGAACAGTGTGTGTGTGTGCATGTGGGTGCACAAGCGCGCGCACGCACACACACACACTGCACACCCTGAGACATAACAAGAACACAGCTTGTTTGATTGAAAAGGGACTGCAAGGGCAAACAATTGTTGGATTTGTTCTAACAAAAAAACTGCAAAAGCTGTTCCAGTTGGTAGGTCCCTTTAAGCCAAAGTTTTGGTGTACTGCCAAGAAGACAGCTGTTGGGAGGAAGTACTCCCTCACTCAAAGCTGTCAAGAGGCAGACATTAAGAGAGCAGTGAATCTTTTAAACAGGAGGTTCAATCGTCAAACATTCATGACTATGGTCTTATAGCTCCTTTAATTTACATACAAGAGACTTTGTTTACCATTACAGTGGATTCCCCTCCCAATTCCAACAATCAGAAGCAAATAAACATTGACTTCCTATGTGTTGTTCCATTATAGTCTGAAGTGTCAAAAAATGTCTGCCAAAGAATCACTATACGGCAGAAAAAAATTCATTTTGAGGCACTGTGCAAAATGCAAATCAATCTGCCACAGCAAGGAAAGCACAGAAAAGAAATCATTCTTGTTGAAATTATCTGAAGCAACAATACACTGTTTTGCTTAAAAAAAAAAGAAGCTTTTACAGCAACAGAAACAATATAGAATAAAACCACACCACAGTGTTTGGAATAATGGTGTAGTCCGCTTCTAAAGAAACGCTTCTCATTCATCCATCATCAACACTGAAATCTTTTGTAAGGTATGAAAAGCCAAACAATTGTCTGGCAGCCACCAAAGGAAACTTTTTTGATTGTGACACTGACCTAAGAGAAGCAAGAACACTGCCATCTACTGGTCAATGTTTGTACTGTTTCTAAGAGAAAAGCAATAAGGCACCTACTTGCCTGGACTAGGCAAGTTTATTGTTTTACTCATCTTGCTAAAGATACAAGGCTGTACAAGTATTTTCTCCTTGTGAAACAAATGCTGTAGCCCTTATCTGTACAAAGCTCGTGGTGTAATTATCTACACCTCAGATTTTCAGTACCAGAGCTTCACACATACAGCTATTAAGACAACAGGCTGTCTTACTGGGAACCAGTCTTTTCCACTCCTGTCCCATCCCACCTTTATATCTTTAGATCTCTAATCTCAGATCTCTGAATCTCTCCTCCTCTCTGCTATTCTCAACTGCTCAACTCTATCAAACTGAGGCCACCAGCTCTCACTCAGTTCATTATATTAAAAAAAAATGAGCTGACAAACAAACACAAACACGGATTCGCAGTCTTTGCACAAGGGTGAGGTAAGTAAAGGGGAAAAAAGGGAGGAAAAGTTTCATTTGACTCGAGGGTAGGAAGCAAAGAGCAGAAAGTCTGCAAAACAAAATGAGAGAGAAGGTACATAGATCCTCACAGCAATTAGTAAGGTTTTGCACTTCTGCCACTAAGCCACTTCTTGCAGGCATTCTGGGTGGGAGGAGATATATGTAATATGACCAGTTCCTGGCAAAGTTGCTTTTCTGGACCACAACTACCGGACTCCTTCCCCAGGCAGCATGGCCAATCCTACTGGACCTTCTCCCCCACATAATGACTGATTCTGGCTGGGAGGGGGAGTCCAGGAGCTGTAGTCCAGAAAACAAAATAGCTCTGGGTTCAGCTGAGCAAACCAAGCATGAGATATTGGCTACGAGTGACGGAGAAGTGGCTGAACATTAGGTGGCATGCACATAAGAAAGAACAGGCTGATATTTACCAGAATCACTGAGTGTATCATCCCCTGAACTGTTGTTGTTGTTGTTGCTGCTGCTGCTGTTGGTGGTGGCCCGGCTGTCACTAGCTGCGCCTGGGTGACGGCCACTGTTGCTGCTGCTGCTGTTTCGCTGACCAGGAGCTACTGCTGCCCCTTGAGCCAGGGCACCGGTGCCCCCGCTGCCAGGGTTCACCCGGATGCCAGCTCCTCCCCCAGCGGCTGAGGCGGGAGTTGTGGTGGCCGGTTCCCTCTTATTCATTGGGAAGGGGAAGACCACAGCAGGATCCACGCACTCCGAGACGGAGCTGTTGAGCTCTGCTTGGCTGCTGCTGCTGTTTCCTGTGCCACTGGGGGTGGCGGTGGCCGCAGAGGAGGCGGTGGTGCCCACCGCGAGGGTGGCAGAGCCAGCCGCCGCAGCAGGCGCCCCAGCCGTGCCCTCTCCTTTCCCCTGCAGCTTCTCATTCACGGCCCTTTCCAGCTTCTCGCTGGCAGAGATCCCACTCCACATGCAGTCCTGGATGATGATAGCGTTGAGGTTGCTGCTTTCCCCCAAGCCAATCTCGAACGAGTCCCCGCCATCACTGCTGCCCCAGAGGTCAGCTTCCGGAGGCAAAAGCAGCAATTCCGAAGCCCAGTCCAGGGGGTCGCCGGTTCGGAACCCCCCCAGAGCGGCTACTGCTGCCGCCCCCCATGACCCTGGGGCCCCGCCTGGGGGGTTCTCTTGCAGACCTGCCGGGCTAGGAGACAGAGGCGGCGTAGGCAGGAGCTCAAACTTTTTCCAGATGTCTTCCCCCGGGGGCGCAGAGTCTGGACCGCACAAATAAAAATCATCTTCGTCCGGATAGAAGCAAGGCTGCAGTGAGTCAAATTCAAGGTCTGGATTTTTACTGACCATCCCCGGCATCTCTATAGTTCTCTCGCCTTTTTTAAAATCCCCTCTTTTTCTTCTTCAATAGGAAACGCTTCTCTTGGAGATGAAAATCTTTAGAGAAATTGAGTGTTTTGTGGTCCACAGGGTGGCAAACAGAACACTCTTCCCTCTTGGCAGGATCTGAAACCAAGCAAGGAAAGAAAGATAAATTAGAATGAAATACACAGAATGTCCAAATGTACATACCCTATAAACCCAGAACAACAAGGAAAAAAGGAAAGCAATTCTTCACCAACACTTCATGATCATTTAATTCCTAAAGGCATTATTTACTCCCCCAAAGGACAGCTCAAAACGAAATGAAACACGTCCCAGTTTCTACCTTCTATAGTATAACACTGAAAGAAGCCAGGGGACAAAACACCCTACGAATATATGAACGCAGGAGGCTTGCATTCAGTTCTTCTGCATGCCACTGTTGCTCAGCTCTGCTCCTTAGGCGCACCCCGGTTAAATTGGGAGGGGAAGGAGAAAGATAAATATATTCAGATGCTGAAAGAGGTATCTGTCCAGCGGTTAAGTCCCGCAGGAAGGGGGAAAAAAACATAAAATATAAAAAAAGCCCTTTGGATCTTCGAGCCAAGTAAGAGGAAGTTTCTTCCCTCCTTTTGTCATCTGCAAGCTATGCAGGAGAGCAAAAAGAAGGACGGATGTTTTAAAAAAAAGAGGGAGGGGGCGGGGAGGGAGGCGCTCCGGGCTGCTCCTTTGCAAATTGCCATTCCATTCACTCCCAAGACCGCTTCCAGAAACCCACACGAAGCTGAGATAGTGGGGGGGCAAAGAGGAAGTCGCCCGAAGCCGAGCATTATGCAATAGAATGCAATTCACACACACACACACCCCTCCACGCCCACCACTACGGTCCGGATCAGAAGGAAAACCGATCACCAGGTACTGGAAGTTGTTTTTTTTTTTACCCCACAACAGGCAGCATTAACGGGGGGGGGGAAGAGGATGCGGATCAAAGGTGGGGGGAGAAGGAAGGTCTACGCCTTGCCTTGACGCCCCCCAAGGCACCGGCCCGAAGCAACTCCTCCCCCAAGTTTCGGGATCCATTTCCCATCTCAACCCACCCGGGAGTTTCTCAGCGCCGCAGCAGAGCGGCAACCGCCGCGCCTGCCTTCCCCCCGTCTTCTAGCACCCAAATCGACTGCAATCGGGGGATTCAGCTCGTGCAAGAAACTACCTTCCGGAGGAGAAAATTTATTTAAAAAAGAAAAAGGCAAGGGAAGGGAAGGGCACCGCTCCCCTCCCCGGCCTTTACTGAAAGCGAGCCCGAGATCAATAGCCACCAGCGCCCGGGAAGAAAAAGGGTGCCAGATCGAGGAGGCGCGCTCCCGGGTTGGCGCGCTCCCGCCGGCCCGGCAGAAAACACACAAACAGCGGCCGGGCCAGGCTTCCCAGCTGCTGCGCTCGCCGCCCGCCCCGCCCCGCCCCCCGGCCGCCGCGGCTTCCCACCATTGTACCACCCCGCTAGTCGAGAGGTGCATCTCGCCCGCTCTCGACGCGTTATTTATTCGGTATCCAGACATGGGGACGGGGGGTGGGCGCAGAGGGAGAGCTCTAGCAACCCTCGGAAGCCACCATCACAAAAACACGCGCAGCCAAAAACATGCCTAGGCAGCTTTTGCTACAACACATAGTCACCGATCTTTTTTATAGGAAGAAAACCACGATCGACTTCCAATGAATGAATGAAAAACGACCGAACACGACTCGCGGCCGTGCCCGCGTTCCGACGTTCATCGCGACCTCTTATTTCCCCCCGGCATTTTCCAAAGAGGATGCGATTTCTCTGTCTAATTGCCCCCCCAGCTTCTCTTCCCTCCAAGCCCTAGTGCATCTTCTGCCCTTCGATCTTCTTACCTCTTCGTTGACTGTAGCAGATGCAAGGAAGACGGTGGAAAAAAGGGGAGAAAAGAGAACCTGGGGGGCAGTATGGGTGTTGGGGGAGAGAATGAATGCAGATGGGTGTTCTTGGATGTCGCCTTTGCCAGAGCGCCGGCGGCCCCCCAAGCCCGCCTTGAAGCCTTCACATTCGCCCCTTTTGCTTGCAGACAGATAACTGTCACTGAGCGCGCTTTGAAGGTCTTGTATATTATTAACTACCAAGGAAAAAAAATCCTGACACACCCGGGGAGGGAAGAATGGGGGGGCCACAGGCGGAGGAGCGAAAGGATTAGCCCCGCCCCCTTATTTCCATAAAAGCAGGGGAGTGGCCAGGCGTTTGGCGCCAAAATCCCCCGCCCTGTTCTTGGGGGGCTGCTGCTTTCTTTGCAAAGGAGAGCGCGCAGCGGCAAAGACGCCCGCCAACCAAAAGCGAAGTCTGATCGCGGGCGGCTCGCGCCCACTTTGCAAAAGGGGGAGCCCCTGGCTTGCTCTGCTTCCCCTGTAATGGCCACCGCTGTTGCTCGCTATCCCCTGGGTGGCGTTTCCTCGGGGGTCAGTCCCGCCGAAATCGACGGGGCTTGCTTGGGAGCGCCTTGAAGAATTGCATCCGAATCGGCTGGCGTGTCAAAGCGAGCGAGCACGCACACCCACCCTCTCTCGCGGTACCATTTTGGCCCTCTGAATGAATGGAGATAAACTGCAGATCGTTGAAAGCGAAAGAGGCAGGGTTAGGATGGTTTTCCTAGGGCGCGCAAGAGGCGCAGACGAGACCACGTAGCTGTTGCGAGGCTTTGTTGCAAACCATTGATTAACCTGGGATTGCGCTAAAGGGGGCGGAGGCTAAAACATCGTTCTCCCCAATGCAGAAGGGGATGCGGGGGAGGATGTCGAGGTGCAGAGCGCAAGGCAAAAATAAATGCAGTTCTCACCGGCTGTATATACCCCTTCTCTGTAGCCCCCTACCCCGCCCGGGCCGGCCCTCCCCACCCACCCCTGTGGACGCAGGATAAATATTCTACGACGGTTGCTCCATGCCCGGGAGTTCGCTCCGCAAAAGGCGACACCTTGCGGATCTGCCCGCAATTTGGATTCTGACAAAAAATACGGGGCAGGCGGACACAGGGCGGGCTTGCCCAGGGATGGGTTAAGAATACTGCCTGAGCTGTGGGATCCGCCGCCTTGTTACTAAGGCCATTTCCGCACTACACTGTTATTGCGCTGTTATTCCACTTGCAACGTCCCATGGAATCCTGGGGTTTGCAGGTTAGGGTGGGGCCTTTGAGGCCCCTCCTTAAACTGTAGACCCCAGGATTCCATAGGAGGTTGTAAGTGGAATAATAGCGCTGTAACAGTCTATTGCGGAAATGGCCTAAGCTTTTTTTTTTTAATTTGTTCGTAGAATTTATTAACAGCTTCTCAGAAGCGCTTCTCAAAAGGGGAGGAGACAAAATAACGTATCTAGATCTCTGTATCAGACAAGACACAACAGAGAAAAGATATTTAAACCACGAGGCAGCATTAAACATTTCAAATGACAGACGTCTTAAAAAAAAAAAAAGCCTGCCTGCGGCTACAGCCCTATAAATGCTGACTTGCTTCATTGAAACCCGGGATATACGTCAGAGCTGACACGTAGAAGATTTCATTGTGCAAAGAATATTTGCAAGTAGCTGTTTTTAAGTACTGTTTACTCAATACTGCAGGGGGAATCTGGCTGCAGAGCTCGGTTAGAGGCGGAGTAGCAGCATTGGATCAGGTATATTTAGGAGTGTGTGCCTCCCTTGATGAAGTACATATTCAGTAGTCCTAGGCATTATTTCTTTAATAGAAAATTGGGTACCAGAGGCAAAACTAACATGAAAAGAGAAGATTGCTACACCAATAAAATAAAAAATTCAGCATGTTTCTGCAAACGCTTTACTCAAAGCAAACAATATGGACATGGAACAACAAGGTGAGGTAAGTCTTGCATAAGTTGAAGCATTCTGAACCTTCAAAAAACCACTTCTTCCAAAATCCATTCAGGGATGACTTTTTCTTTTACCAGTCTCCACTTTTCTTATGATTTCAGTGTTGATGGCCAAACTATACTTTTCTTTTCTTTTCTTAAAGGCAGGCTTATCCATTGTCTCCTTGTATCTCTGTTTGTTGTTCACACATACTCAGTAAGAGATTCTTGGGACAGCTGCTGTTTACCTTTCCTGTTACAAACAGGCACACTTTGGCTACAGTAGAATTGGCAAGGGTGGAATCCTATTTCTCAGCTGAAGCTTTGTTTATAGCTTTGTTTTTAGCAGAGGAACCGCAAAATACAAGTTCTCCAGCCCTCCTTCATCTTCCTTGTCCTGTTGCTGTCAAAAAGTAATGTCCAGTTAGACAGCAGACAAGTAGGAATGGGGGACTGGGTAGGTATGAAAAGACAAAGGCCATTTCCACAGTACATTGTTATAGTGCTATTATTCCACTTTCAGCATTCTATGGAATCCTGGGGTTTGCAGTTTAGGGAGGGACATTTTGAATTCTCAGCCAGAGAGCCCTTTGGCTTCAGTAAACTACAAACCCCAGAATTCCACAGGATGTTGAAAGTGGAATAATAGCTCTCTAACCGTGTACTGCGAAAATGGCCAAAGACTGGCCATTTCCACAGTTATGGTGCTATTATTCCACTTTCAACTTCCGGTGGAATCCTGGGGTTTGCAGTTTAGGGAGGGGCATTTAGAATTCTCAGCCAGGGAGCGCTTTGGCTTCAGTGAACTACAAACCCCAGAATTCCACAGGATGTTGAAAGTGGAATAATAGCACTATAAGAGTATAGTGTGGAAATGGCTTTTGTCAAAAGGAGCCTCACTGTTAGAGACTTTATTAACTGTGGTATGCCTGTGTGTGAAAAAGGGCTCCCTTGAGTGTCCAAGGCCCAGAACATAAAGTGCTTCAAAGGAAAATGTCAGTACCTCAGATTTGTCCCCCAGGCAAGCCACCATCTGCTAGAGTTCTGACAAAATAGGTGCTGATGTGCTTCTTATAGCCAAGACTACCTTTTTAAAGGTCGAGTGGTATACTAAGCAAGTTGCAGTTTCCAAATGGAAGGTCTACTTGGACCGTATTGCAATAATCCAGTTGAGACACACCCAAAACTCAAAAAATGTACTTTTTTGGCCTGAAGCCCCAGAAATACCCCTCCTGCCATGTTCTCTAATGGTTTCTGTGAATTGAAGACTCCAAAAGTAACTTTTCCAAGCTCTCCACATGGCTGGCAGGCTAATCAACCAAAGTTGATTAAGTGGAGGAGGCTTAGGTCCAACAACTTGTGTGTCACACAGTTTTTGTTTAACTTGCACAGAAAATCTGGCTTTGGTTGTGAGAGACTTGACAGGTGTCAAAGTCTTGGCTTCATATTAATTTCACAGATTGCAAGAACATTACGTGTGGAGGCTGACGGTGTCATTGACTTCTGTACATTTTTGTCTTTAGTCTGGGGCTGTTTTTTTTCCCCTCCTGTTATTTGACTATTGTTTTTTAAGAGCATGAGTCAGATGAAAGATCTGCGGCAGTCCAACATGGCTTTGCTACACCTCTTCTTTTTCTGTTTCTCCTCCCGGATCAGCACCCAAGGAAAAACTAAAATCAATAATATATACACCACAGTCATTTGACTTACAACCTCCTGCAGCTTTTAACATGCTTCTTCTATGCAAGTTTTACTATGCAGATTAGTAGGGAACTGTTTAGTCTCCTGGGCATATGATGGATTGGATTGGTTAGTTTTAGTGTGTCTCCTCTCTTTGTCAGATACAAAAAGCTTTCGTTAACTATAGTTTTTGAAGTATAGTTGTTGAAATCATTATGTAATTGGAGTTAGTCAATGCACTTTGTCTTTCCTCCACTGCACACGGTACTATAAAAGTCTCCAGTAATATGTATTCTGAGTAGAAGGGACTCAGGTTATACAGGAAAAGCCTAGGAGTTTGGCTTTTTAAAAGATTTTTAATAGCAGTTTTCATGAAAGTTTGGTAACAATATGAAGAAAACTGCTCTGCTTCCGGATATGTAGGGGATCCCAAATCCACACATTTGGTACTTTTTTAAGGTCCGGTGGTAGAATGGATCCAAAGCCACTTTTTAACCAGCAGAGTCCATGATGTTGTCTGCCACCTGATCTCAGGTTTCTCTGTTCCGTATCAGATTAATAGCTATGGCTAAAGAGGCTGGATTTTTCCAGAATGGCCTGAATCAGGGGCAGCAATGATACATCCATATGTTGTTGGACTGCAAGTCCCAGCAATCCCAATTAGCATAGCCAATGATAAGGAATCCTGGGAGTTGTAGTCCAGCTTCATCTAGAGGGATATCCACCTTAGCCTAACCACGCAACTAGAATAGATTTGTTGAATCAGTCAGACCATATTTGTATTAGTTCCATTGATTCAGTGGGTCTGCTCTAGGTTTCCTGGATCTCAGGTCCTGGACCCTTTTCTCCAGTCCTCAGAGCAGGGAGAAGGAATCTCAGAGTGAGAATGTTGCCTTTAAAAGTTTTTGCATATGTAACTTCTTCATTTGATGCGGTGAGTAGCATCTGCTGTGCAACTATTGTTGATACTTAATGTATCATGTTAATGACCTCGTCAGGGTTCCCCCTTGTGATATCATCCTTGTGACATTACCAGAAACAAGCTAGTGTTATATCACAGGAGATCATAATTGGGTCTCAGATTTTGACCCTGAAGTCTCATGGCCTGTGATAGTCCTGATTGGCAACCCTAGCCTACTCTGTTTGCAATTAATAATTTGATTTAGCCTGTAAATATAAATTCTATGTGTACTACACACACACACACACACACACACACACACACACACACAGAGAGAGAGAGAGAGAGAGAGAGAGAGAAACAGCTGCCTAAGTTTTTGGACCCTCCTGGCAGTGTGGTTCTGGGGGCTGTCGTGATATAAGCACATGGTATGGTCAGTATTTACCACTGAATAATACCATTCAAAATACTGCTTTTTGGGAGGGGCAGGCAAGCTAATAGCAGTTAGAGTACTGCAGGCTCACTAGCCTGTTCTACAGAATGCGTTCTTGCACATTTGGGATTAAAATCCTGAATCCATTTACAGGCTTTCCATTTCCACCAAACTGAGTGGGATTCATCAACAGAAAAGAGTGCAGGAGGGACCTAGATCTTAGCAAAATGCCAACTTTTTCCTTTCAAATCAAACGGTTGCAGCAAGCTCCCACCTTTCAGCCAATCGCTCAACTATGTTAGCATCACTAGTGTGACCCAGTTGCCAATCTGCTTTTGCTTTGCTTTGTTTGTTTTTGTGTTTTTTGATTTGTTTTTTGGCCTATCATACTTCAGCCTTGGAGAAAATTCTTGTCTTTCAGATGTTTCATGCCAGTTCCTATCAGCTCCCTTCAGAATGGCCAGTGCTTGTGTTGATAGTAGCCCAGCAATGTCTGGAAGGTCTAAGGTTTCCTTAGACCTGGATGCTTCATTACCTGACTGACTTCCGTCATCACAGCTCTCTCTTTTATATTCTACATTGCTGTGTATTTGTCACTTTCCAGCACAGGTCAGGATAAGGTTATGCGTCATTGTCATAAAGAAGGGGGATAGATATAATAACCTTTTAAGCACAGAAAAGAAGTTGCCTGGAACAGATTTAGAAGAAACCGGGGAGAAGAAAGGAGACGATGCAGCCAGTACAGAATGATTAAGTACTCTGTAGATGGGCCTAAATAATCAAAAGGCACCAAATCCTGTTTGATCTTAGAAGCAAAGCAGGGTCAGCCTTGGTTAGCACTTGGATGGGAGACTGCTCTAGGCTGTATTCAAAGGAAGGAACTGGCAAAACCATCTGTGGGTATTCCTTGCCTAAGAAAACCCTATGACATTCATGGGGCTGACATAAGTCAACAGACAGCTTGAAAGAACGTACACAAACACATATGGAGAGAAAGAAGGAGACAATTTATTAACTTGGGTGCTGTCTTTCATTGGGATGTGATGCTTTCCTGCCCTTTCAAGAACAGGTATGGGCAAAGTGTGTCCCTCTAAAAAATGATGGACAGCAAATCCCTTTGGCAATGCTAGCTGGAGACTGCTGGGAGCTGCAGTCCAACAACAGCTAGAGGCCTGCAGCTTGTCCATCCCTGCTCAGTGGCATATAATGGTCTACAACGTTGTGGGATAGGTTAGAATGTATAGAGGGCCAAGAGACTTAACTAGTAACAAAATTGTGCTGTATAGGATCTGAGGTCTAGTTTATATGTGCAGCAAAATGAGATGAGGATCAGCTGGTAGAGTTCTTAGAGCTATACCTCTGAAGGCTATAGGTAGTGCATGAGTGCTTCCATGAAATGGTGGTTTCCCTGTCATTGCAGTGATGAAATTCACTCCAGTTTTAGTTTGAACTTTAAAGGAGTTGTCCAAAGTGGTGAACCTATTTAAGGAACTGGGCCCATCACGTTAAGTAGCTCCTTTAAAGTTCGGAATACATTCTGGAGTGGATTCAACGACCCACTGAATCCACTCTAGGAACAGCCTCCAGGCTGTTTAATACTGTATAGAAACAATTCACAGTTAATAGAAAACTAAAGTAATAGGATGCAGACTCATCTAAAGATCTTTTTTGCCAGCAGTGTGGGGTCATGAAGCCCACCTGAACTGTGTACCTGCTCCTTCAGAGAGAATGTGATCCCATCTAGAATAGACAGTGTTTGTGTAGGCTGGTAACACCTTACTCCAAATCCCCAGAACACTTCAACCAGTGGTTTCACAATACTACCAGGAAATTGAATGGAGCCTCACTTCATCCACAGCTCCAATGTTGTGGGATAAAGTAGACATTTCCCAATATTACTATTTCCTGTAACTGACCTTGCAGTTAAGAACTGAGATACTGTATCAGCATGTCTCCTTTTGTTGGCTCAGGGATTCTGGGAGTTATGATTCAAAAATGTAATTTTACCAAACGCTGGTTAATTTTCTCCAAATAGCATTTGAATTTTTGAAATTGCACATTGTCTCTCACATATTTGCCAAATAATTTGGCTTCACTGTGGCCAAAGGCATCAAGGAAGGGATGCCTCAATCACGAAATCAAATAAATGACAAGGCCAAATTAACCAACTCACACTTAGCTCAGCTGTGCACATTCCCCATACTATGATTGTACAATAGCGGAGTTGCAAAGGGACAAATCTTTGCCCTGATTAGCGGCAGGAAATTTTATTCTTGTTGAACTGAGGTATAGAAGAAAATCTACAGTTTCAGAGGAGACAACGTGAAAGGCCTGAATAGAAAAGACACTAATACAGAATGCATTGAAGTTAACTTCCTTCTTGCATGATTTTCTGTAGCAGTTTGTGTGAAAAAGTCTGGGCTGGACAGATTTTATAAGGGACTAACACATAGGTTGGTTTTAAATCATTGTTGAAGTATTAACCCTTGAGCTGCAAGAGCAGTTTACCATTTGTGCCTTTTGTGAGTATGTTGCTATTCCCAGTCAGCTCATTTGCTGCTGTGGAAGAGCTTAAGGCTCATGAGTCCTGAAAGATCACAGTTCTGTGCAGTATTTTAGTTGATAATGGCAGAGGGATGTTATAGGGAGAAAAAAGTTGCAAGCATTGAATTGCAAACAGATATATAAACCTGTCTTCATCTGAAAAGTCTTACATCTGATAAAGTAGACTTAGGCCATTTCTGCACTACACTGTTATAGTGCTGTTATTCCACTTTCAACCTCCTATGGAATCCTGGGGTTTACAGTTTAGGGAGGGGCATTTAGAATTCTCAGCCCGAAAACTCTTTGACTGCAGTAGGATGACAAACCCCAGAATTTCACAGGATGTTGAAAGTGGAGTAGTAGGACTATAACAATGTAGTAGGGAAATGGCCTTAGTCTGCCAAAGCCTATGTTACCAACTTCTTTCTCTGAGTTAAGCTAATAGGTGCTACAAGATCTCTTTGTATACTGACCTAGACTAATGCAGCTGTGTCCTTGAATTCTGTCTTCATTAGCCGTCTCAGATATTTCCCAATGGTATCAATAGAAGGAGATGTTCCCATATAGAGAAATAGATCTGAAGAAAGAATCTTTTAGCTTTTGGTTGGAAATCTGCTGCAATGTTTAAGTCGAAGGCTTTCATTTTCAAATAAAAAACTAGAAGAAGGATTAACCCTGAAAGGATTCATACTATTGGTCAAGAAACTGGAAAAGTTTCCTTTGGGACTCTTAACTCCTAGAATCCCCTTGTGGCCAGTCGGACTGGGAGATTCTGGGAGCTGTAATCCCAAGCAGTCATTTTTCAAAGCTCCGCTCTGGGCATTTATGGTGGTAGTAGCCAGTGCCCTCCAGTGAGCAGAGCATTTGCTGCGAACGTGGGAGTTCTGGGCTGAGGTATCACTTCCATTATAAGAATTCACATTTGGACTTGGTCCGTCCTAAGCCCATTCAGCTGAATATGATCAGAGAATGCTGAGGTGGTAGAAGAGATGGCATCTTTTTATACTGCAGGTAGAGAATGCCATTTTTGAATACATTAAGAGGGAATGCACATTAAGGACTCCCTGAAGATAAAAGCAACAATATTACATACAACTCATAAAAGATTGGGACAGAACCTTGATTACTAACATACTAGGGTATTTTTGTTTGTTTTGACTCATATAGAGTCTGTTTGTGACAGAACATGAAAAAATATTCCATAGACGCATTTACCCAGTGATATATCTGTGACCCGAAGTGGTGCAGTCTACTCTGCCAGTTCAGAATTCTGCTATTTCACTCCACTGTCATGTGTAGACCAGGCTTCACTGTGCTGCTGTTGGCAAGCTTTCCATCTCTTAGCTCCAGTTTATTTCCAGGATTGCTTCCTATAACTTGTTTTCCGCCTAGAGCTCAGTATGAAGTTTAGGAAACTTCAGTAAAGATGGAACAATCGCTGAGCATGTGCAGAATGCCTTTCTCTTGCCTCCAAATAACCATAGCCACGCTTCACATTAGGCATTACACTTGGTGTGATTTTTGGGTAGTCTTTACTCTGACTTCTTTAGAGACTGACAGTAAAATTAACTCTGGTAGTAAAAATACAGTAATAATAATAAGTAAATAACATTTTGTTGGTCCTTTCATGACAGCCCAAATCTGTAGCCCAGGGTGGCTTTCATCTTGCATAATGGTTGAGATGGCCGCATTTATCATTTATTTTTATTTATTTTATTTGAGTTGAGTTATGACCCACCTTTCTCCTTATTCACACAACCTGCAGCTTTTCGAAAGCAAGATAGATTTAAAACGTTTTTATACAAAAGTTTTAAAAAAGGAATTAAATAACAGTACAATTCGAAAAAGACTAAAATATGGTATATAAAAACACTGATGACAATACAAAAATAATCAACCCACAACCCTACCACAAACCCTTTCTGTTACATAGATTTTCAACTGAAGGACTGCCTGAATAAAAAGATCTTGGCCTGTCAATGAAAGGAGAGCTGGAGCCAACTGAATCTCTTGCAGAAGAGAGTTCCACAGTCTGGGAGCAGCCACGAAGGAGACCCTTTCCCTTGGCCTCACCAGATGGGCCTGGGGTGGTGGCGGGACTGACAGAAAGCCTTCCCCCAAAGATCTTAAAACTTGGGCCAGCTTCTAGAGAGAGATGTAGTCTTTCAGACACTGTGGACCCAACTCGTGTGGCTCTCTCAAGATCATAATCAGCACTTTGAATTCAGTCGAGATATGGGGCTGGTAGCCAATGAAGCTGTTTCAACAGTGAGGGTATATATTCCTTGTAAGCAGTCCCAGTCAATAACCTGCCTGTAACATTTTGGACCCACTGAAGTTTTCAAACAGTTTCCAAAGGCAGCCCCACATAGAGCGTATTACACTTACTAGGCACTCTTGGCATTCCCTGTCCTATCTTGGGGTTTTGAGACCATAGTCCTCTAAAGCAAATGTTCCTGGTGAGTACCTGTAGCTTGATTTCTACTGAAACCAGGCAGACCTGATCTTACATCCAAGTAAATGTGTCAAGGGCCAGAGCACCAAGTCTGCCAACGGGGAGAGCTGATACTTTGTGACAATAGTGTAAACAGATGGTGATCCCTTGAAACCAGTCAAGCTTTTCTCAGTTTAAGCCCACTGAAGCTCTTGGCTTGGCCTGATTCCATTTGTAACCATGGGCCAGAACTTGAAAGTTATTCCTCTGTTTGTTCTCATTTTACATCCAGCGGATAGAGCTGCAGCGATAAGCTCTGGAACATTCTTCAAAGGTTTGCCATAAAGAGCAAAGGAAACAGCCTCACACTTATTGCAGCAATGAAAGTACCTTCAGACCCTTTAAAGTCCTTTATGGACTATTGATGGTTTTATTATTGCCAGCCCAGCTTTAGTAAATCAGTGTAAAACATTTGTTTATTTCTGTGTCACATAAATAATTGGGCTATCTCTGGCGGTTACCATAGATGTACTGAGAAGCAATTGGAAAGGTTACTGTTGTCTTACTGCCTTCCCTTTCTTTTACACAGACATGCATGCGGGCATCCGCCCATGCTCCCCTTTAGGAGGAAAAAAAAAGCACAGCAATTGTTTTATAGCACAGCAAAGAAATTCACTCTTTTCTTTTTCAAACCCTTTTCCTGCAGCCACCCCCTGCTTCACTGGAATCTGGAGGTGCATAAAGTTCTGCAGGTCAAGAACCCCTGATAAAGTAGTTTGACTTCACAAGGCATGTTTGGCTGTAGCCACCTGAGTAATCCAGAGCAGATTTGGAGTTTAATATTTCAAAAAAGGCAAATGATCAAAATGGGGAAAGGAGTGTTGGAAGCGGCCTAGCCTTTCCTGTACTGACTGGCAATAGTGTTCAATTTTTCTGACTGTCCATGTCCTGGCCATGGAAACATTTAAAACACTATCAGGAGTGTTGGTAAGATGGGGGGAGGGAGGCAGAGAAGAGAAAAGGTGTGTTCCAAGGGTTAAACCTTTTGCCTGTCATCGTGGGCTCTGCTGCTGAGCCCATGGCTCCATCCATCCATCTGTTGCTTTATTTATATCCCACCTTACTCCCAGGCTGGGACTCAAGGCAGCTTCCAGAAAGACAGACACAGTAAAACATATATAGTTAAAAACAGGCCAAGTTAAGATTAAAACAGTATCAAATAACAACATCAAAAAAGTTAAAATCTTATTTTAAAACAGAATAAAAACTCTGTATGTGTGCGCGTGCCTTCAACTTATAACAACCCCATGAATTCCGTTAGAGTCTTCCTAGGCAAGAAGTATTCAGAAGTGATTTTGTCGTTGCCTTCCTCTGAAATACAGCCTGCAGCATCTGGTATTTGTTGACATTCTCCCATCTAAGCACTAAGGAGGGCTGACACTGCTCAGATTCTAGGATCAAATGGGATATGGTGGTTGTATAGTACCATAAAAACCCTTCTCTTGTTAAAAAAAAAAACACTTCCCAAAGGCTTGCTGGAAAAAAAGATATCTTAACATGCCACCGAAAGGAAAACAAAAAACAACCCTAACTTTGCTAGGGAGGCAGCTCCAGAATGTGGGAGCAGCCACAGAGAAGGCCTTCTTCCACATTCCCACCAACCCTGCCTGTGAAGGTGGTGGGGTAGATTTCCCCTGCAAATCTTAGGCAGGCACAAAGGGGAAGATGTGGTCATTCAAATAGCCAGGCCAAGAGAAATGAGGATTCCCTCCCCTTTAATGGATTATACCAATATACTCATCTGTGGTGCTCAGTGGACCAGATCTGATATGACTGCTTCACTGTGGCTTTGCCAGATCTTTATTAAAATATCAAATTCCAACAAAGGGTGACAGTTGTAAGAACACTTAAAAGATTTGAGGGGCCAGAAGTTTAAAATGAAGTTTTTGTTATTAACTGCCATCCAGTTGACTTTGACTTAGGCAACCCTATGAATCAAAGCAACCCTAAGTAACCCTATCATCAACAGCCCCGTTCAGGTCTTGCAGACTTAGGGCTAGGGTTTCCTTGATTGAGTCTATCTATCTGGAATGTTTTCTTCCTCTTTTCTTACCTTACCAAACATTATTGTCTTGTCTAGTGAATCATGTTTTCTCATGTAAATAAATAAATACAGCTCTTCATCATTATTAAATGTGACTACTCTCATTTTGATTTTGCCAGCAAACATTTGTATTTGCGTGCCATGCCATGTACTCCGTAACTGATAAGCCATTACTGCCTGTTGTTGTGGTGGTTGCTGTGTGCTTTCAAGACACTTCTAACTTATAGAGACCCTAAGGCAACCCTATCACGAGGTTTTCTGGGGCTAAGAGTATATGACATGTCCAAGGTCATTCAGTGAGTTTCCATGGCTGAGCAGGGAATCAAACCCTGGTTACACCAACTAGATATGAACTGTAGTTTATTTAAACCACTGTTTCCCATTACATACCTTATTAAATGGATCTGACACTGGTTACATGGGGACAATGCTTGTATCCTGTAACCTGGGATTTGTAGTTTGGTCAGAAGCACTAGAGCTCCCTGACTGAGAACTTTAAATGCCTTTCCCTAAACTTCCAATCTGAGGATTCCAAAGGATGCAGTTGTGGGAGTTAAAGAAGAATCATATTGCTATGATTCTATAGTGTGCAAAGGCCTCATTTGGAGTGACCAACCTGTAGCCATCTAGATGTTTCTGAATTTTAGCTCCTATTGTGCCTGCCCATGGGTTAAGTGGCCTAGAATTGATGGGAAGTAGATGTCTAACAACATCTAAAGGACCATCCCTGAACAAAGGTGAACAGATGAAAAAGTTGACAGCTGGACAGGATCATTATGAAGGGGAAGAGAATATGTCAGAAGTATATCTTCAACCCATCCTTCAATGAAAAGTCCCAACAACACACCTTCAGTGCAAATATCGGAATGTGGAAGGCCTGTTCTTCTTTTCATATTGAACACTTTTGGGTGAGTTCAGTCTGATGGCAAGTGTGGCACAGGTTATATCTAATAAACAAGACATTTCAGCAGAGCTGACTGGGATGGCCACATAGAAAGGAGGCAAGGTGCCCTATAGCTTTCAAGAGTAGTAAAGAATTGCAGCACCACTAGCAGCAGCTGCTGCTGTTATATGACATTATCCAAATTGCTCTTCTATCCATCAGTTAAAGCTATAGGATGAACCATGGCTTTCTTTGCATTTAGTCACTCAAAAAAGGATGCAGAATCACCAAATTATCCTTCAGTCCATAAGCAATCACAGCAATCCCACTTTTACAGAAACAAGGTAAGATATAAATTCATGAAATAATAAACCAATACGGTTGCCATGCAGGACTTGTGTCTTTGTGTTTGGAAAAGCTTTCCCTGTTGATTTTCTGTCTGCCATGCAATTGTTGATGGCATGGAATTTCTATTAAGAAAAAGGGGAAAAAAGATGGCAACTCTATATTGTGGTCCAAGCCAGAATTTCAAGAGTTCTTACTTGCTGATGTGAAACATAGATGACCTCCTTAGTAATAAAGCTCAGAGCATGCTATGACTGACTGAGCATGTCATGATGCATCTCCCTTTGGGGATTTTATGCCAGAAGCTGAAGCATTGCAATCAAAACTTCCAAAGTTGATGGGGTTGTGGAAGTGGGCAGAGACGAAGGAAATGATATGAAAGAATCATCGAAACTTACTTGAACTAAAGGTGACATTTTCCAGCAGCAAGGCAATTCTAGGAACTCTGGGATAAACCAGATGGGGGCATTGTCAGGCTCCAGAAAGTTGTTTGTATATGGAATATTGCACTGTTAGAAACTGGTAATCCAAACCTTACTCCTTGTCGATACTTATTTAGTTGAGGTCTAGCAAACTGTTTCTCTTTACTTCAAAAGGATAGGGACTACTCACAAGGATGACCCATATGATGTGATGATTCCCATGTATTAAAAATGTCCTGTGCATATTTACATGGGTATGAACTCTAGAACTCATTTCAGTCTTGCTTCTGAGTATGCCCATATAGGATTGCATTTGTAGGAGGGTCAGAAAGAAACCCTGGAGCAATGAGTGAGTTGACATACATGTTGGTGTTTATGTATCCTACAAGTACCAGATCCCATCTGTTCTTGGAAACTAAGGAGGGTCAGCCCAGGTTAGTACTTGAATGGGAGACCAGCAAGGAATGCCAGGTACTGTAGGCTATATTTCAGAGGAAGGAACTTGAAAAAAATCACTTCTGAATATTCCTTGTCTAAGAAAATCCTATGAAATTCATGGGGTAACTATAAGTCAACCAGTGGTTTGAAAGCACACACACACACATGGTTTTACATTTTACCATGTGAAATTCACTGGGATTAAGCTTAGTTTTACACCTGTATGAAAATGTGCGCTAGTCCAGTGAGTTTGACACAATCCCACTATTGTCCACAGAGATGCTGCTACAGTATAAGTATTGTTTTCAAATTAATGGAAAAAGACATCACTTGAGTTGCTGAAAGATTACATTTTCCAAAGATCTTTCCAATTACATTTGGAATGAACAAATATCTGGAAACTCCATTGGTTGCAAGAGCAGTTTCTGTATGAATTTCTGAGTTGTGCGAGATTGCTATTTTAAGATTACAGAATTATTTCAGAAACGCTACAGAAAACATTACCCTCAACATTAAAAGAAGCCTGTTTGGAAAATGTTGCAAGAATCCTATTTTCAGAAAAGAGATGCAGTAGAATGTCAATGGTTGCAACTATTTTATTGGCAGGGCTCCTGTGTTTTTAACAGCCACCAGAGATTCATAAAGTTGATATGTCTGAAAAATGTCATGAGAGGTAGAGTGCTGATGGAGGCAGATTTCTGAAGGAATCAGTAACTAGTTACATTGTTTTTCTGTAATTAATTTCTTTTTGGGTAATGAGGATGCTTTGAAGTTACATCTTAAAAGCAATATAACCAGTATGAGGAAACTATAATAAAATCCACAAAACAATGATACTTTTATGGGGCCAACTTAAAACTTAAAATGAAAAATACATGTTTTTTTTCATTGGTCCAACAAAAATATCACCGTTTTGTGGATTTTGGATTTTATTACATTTTGCTACATGGCCTACACAGCTACTTCTGAACATATTTCGAGTAAGAACAAAGTTACTTTATGAGTGCTATGACTTAACAGCTTCTGGTTGTTTTTTGAAACATTACTTATATTTTGACAGGAGGTTTTCAGATTTTTAGAACATTTTCTCATCTGTTCTAAAGATTTTTCCTCAAATAATGCAGTAATGGAAACGTAACAAGCAATATAATAAGTAACATAAAGTTAACCGTTTCACCGCTATAATGAACAATAACAATAGGTTGAATAACAGGAAACTGAAAGACTTATTTTTGAAAAGTAATTTTCCAGGTTCTGTGGCTGAGCATGTTAATTTTTCCCACTTCTTCTGTCTTCTGCTATCTGTCAGCTACCCTGCCTCTAAGTTGATAAGTGGCCCTCAAGATGTTTTGGAATTTCTGCTTCTTCCATCCCTTGGCAGGTATTATACTATCTGGCAGATGCAGCCCAATACCATGGAGGACCGTATGTCCCCTTGGCTCTTGTTTGCAATCTTCTGTCCCTTAGCTTTCCCCTCTCATAATCGCTCTATTCCAGCAAAGTGTGTATTAATTCTCCTTCTGTGACCTCTCCTCTCCAAAGAGAGCTGTCCTATTTCTCAACAAAACATGGAAAATCCTTCTTGTTCCCACAGTAAACGTGAACATTCTGTGACTTCACAGTAGTTCTACCAGTAATAAGCAGGACAAAGCAGGCGAGGAAAAACCACCCTGTTCAGTATATAATTATATAAAGGCATAGAGTTCTTTGATAATTTGATCCTTCTGCAATGAAAGCCTTCTTCTCAATGAAGAGGAATTTCCTACCTGATGATAACATAGGAAAAGGAAAGTGGGGGTGGGGGGCAAAGGAGCTCAAGCTCATATGTTTATCTTGGCAAAATATCACACCACTGAGAGATCATGTGTATCCTGTGCAAACATTTTGCTGCTGGTTGGGTTGCTTAAGGCTACAGCTTCCAGATATGGCCACTGCTACTTCCATGCCAGTGAAAGTTAACATTTGGAAGAATAAAGGTCTCCTGTGACTACAGACACTTCTCATCAGAGGGAACCTGTCGTGCTTTCCAAAAACAGTTTATGTAGTAGAATACAAGCAAGGAATGATCGGTTTAGGAAAAACTGAAAGAAGAAGAGGGATTTTTTTCAAAACAGGCTGAGTAGTGGGACAGCTGATTCAGTGTAAGAACACAGAATTCAGGCCATCGCTCTCTACTTTATTTCTGCAGTGACAGCAAGCCACGATAACCACAGTGGCACAAAAACATTTTTAAAAATCACTTTCAGATTTTGATCAGTTTTCAATCTCCAGTCTCTCAAGCTCCACATGCAGACTGATCTAGACTACAGATCAATGGGTGTGTACTACCTCTTAGACTAGAGCCCTTTTCGCATGCATTTTTTTTTTGCATGAGCGCCCCTTGAGTGTCACGTGAATGGGAGCGTCGCTCCATACAACGCACTCCCATTCGCACAACGCTCACAAGGCTAAAGCGGGGTGCGCGCACATTTTTTAATTTTCGGCTGTAAGCTGAAAATACTGTGTGCTCGCTCGATGCTCGCAGCGTCCTCGCGCATTTACCTGCGTGCGGTGCTTTGGCCAGCTGGGCCGGTAGCGCTTCCTTCCCCCAGCGCAGCCTGCAGCTCCCAGACTGTGCTGCGGAAGGAAGGGATGGGGCGCTAGCGTGACGATCATACTACCAGGAAGCTGCTGTGGGAGGCAGAAGGGCTGTCGTGAGCAGCTCGTGTGAGTGGCTGCTCGCACGAGTGCCACTCTGCACTGCCGCGACAAAGGTAAGGTACGAAAAGGGCCTAGATGATAGATTTTAAAAAATAAACACTGAAGGCATTTTTTAAACTATAGCAAATGTTTGAAGAAATATAGGTAGAATATAAACCTTTCCCCATATACTTAAAGAATCCTCAATATAGTCGTACTTGGTTTTTTTTTTAAAAAAACCCCTAAATCCCCATAAGAATATCACTGTAAAATTGTCTTATTTTTTGTTCTAGAAAGTAGATTTGGTCCAGTTTTCATCCTTCTTCAACAAAGAGGTGAAGACTGTTGTATGGGTTTCCCACAATTAGAACAGAATGTTCCCTTTCTGTTACAACCCTTTTTTCAGGTAAAATTGCCATTCATATTTTCAGTGTGCCACAGACATTCATGCTCTAATTCCCTCCAGATTTAGGCTACTGTAATGCCCTCTATGTGGGGCTGCCCTTGAAAAGTATTCAAAAGGCGCATTTGACACAATGTGCAGCAGTAAGATTTTTCACTTCAGTCACTCCAACAATAGTTCATAAACATTCAAGGCCCTCTGTGAATCCTGTTCATAATCTCCGCTAGCCTAAAGCCTTTGCTGTTGTGTACCTTCAAGTCATTTCTGACCATTGGCAACCCTAAACCAAAGCTATCACAGTGCCTGCAAGATTTGTTTGGTTGGGGGGTGCCTTTGCCTTCCTCTGAGGCTGAGACAGTGTGACTTGTCCATGGTCAACCAGTGAGTTTCCCTGGCTGAGTTGGGATTTGAACCCTGCTCTCTGGAGTCATAGCCCAACAGTCAAATTACTACACCACTCTGGCTCTTGTCACTGTCACTTATTACATCTGTAATGCCTAATGTGTTTCCCCTTTAGGAGTAATTATGTCATTTTCAGCCATTACATGATATTCAGTAGCACATACTATTTTACCAAAAAAGCACCAACATTAGTAACTGACAAAGAAATCTGAAGGAAGACAAGAGAACACAAGCAATCAGTCCAGCCAATAATTCTTTCCTTCATACAAATAGAAAATACTTAGCAGCTATCTTTCTGAGGACCTTGGCATTTATTTTTGTCCTTGGCTAGGGGCTGAGGTGGAGTGGGTAAAATATAGTTCAGGACCTAATGAGTATTTGAGCAATTTGCAATCAATCATTGGTTTCTAATCTAATATATAAAAGTCAAAGTTTGTCCTTTTGTCTGTGTCAGGTAAAGACTTCATATGAAGAAGATTCTGTGGAATCCTGGAGTTTGCAGTTTACGGAGGGGCCTTTAGAATTCTCAGCCAGAGAGCTCTTGGGCCTCAGTCAACTGTGACTGTCTTGAATAGGCCAGTTGCTATGGAGATGAGACCTAGCAGCAAGGAGGAGGACACTCTGGAACCCAACTTGTGTATGTTAATAATTCTGAATACAGATTGGATTGGGGGATATGTTACAAGTTACAAAGTTACAAGTACTAGACAGGACAGGTTGGGGAATGAGAGGCACAGGATCTCAAATCTTTCTAGAAAGTATTATCTATGATAATAAATAAAATCCTGGGCAATGCTGGATATATATGCTGGTTCCAAATAATTTAACATGAGCAGGAAGAGAAACCTCAGCTGACAGAACATCACAGTTCTGTGATAGTGAGTCAATATGAGAAGAAGTTAAGCGTGAAAGAAACTAGAGCACCTTTGCAAGGAAAATAAGTGTTATTTAATTTGCTTTATTATAATTTTATTTGTGTATCATCAGATGAAATTAAAACAAGGGCAAAGGACAGTGTGAGCTAAATGCAAAATCACAGGAGGGTAATCCTTTAGGAATCTGCAACTGACAAGCTAAATCTCAAGGGAGAAAACCATTTATAAATTTATAATTTGTGCAGCTGTGATTCAGCAGAAAAGCCCTCAGTGGCTGCACTAAAACTCCATTAGGTATTGAAACTAAACCTGAATTTGGAAAGTAGGTCAAAAAGCTTCATGTTGCTGAGGAAGGAAGCCTACGGAGACAGTTGGTTTATAGATAAAAACCTGTAAGGTTTAGATTTCAGTTTAAGTTTAGTTTTTAAGCCAAGAGTGGCAAAATGTGGCTGTTCAGATGCTGTTGGACTGCAGGTCCCAGCACCTTATCCTATTCTTAAACTGACATGTCTGTTGCTGTGACAAAAAAGGAAGGAGGAGTGTTTTAGTCCAAGAAAGAAGAGAAAAGGTTCTTCAGAAGAGATCCATTTCTTGGGCGATGAGCAGATATCATCTTGTGCTAAGGAAATGCTTCCTGGGAATGGTAGGAGGCTTTTGGTACTGAAAGGTTTGTTCTTCAGAAACACAGAGTGTCACATATCTGGTGGATATGTAGACCTCATGTTGACTTGTATGCCTGATGAAAAAGTTGTAGCAATGATGCATATTCTAGAATAGAATTAAGGTATGTGTGTAGGATAAGACAAGACATATTTTCCTGCTGAAGGATCTCTCCAAACCAGTGGGATTTCAAAGGATCTCTCCAAACCAGTGGGATGGGCATTAAATTAATTAAATTTAGTTCAGCGTAAGCATGTATAAAGTAATACCTGTTCCAGCAAAATACATGGAGGAAGTCTGAGCTGGTGGTAACCAAGAAAAGGGATCTTGGGATTGTGATGGATGGTCAGATGAAAATTTTGACTTCAGTGTGTGGCTGCGTGTAAGACAAAAATTTGAAAGAGGGGTGACTAGGAAATGAAGTTAAACTGTCAGTATTAGTTTTAACTGGTCTGGTAATTATTTATTGATAAATTCTTTGGTCAGATCCAGTAGGGCTCTTCTTATGTTGTTCTTAGTGTAACATATTTTAGGCTTCAGTGCAGCTGTCTTGTGCCTTCTATCCTTCAAGCTGAATATTAATAATATGAACCAAGGCTGAGGAACATGTGGGCCTCCAGATGTAGCTGAACTGTAGCTCCCATTAGCCCTAGCCAGCATAAGCAGTGGTGAAGGATTGGGGGATCTGTAGTTTAAAAAAAAAAATTCCTGCAGGGCTGTCCCCTCTCTCTGTTACTATTTTTAATAGTGATAGAAACTTTACTAATAAAAGTTCGGGAAGACTCAAGCATCAAGGGTGTAAAGATAAAGACAGAAACCTACAAAACCCTGGCCTTCGCCAACGATATCGTAATTGTATTCAAAAATCTGAGATCTAGCACGGACAGATTACTTGAAGTATTAAAAGAGTTTGGGGATGCTTCAGGGTTTAAAGTGAACAAAGAAAAGACACAACTATTAACAAAAAATTTGACAAGACCGGAAGAAAGTGAAATCAAAACAACCACTAATTTTACTATAATAAAAAAAGTTAGATATTTAGGCATTCATATTGCAAAGAAAAACACAGACTTATTTGATAACAACTACAAAACAGTATGGAAAGAAATTTCAAAGGAATTACAAAGATGGGAAAAATTGGAACTCTCACTACTGGGTAGAGTCGAGGCTATAAAGATGAACATTCTACCCAAAATGAATTTCCTTTTCCAGAATCTCCCAGTCATTACAAACAACAAACCGTTTTAAGAATGGGACAAAGAATTGAGAAAATTCATTTGGAAAAGCAAAAAAACGAGAATAAAACTACAATCCTTAAAAGACACCAAAGAGAGAGCAGGAATGGCCCTCCCAGATTTGAAGCTATACTACCACTCAAATTGTTTAAATTGGCTTGCAGAATGGATCCTTCTGAAAAAGAAAAGACTATTACAAGTGGAAGAATCAAACCTACCTTTTGGATGGCATGCTTACATCATATATGACAAAGCCAAGATTAACAAAGATTGCTCAAATCACTTTTTAAGGAGATCCTTACTAAGATTCTGGTTGAAATACAAATCATTCCTTTATTCCAAAATTCCATTATGGACATCAGTACATGAAGCTTTTTACAGACGAGAAATGCCGAGCTGGAACAGATGGATAACCTATCATGACCTTTTAAAGATAAAAGGCAAGTCAGCTGAACCTAAAACTAAAGAAGAACTGATAAAAGAAGGATATAACACATGTTACCACTGTGTACTGGCCTGGCCTTTGGTGAACCAAAGATATCATTTTGATATCACAATTCGGCCCTACTCTGCCACCAGCCAATTGTTTGTGAGGCCACCGAACAAGTGCAAAGCTAGGCATGGCTGCTATTTGCTGCTCTCACCAAACCAAGCCAGAGATTGCCAGATCTGCTTTAGGGGACCTCCCGAAACAAACACCCTCATTACCAATGCACGATAAACAAAGAGACCTTCTGCCCTGGCGAGCTAAGTGCTTAACTGCCGAGCTAGCCGCATCTGCATACCGGCCATACTATTGTCAGTTCGGAACATAATTCAATCATGTAAATTCTGACCTTTCGGAGGCATTGTCTCCAACCCAAAAACTTATTGTTTTCGCCCAAGACCAGACTAGCCTACGGTCGTTCTTCCCCTGATAAAAACTCCCCAGTTCTGAGAGCTCTTTGGAACTCTCGCCGGATCGCTCTGGACTTCTACACTGCCTTGCTGCCGCTCGGTTCAGCAGATTCCCCTCGGCCGCCACGCCGGGTTTCCTCTTCTACAATTGGCTTCCCCAGGACTACAGGAAAGGTGTCGTATCACCCATTCCCCTTGAACTCTATTTTTCTTTCCTAGTTAGGAGTGTGTTTGTGCCCTTCTTTAATAACTTTAATAAATCTTAATTGTTATTTGAACTGCTTGCCTCCTCACTGACCTGACGCTGTAGACATTGGGTAAAAGATCCCCGCTAAGTTACCCTGCCTCTCGTTAGCCAAGAGAGTGCTCCAGCTAATTTACCCATCTTTGCTTGTTGTTGTCTGGTTGTTCGGGTGCCCCTCCCGGGACCCCCAAGTCACAGGGTAACACACACACTGGCTTCTCCATAGACAGTTACCAGAAAAATATAAGATAGATAAAAAATTATATTGCATCAAATATAAAGCCACAGAATTTGATAAAATCCTACTGGATAACATCAACAACAAAACAGGGAAAATTTACAAACTGTTATTAAGATTTAACCAAGAAAAAGATTTAATAAAGGACAATATGATTAAATGGGCAAAAGACTTGAAATCCTCTATCAGCCTAGATGAATGGGAAAACTCTTGGAATAACACTCTGAAAATTGTGAAACCTGCCAAATTAAGAGAAAATTACTATAAATTGCTATCCATCTATCCCCGTTGCGGATTGCAAAAAGGACAAATAACAAAAACCCCACTTGCTGGAAATGCAACGAAACAGGAACCTTATACCACACCTGGTGGGGATGCGCACTGATAAAAAGATTCTGGAAGCAAATTCATGAGTAGATAATAGAAGCCCTACATGTTCAATTTCTACTGTGACCAAGAATATACCTGCTGAACATGATAGATAGTTCCCCCCAGTTGAAACTATTGAAGAAAAAAAAAAGTGCTACTATATATGATAACTACAGCCAGAACCATGCTAGCACAGAAATGGAAGGATGCAATGATGCCATCAATCAAGGACTGGCTAATGAAATTATATGAAACTGCAGAATTAGATAGACTGACAGAAATCCTATCCTACAATTCAACCAATCAAAGCAACAAGATCTGGAATCTAATCTCACCTTTATGAGAAGAAACATGGGGTAAACTATCAACAATAGGTTTCACTATATAGTGCTCACTCCATAGACGACCCAGTAAGTGACTGGTAAAATACCCAGAAAAATGAGCTCCAAAATAAAATCTAATTTGAGAAAGATAAATAACAATTATATATGATTTTTAACTTTTATTACGAAATTGAATGTACAATATTTTTACACAGTAGGATTCTACTTACACATTAGTAGGTATGTTAGGATAAACTTGTTTATACATAGACATATATCGAAGAATATTGAATAACACTGGAGAACTTTGTAACAGGTATTCTGTCTTCCTCATTCTTGGTAAAGGACGTTTAAGAGAGACATAGGACCTAAAGCATGATTAACGACGAGGTTACATTTAAATGATACCTAAAATGTATACAATTGTAAATATTTAACTTTAGTGTATAATATTTTGAAGGTAATCCGTTGTTGATGTTGGAAGAACACTATTAGAAAAATCCTATTTGTATTTTATTTATATACACTCAATAAATATAATTTTAAACAAATGTCTGGACGACTATCTGTTCTTTGTCCTGGTGTGCTTAGTCTTTAAAATAGGCCCACAAGAAAGAGGCACAAGCATTTTGTCCCTGTCCTGCGATGGAGCTGTGTTGGCAACGATCCACAAGTCGTGCTTTTGCATAATGTTGTAGTGGTCCTGCAGCCAGCGCATCCCCACCCATGACAATTGCAGGATGTTTGCTTAATGGAAAAAATCTATTAAGCGCCCATGATCATGCAATGCTCCCATCACTACTGGCCATGTGGAACGGGCGGAAGCACAATCATGTGCTTCCTTCCCCAGTGCAGCACAGGAAAGAGACCAGCTGTGCTGCAGGAGGAAGGCATGTGTCACTTGTGCTCCCTTCTGTAGGGAGCTGACTGGGTGGGAAGGGGAGCGTTCACATTGTGCTCCTTGGCAAAGGTACTACTAGGACCAAGATAGGAGGACAACAGAAGGAGGCACAATGCGGAAATGGCCTAAGCCTTCCTTCTCTCAGGTACTCTTACTTTTAATCAGACCTCTTCTGAGAAGTGCTTTACAGAGCAGTCTGTCTACCGTCCAGTGGGCTTGTGACTCATTGTCATCCAGTGAACCAATGTGATACTGTAGGCTACAAGTTTAAAATTAATTATAGTCAATCCATTACTAAAACAAAATAACCATGAGATGCATGTTTGTGGAATCCTTTTAGTTTGCACACCAAGGTGCCTAGGTTTCATTGTCTTGGATCTATGGCAAAGTCACAGAGACATATGCTTTCTTTCTTGTACATGAATATTGTGTCGTTCTAGCATCTTGAACTCTTGTTTTCATTTTTGTTAACAGTGAACATCTGTGCTTGATGTTCTCTCTGCTGCTATTCTCATTGTTGTTGTTGTTGTTGTTGTTGTTGTTGTATGCCTTCAAGTCATTTCTGACTTATGATGACCCTAAGGTGAACCTATCACAGGATTTTCTAGGGCTGAGAGTGTGTGACGTGTCCAAACTCACTGGGTGGGTTTTCCATGACTGAGCGCAGAATCGAACCCTGGTCTCCAGGGCCATAATGCAAAGTTGAAAATTAAATTCATGAGAATACAGGATTTTTAAAAACCTATCTAAGACAACTTTACCTGCCTTGTTCTTCTCTGCTCAAAACAATAACTGTCTTTCACACTGCTATTTAAAGGAGTCAAATTGCAGTGGAAATTCATGGTGAGGAGGAGTGTGTATTCTAATTATAAGAGAAAAGATATTTGGGCTTAAATTTGATAGGCCTAACAACAGGGCAGAATTTACAAATGCATACAGCAGCAGAAAAACAAAACACTATGTTATCATTATAACTTTTTAAACAACAGGCAGACTCGTAGTCTATATTAATTTCTGCTCACATGTCCCACCTCTCTACAAAATGTAATTTCCAGCGGTATAGATTTATGTTTGTAAGTAGCTACGTAATGGCAGATGAGGAGAGGTCGTGCGTAGACCAGAGGGACCAGGTACTCCAAGCTGGAAAATATATTAACATACTTTAATCAGTCAGACTGAATTCCACTGTGACATATTTCCTCAACAAATTAATTAAGTGGATTCTGGGTTCTGTCACTGGAGTTGGTGGATGGGGGAGAAAGGGTGGGAACAAACTCTTAAAAGTAAGAGTCAAATGACCAAAATAGATTTGGATGAAGTTTTCCTTTCCTCTGTATGTGTATTTATTATTCTTTCAGTCTGGCATCTTGGAGAATATATATTTGTTCTCAGTGGGAAAGTATTTCAAATAAGGAAGGGACAAGAGAGTAAGAGCAAGAGAGAGTGCAAGGCAAAAGGTCTCTTTGGGAGAATTTGGGGAACAGAATGCTTTTTCTGAACCCAATGCTGATCTTTAATTGCTCCAGACAGCCTCCCTGCCAAGAAGTGGTGTCCTGTGTGTCTCCATTTCCCTGGCTTAGGCAATTGTGGATGACAGTGGAGTGAAACAGAGAGAAAGAAAATGAGCAAATGAGCAAATTCACTGATCTGTCTTCTTCTAGAATGTCCTGTTGTTTTCATTAATTATCAAGTGAGCTTTGCCTTATGGTGACCCTATGAATGAGAGATCTCTAAGACACTGTGTTATTAACAGCCTTGTTAAGTTCTTTCAGACTCAAGGCCATGGCTTCCCATTTTGCCAAGCTATATTGTCTTTCATAATGAGTCGTGTCATCCCTTTATATGGCCAAAGTACGAGATCCTCAGTTTGGTCGTTTGGGTTTCTAGGGAATGTTCAGGCTTGAGTGATCTAGGAACCATTTGTTTGTCTTTTTGGCAGTCCATGGTACCTGTAGAACTCTTTTCCATCACCGCATTCCAAATGAGTTGGTTCTCTTCCTGTCATTTTTCTTGGCGGGCTAGCTTTCACAACCATATGTAGAAACAGGAAACACTATGGCATGGATGATCCTGACTTTGATATCTATCTTTACACTTGAGGATGTTAGCCATTTCCTACAACACTGCTCTCCCAAGTCTTAGTCTTCTTCCAGATTTTGACTGTAGTCTCCATTTTGATAAATGACCGAATGTATCCTGTCCTTGGATGATTTGAGAAGGCTTTTTCAGTGGTGGCCTCCTAAATCTGATGTGTTTTTCCTAAGGAAGTTTGTGTGGTGTAGACCAAGGCTGGGTAACTGCGGGGGGGGGGGCAGGGGAAGCTCCCCTTCTGAATTGGAACATCTGAGTGCTGAAATCCAGACAAAAAAAGTAGGCTGAGGGCTGATGGAAGGCAAACATGTTCAAAAACCACAATAATTTTTTAGTGGGGGAGGGTGAGGACTTTAAGAGCCAAAAAATGGGATTTATGGACCTCATATGGTCCATGGACCACACTTTTTCTGCACCAGAAACAAATAACTGTTACTACTCAGTAGTACTACTGGTCTAGTTGTCAGCACTAATGTTTTAAAAGTGCAGCAACATTTGCTCTAAATCCAAATGTCTTCCTGTTGCCCTGTGCTCCTTAGAGGTGGCCTGCCATCTTCAATATGAAAGCCACTTCTTCATTCTGTCACGGAGGAGCGTCAGAATGAAAGAAGGAACAGCAGGACGGAAGTGGTAAAACAGTCTGGTTTTACCACTAGAGGAGGCCCCAAGCAGGAGCATCTTCTCCCATTGTTCCCTTTATCTCTTAGGCTCAGAGAACAGCTGCATTGACAGCTCTGGCCCATATGTTTCAAACTCAAGGCCTGTGGGCCACATCCGGCCCGGCATGTAATTATATCTGGCCTGCGAGATCATTTTATATATTATTGTTATTAACGGCCCGGCGATATGAAGCGCTGGTAACACAATAAACTACAGATCCCATAATGCAGCGCTTCAGCTGCCTTGCCGAACACTTCCCGCATTAATCAAGTCTAGCTTATGATGCTGCAAGTTATTGCAAAGCTAGCCCTCATGATGCCGAAGAGAAAAGTTGATTCTGAAAACAGAGCCTTTAAAAACCAATGGGAGGCTGAGTATATGTTTACTGACATTGCCGGTAAACCCGTGTGTCTCATTTGTGGAGCTAATGTGGCTGTAATTAAAGAATTTAATCTAAGACGGCACTATGAGACAAAGCATCAGGATAACCTGAAAGACCTGAATGCAGAGCAGAAGATACAGAAAGCAGAAGAGTTAAAGAAGAATCTGACACTTCAGCAGACGTTTTTCACCCGTGCAAAACCACAAAGTGAAGCTACTGTGAAAGCAAGTTTTGTCGTGGCAGAGGAGATCGCCAAATCAGCCAGGATATATTTTTATGGAGAGCAAAATCTTTTGGGATATTTAAAATTTAAGTTTATTTTTTATGTAAAATGACATAAGAGTAAAGAAATTTGAATGTTTGTTCTTTTAACGTTTGCTTTATTTCTAACTTGTATAATTTAGACACGATATATTTTTATGGAGAGCAAAATATTATAAGTTATTTAAGGTTTGAGTTGATTTATTCCGGAATAATATTCCTGTCTGTTTTTATTCATATTTATGTTCAAAAAAGTTAAGTTTTAAAAGTTTTAAATTTAAAAAATTTAGTATTAGTGTGTTCAATAAATGTTTATCCTGTTCGGCCCGTGACCTATAGTGTGTTTTGGATTTTGGTCCCCTGTGCAATTGAGTTTGATACCCCTGCGTCTAGCCCAAATGCAGTCCACTCTAGCACCCGTAGGCATGCTGGCTGGGGGATTCTGACAACTTTAATCCAAAGCCTAAATCCAACTGTTAGCACCAACTAGAATGGATCCTTTGAATGAACAGAGACATGGGCAAATCAACACAGTGAATTCCATTGATTAAATGAGTTTACTCTAGTTGAGATTAAATGCTTATATTCCACATTAGCTACTTAGTTACATATGCATAACTAAATAATATGTCCTGGCCCAACCCTGCCACCACCAGCCCATTTTAAGAGCCAGCAGCAAAACTGAGCAAAGCTGCTGATCAGGATCAATAGGAGGAGGATGTTTTGAGCTCCCTCCCATCACCGAGCAAAGCTGTGAAAAAAAGAAACAGTACCCCTGTCACAATTCATTGTCACAGCCTCACTCACTGGTGGGAGGGAGCTGGAAGCTTCACTCTCCTTGTGCCCCAACCAGCGGCTGAACAGACTTCCTTTGCCCAGTGTGGTTGCTGGCTGTTTAGGTGGGATGGGGGGGGCATTTATGTTGTCTTAAAGTTAGACTGACTATACAAACTTACTGAATAAAGAGCACTTATGAATCTGCAACTCTAGATTACGAATCTGTAATTGCAATACAGCATTTAGATTTCAGCTATTCAAAAGTAACTTATACAGAGTCTGACTAAATGCTTTTGCCTATGCACTGGAGGTTTTAGTATTCACTACAGCTGTTTGGACCAAACTAGAACCACTTTAACTCTGTGTGATAACTTCTCAGGTGGTTCTCTGTGTGGAGAGAAGTCCTTCAGAAACTCTGCCATATCTATGAGACTTTCTATGAGCTCATTGGCTCCTGGCCTGTGACTTTAATAAACTCTTCATCCTCCTTAACAAGAATGAGATGCTGAGCGACAATGGTCTATACATAATGAGCTGGTTTATTTGCTTTGTAGATGACAGCAAGTCTTGTTGATTTCAAGATTATGTGTAACAGTCTTTTTAAAAGCTGCCTACCACTATTTCCCAGAGTCCTTGATGGCATCATCAGTATCTTCTTGTTTCCAGAATAAATAATTGTTTTCCCAGAGGTTTTGTAAACTGCTTTACTGAAAATTTTGTTGTGGGATTATAATGGTATTTGGTGACTTTCAGGTTGTTTATGCTCTAGAAACCTCTGGGCCATGAAAGAAATAGAGAACATTTTTTTTAACTCTGCACACAAAGACTGGCATCCTGTTAAGGACTCTCTCTCACACACATACACATTTCCTTTATATGTGTGTGTGCCATCTTTGGGTTGTGCAATAGTTGGTGTTTCCTTCTTTGCTCTGCACTGCCCAAAACCATCCCGACTTACTGAACAGCCTCTGAAGCAGCCAGCATGGCCATTTGCTATTTTAGAGGGAGTGGGTGGGATTGCAGAGCCATCTCCCCATAACTAGGTGCTAACTGATGATATCAGCCAGGTTCTGCTGGAGTCCTCAGTGCTGCTATGGTCATTTTGTATCTGGCTGTAGGGACCTAGCCAGAGGCTTCTGTGATCCTGCCTGCTCTCCACAAAGCAGGTAATGGCCATGTGTTTGGTGATGGGGAGTTCAGAAAGCCAGGAGGTGATATATGGCTCAGCCTAGTAGGTCCACATGAGGAACTACTATGCAACACTGAGCCACAAAGTATTGCAGCCTTTGGATGTATACATTTTGCTGGTTGCCATTAAGTCACCTCCCAATTCAACTGCAGTACAAATGGATAGATTTGAGAAGAATAAGGACTGACAGTGAAAATGATATGCAACTCTTGGGGTGTACTTTCAAGTTGTTTCCAGCTTAGTCCCAAGATTCTAAGGCAAGATTTGTTCAGAAGGGGTTTACCTTTGCCTTCTTCTGAGGCTGAAAAAATGTGGCTTGCCCACAGTCACCCAGCAGATTTCCATGACCGAGTGGGGATCTGAACCCAGTTCTCTGGAGTTGTCCATTGCTCAAACCACTAAACTGTGCTAACTCTCTACCTCTATATGAAAAATAATGGAATCATTAGTAGTTCAGAGCAGTAGCAAACTTTGACACACCGATGTTGACTGTGGCAGTGCCCATAGGCACACCCCCAAGGGGAATCCCAAAATGTAGACAGCTATGTTGATATATTTTTATTAAAAAGGGAGATGGGAATCATGCAGTCTTCTAGATACTGCTGGATTTAATCGTCTGGTATTCCTCACTATTGGCTATTCTGTTAGGGTTGCAGGAAGTTACAGTCCAACAGCATCTGCGTGATTCCCACCTTATCTTTAAGCCAACTAACAGTTCTGTCTGCTTTCATCTCTATCAGGAGCAGCTCCTTTGCAAAGCTAATGTGTCTTCATTACATACTTAAGAGTAATCCACCACAAATTGTGCCATCATTATTACTTTACCAGAAGTGCTTAGTTCTGGCCCTGCCATCATGCCACTCTGCTGTCAGTGCCACTGCTGTTGCTGCTGCCAGCATGACTTCTCATCTCAGCACTGATTTCTTTGCCACCTGGTTGTATTTGAAACATGAGGCTTTGCTGCTTTGGTCAGGGCTAGATAGCTTGATCCCTAGTCAGCTCAAGTTCTACTGCTGTACTTTAGACTATACTGCAAAGCAGCATTCAAATTGGCGTGAGTAGTCTTCATCTCTCATAAGTGTAAATGTTTCACACCAAAAGTGTATGCCACAGTTGCGTGCCAGTTCTGGTGGAACTCACCATTGCAGTTATGGATGCACAGTCTCAAGCTAGAGATCTGTATTATTCATGAACACTATGTAGTTGTGACCATGGTACTATTGCTAGGATCATGAATGCCCTTCCAAACCTACTTTACCAAGCAACCACTGGATTGGGCAAAGGATTCCATTCTGCTGGCTACTGGGATGCAACTAGGATGATCTTTCAACCTTTTTCCTGCTAGTGAGGCTACAATGAGGATTTATGATTGGGGTCCTGCTTCTGATTGTTGAAGACTTGGTGGCCTCCTTTTGTACCCTGATTGTCAACTAAATGGACCTCCATCTCTCAGTGCAGCTGCTGCCTGGTAAAGTAGGTTGGGGGTGGGGTGGTCCAGGAGATGCTACTCAGTTGTGTGCATGTAAGGAAGTACGTGATGTAGAAGTCCAGCCTATGTCCTTAAATAATGAAGCATTGCAAGTCATTCCTGTAATAATAACTTCAGATTCCAAATGAATGCATAGCTATCAAGCAATAGCAGAAAAGCTCTCTGTTACTTTTCATCTTCTTCTTGGAAGCAGGTATGTCTGATTGGCTAGGCTCCCATGTCTGGAATACACAGGAATGCATAAGACCATCCCAGTGAAGGGACAGCATTTAATTATAAGCTTGAGACTTTTTGCCTGTTACTTCTCTCCCTCTCCCTCAGTGCCCAACATCTACAGTAAAAGAATATGATACTGGCATTCAAGTGGAAATTCCTCTCTTTTATTATTAACCCCTTCTACTTAGAGATCCACAAAATCTCCCCTCCCCCCGCCTGCCATTTTCTAAGTATGAAGTCTAATATGCCTTGCAGTTGATTTTATAAATCAGTCAAGGCTTTACTTAGGCACTTGGAAATTGAAAGATTTATCAGTGGAACTCTCATAGGGCCATATTACTTTACCAAAAGTGCTTAGTTCTGGCCCTGGCTTCAGTGTGTGTGTGTGTGTGTTTCAGAAATTGCCTCCCCCACTTCAACCCAGATCAGTGTGGGGGTTTTAACCTTCTGTGTTCTGCACTGATAGGGTCCCATTTCAGATTGGACCCCTTCTCTGGGACTGTCTGCTGCATTGTCCACTAAGTTCAATGGCATCTTATTCATCAAAACAAGTTTCAGACAACAGTGTGAGGAAAGGACCATGGTGTGAACCAGGACTGTAGTGGTGGGAAGAAAGAGAGCTTAAAGTAGTTTTGGGCAAACCTGGATAGTTCAAAGACCAATTTTCCAACTCCAAGTCCATTTCAGTCAACACACTGTGCCATCTAAAGCAGATGTAGCCAGATGTTCATGGGTGTGTCTACACTACACTGTTATGACAGTGTGACACCACTTTCACTGCTGTGATTCCATCCTATAGAATTCTGGGATTTGTAGTTTCATGAGATACTTAGAATTCTCTGATGCATTCTCTTGAATTTCAGCACTAGAGTTCTCTGGAAGCATGGGTACACCCCACCTATGGATTCAAAAAAGCCTCCCTAGCTTTTTTTAAAAAATGTCCTTTTGATCAAACATAATGGCTGAGGACTGTATGCCTTGGGTTATAGGAGAATGGTCCTTCCCAGTGTGTGATTTTCCATGTCTAAAAATAGTGGTGGTGGGAGGGATTAGGATTAGGATCTGGAAAAATGAGTGGAGGCAGACCACATGCATGACATGGGTTGCCTGCCCCTCTGGTCTGAAGCCACCTTGACCCAACACTACAGTTATAATCCAGACTGTGTGTTTCTCTTCTGCCAATGTCTGTGTGCAGGCAGGAGGGTGATCTATACCAGGTAGGGCTGCCAGATCTCAGGCCCTGGCCCTGAGTCTCCAGGTTACACAGGTCATCTTCATGTAGAATAAAGGGATGCAAGTGCTCTAGTTTTGGTGGGCTGAGCCCCAGGCAAGAGGAAAGGGCAGTGTACAAATCTTCAGCTCAGCCAATAAAGCAGCAGCTTGCCACAGTTTGTAAGGCTCAGTTGATCTGTTGCTTCAACTTGCAAAGAGCCTTGATGGTGTTATATCATCACAGCAATGCATTAGTCCTGCTTTTGCCTAAGCCTCCCTCAAGGATTGTGCAGTTAGCCCTCCACCTTTGCTAGGGTTAGGGGCACATGGCCCTCACAAAAGTGGGGAAATCACAAATATCAAAATGCGTGTCTATGGGAAGGGAGCTGACGCATGGTGAGGAGAACAGGCACCCAAGGTCGAAACCAGGTCAAGGAAAGGAGAGGAAATATAGGTAAGTCGGCATAATGGCCCTAAACTTCCTTTTCTCCCCCTCTCCTTCCTTGGGTGTTGTGAGGGGCATTGGGAGAAGGTTTGTAGTGCTCAGAAATCAGTCTGTGAGCCATCTTTAGCTGGCCAGGTAATGGCTGGTGGAGGAGGAGGAGGACCTGAGGAAAGTTTTTAAAGGGTATGCAGCCTGATTGGAGCACCAAGAGTGAATGTTTCCCCAGAAAAGAAATATCTAAAGTCGGGGGAGAAAGGGCCTGGAGAATCTTGCAAATAATCAAATCCATGAAAATCAAACCCATAAGATGTGACCCACTTGTTCCTTTTTTATTTGGTAACTAAACTTTAATAAAAACATTACAAAAAAAGGAAGAAAAGACAAAAGAAAATCAAACCCACAAATGTGCACACTGTAGTGTCACGATGTTGTACCCCTATGGTGCTATTACAGCTAGAAGAACCAATCATGAAACAAGAGGCAGGGTGCAAGAGTCAGTAATGATGCCTTGATGCGGATACACAAACTGTATAAATGATCCTATTAAAGTGCAAATGCAGCAAGGGTGCAATAGAGAGAATCAACAGTCAGCTATCCTCACAAGAATGGCTGGAGCAGATTTCAATTGGAATAAGGCAGTGTAAAGGAGCGGTGTGATAAGGCTCAAACACTCTGCAAGGATCCTTGTATTTACTTAGGCCAATTCTGCATTAGATTGTTATAGTGCTATTACTCTACATTCAACATCCCGTGGAATTCTGGGGTTTGTAGTTTACTGAGGCCAAAGAGCTCTCTGGCTGAGAATTCTAACACCCCCCCCCAAGCTGCAAACCCCAGGATTCCATAGGATATTGAAAGTGGAATAATAGCACTATAACAGTATAGTGTGGAAATGGCCTTAGTTAGTTTCCTCCTTCCCTCCCAGTCATAGTGGTGCCAGGGCTCACTTTCCACTCTGCTCTGCATCTATTTTCTGGCTAGAAGAAAGCAGGCCTGATTAAATTATCCTTCTCCCTACATCGGTGATAAAAATAAATCCCCTCATTTCATTTTACAATTTTGATATTAATTTCCAAACAGGAACATACGTATGTTGTGTGTGTGTATGACAAACTTTGCGCAACTGTGGTTGGTACTTAAGGACTCAGCCTTGGGTCCAGAAACCTCAGAGCCTGTGACAATCCTCTTGACGCCCATCACTAAGGCCATTTCCGCACTAGCCTATTATAGCGCTATGATTCCACTTTCAACATCCTATGGAATCCTGGGGTTTGCAGTTTCGGGAGGGGCCACTTGGCCCCTCCCGAAACTGCAAACCCCTGGCTTCCATAGGATGTTGAAAGTGGACTCATAGTACTATAACAGTCTAGTGCGGAAATGGCCTAAGTGAGGCAGCTGAGGTCATGTGTAGTTTGGCTATTCGAGCTCCCTCTACTGCAGCTTATTAACTTCCATGCTGAAAAGCTGTGCTGAAATATACAAAAGAGAAAAGTATTCAAACCGTAAATGACACTATCAAAACAAGAGATTTTTATAGTCAACTGAAAGCTAAAAAAAAAAAAAAATTACTGACACAAAAACATTAGCTTTTTTCCCCCTTAAAGAAAACAAGAAAAGTAGTGAGGGAAAAGAAACAAGGTAATAGCAGTTCATTGGAAACATTTTACTGTTTCTTGTCAGCTGACCAGAGATCTCTGATTAGAAGGAAGTCTGTAGGCCTATTCGGGCATCATAGCAATAGATACATGTTGCAGTTGGGCCATGCCTCATCTCCGTATCTGCTGACTCTATCCCGGTCTTTTCACATTTACTAAAAAGGTTGAAAGGGGTTTCTACAGAGCTTGAAAACATTACTTGTTTGGTCAGGGGGCATGCCAGCATGATGTAGTGGACTAGGGCTGTGGAGAACTGGGTTTGAATCCCTGTTTGGCCATGGAAGCTCACTGGGTGACCTTGGGCAAGTCATACTGTCTCAGCCTCAGAGAACAAGAAAGGTAAACTCCCTTCGAACAAATCTTGCCAAGAGAATCACATAATAGATTCACCTTAGAGTTGCCATAGGTCAGAAACGACTTGAAGGCACACAACAGCAACAACAACATGCCAGATATAGGTTTCTGCAACTTTTAGTTCGAAAAAGTAATGTTTATAAGCTCCGGGTGCCTGCATGATCTTGCAGGCAGAATCCTCAACACAACTCAAGACACAACACAGCACAAGATCAAGACTGAAAAAGTGTGGGGATGTTGGGACAGGAACTCAGAAATGTTACACCCAGGGTTTAGCTTTTTGCAGAACTCAGAAAACTCAGTAACTCAGAAAAGTTACTTTTGGGAGATAGCTTTCACAAGCTCTTTGAGCCAGTATGGTCACTGACCACACTGGGTGATGAATTCTGAGAGTGGTAGTCCAAAGAAGTGTGCCTTTGGTCACGCTGAAAATAAAAGCAACCTTTCCAAGATCAGACCAACGATCTGTTGAATTCATGATCTTTCTTTCAACAGTGGCCATCCAGTGGCATTTTAATCTTGTTATCCTTTTATCAAGAGAATAGAAACTTAAACACCAAGTGTTTGTTTGCCTCTTGTGACAGTGATATGCAGCTAAATGATGCCTACCTTTTAGCTGAAGATAAGAAGAATGTGAAGAATGCTTAGAAAATCCATACAACGCTGTAAAAACATTGCGAAATCCAATTTAAAGAAACCTACTAATGAATGTGCTGTTACTCTGAGAAACAAATGGATTCATAAGCATGTTAAGGAAGAATAAGAAGGGGGGAATCAGTTGCTCTCCTCTTCCAAATGCTTTAATCCCTCTTTTTCTTATTCAGGAAAGATTTTTACAGCCATTTGAGAATTTTTTTTTCTAAACAAGAGATAGTATTCTTTGAGATGGTTATCATAATTCACAGGTTTCATTTCTGCCACTTCTGAGCTTGATGCCACAGTTCTTTGTTAAAATCACCTTAAAAGAGGTATAAGAGAGCCAGTATCGTGCAGCGCTTTGAATATCGGACTATGACCTTGGATACCAGGGTTACATTTCCTGCGTAGCCATGGAAATCTACTGGGTGACCTTCGGTGCATCACACACTCTCAGCTCCAGAAAACTCCATGATAGGTTCAACTTAGGGTTACCATAAGTTGGAAAGGACTTGAAGGCACACAATGGCAACAAAAGAGGTGTAAGCACTTACTAGCATGTGTCTAAAAAGAAACCATTTTGTCACTCTACCAAAGATAAACTTTTCCCACAGAAGGAGGAGGCGGAGTAATCAAATGTTTTTGTATATGTGTATGTCCACGTGTGTGTGTGTGTGTGTGTGTGTGTGTGTGTGTGCATGCCCACACATGTGTGCTTGCTTTCAAGTCACCTGTCAACTTATGGTAAGCCCATTAATTTTACAGAGTTTTCTTTGGTAAGGAATACTTAGAGATGGTTTTGTCAGTTCCTTCCTCTGAAATATAGCCTACAGTAACTGGTATCCATGGACAGTCTGTTACCACTGCGATCTGGTCTGGCCTTAGTGAGCCAAAGATATCATTTTTGATATCATAATGCGGCCTTCTGCCACCAGCCAAGTGTTTGTGAGGCCTCGCCAAACAAGCGCGAAGCTAGGCATGGATGATACTTGTTGCTCCTCCAGGTATTGCCAGATCCGCTTCAGGGGGAGACCTCCCGAAACAAACACCTCAATTTCAAATGCACAGTAAAACAAAAGGACTCTCTGCCTGCGAGAACACCCTGGCGAGCTAGGCACTTAACGGCTGAGCTAGCTGCATCTACATACCGGCTATACTATTGTCAAAGCGGCATATAATTCAATCATGTAAATTCTGACCTTTGGGAGGCTATGGCCATTTCCACATGGGCATATTGCCCACGCTAGGGCGACCTCTCCAGGAGGTCTTCTTTACCGGGCTCTGCGCTAGAGCAGTTAAAAAAAGTGAGGTTCTAGACCTCAAACTGTTCTAGCGCAGCCCCGGGGGTGGCGCTGTGAGTTTTATAAAAACCACCTTCAAAAGTGGTTTTTATAAAACTTACCCGCGCTGCCCCGTAGCAGCCCCCGGTCAAGAACTGCAGAGACGTGGTAGCGCGCCCCTGCAGATCTGCCCGGGGGCGGGCTTCCGGCTGGCACGCTGTCCTAATTGGCGGAGTGCCGCCGGAAGCCGCCGGCCGCCATTTTGGGCGCTGCCAGGAGCCGCCGAGCGCCGCTGAAATTTGGCGGTGTTTGGAACGCCGGATCCACGCTCTTCGGAGGGACCGAGCAACCTGCTCGCGGGTAAGCTCCGCCCCTGCGTGCGCGGCCCCGTTTTGGGGCCCCCCCGTGAGGAAAGGGCCTTTGTCTCCAGCCCAAACCTTATTGTTCTCACCAGAGACCAGTCTAGCCTGCGGTCGTTCCTTTCCCTATAAAAACCCCCAGTTTTGGTAGTTCAGTGGACTTCGCTGGACCTGGCTGAACTCTACTGGAACTCTTGCTGAATCACTAGCTGAAATCACTTGAAGCTCCCATCGGATCTTCTTCCTCGCCTCGCTGCTGCTTGGTCCAGCAGATTCCCCTCGGTCTCCACACCGGGTTTTCCTCCTCTTCAATTGATGTCTCCAAGACTTTGGACAGGTGGCGTATTGCCCATTCCCCAAATACTCTTTCTTTCTTTTTCTAGTTAGGAGTGCGTTTGTGTTTTTATTATTTTTGTTTAATAAATACTGTTAGTATTTTGAAACTGCTTGACTCCTCACTGACCTGAACCGGTATACATAGGATAAAATATCCCGCTGTGTTGCCCTACCTCTCGTTAGCCAAGAGAGTGCTCCAGCTAATTTCCCCATCTTTGCTAGGTTTGTTTGGTATTTGGGCGCCCCTCCTGGGACCCCCAATTTACAGGGTAACAAGTCTGTCATCTAAATACTAATCAGGACTGACCCTGCTTAGCTTCCAAGATCAAGTGGGATCTGGTGCTTTTAGGGTTTCTACAAGTTTGAGTACAAACTGGTAGCATCTGAACTGGAAGATATTGATGGTAGGAAAAGGATCTTTATTTTGTGATTGGCTCCTCAAATGAAGCTGAATGGTAGGGTATTCAGGATGGACAAAAATAAGCACTACTTCCCACCTCACAGGAATAAACTATGAAATTTGTTACCAGGTGTAGCAGTGCTCCCCACATTAGGAGTTTTAGAAAGGGATCAAGCAAATTCACGAAAGTTAAGGTAGTGTCTTAATCATGGAGGCTGTATGCTATCTGCAAGAGGAGAGGAAATGTGCATGTATATGCTAGTTACTGGACAGTGTGAGCATAGGGTGTACCCTTGACAGCAGTGGCAGGTGGGGGCTCCCACGTCAGTGGACTAGTGAATCCATTGCACATTTTGGATCATGTCAAGTGGGCTATCGGAGGTACTAAACGTTCAGCAGGGTTCAGCATCTTGGGTAACTCTTTTGAAGGCTAGTCTAAAACCTAGATTGGATTCACCGCACCATTGACGTGGAAGCCGTCAGCTATCACTGCATACCAGAGGAATACAGTACTGGACTTGGAAGGCTTTTATCCTGAACAAAGAGGACTCTTCTTATGTTCTTATGCCTTATGTGTGGAGAGAGCCACTGATACTTTGCAGATTAATAAGCTAGGCCATTCATATATGCTGTTCTCGTTTTGGGCATTCCTTGTTGAAGGTGAAATGGGCAGTAATTAGACAGTGTTGTTACCCTGTGAATTGGGGGTCCTGGGAGGGGCATCCAAATAACCGCAACAAACACAACAAGATGGGGAAATGAGCTGGAGCACTCTCTTGACTAACGAGAGGCAGGGTAACTTAGCGGGGATCTTTTACCCAATGTATACAGCATCAGGTCAGTGAGTAGGCAAACAGTTCAAACAACAATTAAGATTTATTAACCAGTTATTAAAAAAAGGCACAAACACACCCCTAACTAGAAAAGGAAAATAGAGTTCAAGGGGAATGGGTGATACGACACCTTTCCTGCGGTCCTGGGGAAGCCAATTGTAGAAGAGGAAACCTGGTGTGGCGGCCGAGGGGAATCTGCTGCAAGGCAGAGTAGAAGTCCAGAGCGATCCGGCGAGAGTTCCAAAGAGCTCTCAGAACTGGGGGTTTTTATCAGGGAAAGAACGACCGTAGGCTTGTCTGGTCTTGGGCGAAAACAATAAGTTTTGGGTTGGAGACAATGCCTCCGAAAGGTCAGAATTTACATGATTGAGTTATGTTCCGAATTGACAATCGTATGGCTGGTATGTGGATGCGGCTAGCTCGGCAGTTAAGCACTTAGCTCGCCAGGGTGCCCTTTCAGGGCAGAGGGTCTCTTTGTTTATTAATGAGGGTGTTTGTTTCGGGAGGTCCCCTAAAGCAGTCCTGGCTATTTCTGGCTTGGTTTGGTGGGAACAACAAATAGTAGCCATGCCTAGCTTCGCGCTTGTACGGTGGCCTCACAAACACTTGGCTGGTGGCAGAGCAGGGCCGAATTATGATATCAAAATGATATCTTTTGGTTCACCAAAGTCCAGGCCAGTACACGGTGGTAACAGTGTCTCCATTGTATAATCTGTTGCCCAGGGAGCTATGACAACCTTTTTATTTGACCAGGTGTTTTCTGCATACTCTGATGTATCTTTTATTGGTGGTTTATTCTTAGTGTAGCTGTTTGTGATGAAGGAGCTCTAGAGAAGAAGAGCTGGAATACATGGTGCTTGTTCTGATTCTATGTGCTTAATCTTTTTTTTCCTATGAAAGTCTCTTCATTTATGAATGCATTCCTCTAACAGCCTCCCACCCTTGCCACACATAGCAGCAAAATTGTCTGCGAAATTGTTTATCTAATTTTCTACCACTGAGCTAATAACTCTCTCACGCGCTTAGCAAACATGATAACTACTAAATAACTGGTGTTGCAATTATTCTTTTTCTTTAAAAAAAAAAATCTAAAACTGCATTGTTCCTAGAAATCAGTGCATCTGGGAAAAGAGGAGAAGCATTAATTAAAAAGAAAAAGAATTTAGTTAGCCTTAAATAAAAAGATAATGAAAGAGGCCCTTTAAATGGTAATTCAGTTATGACAGCATTGAACCTGTTTGAAGAATAGTCTGCTGAGAGAGTAGTGTGCTGTTCTTGTTGTAGCTCGTTATACAAGAGCTTCATTTTGACTCTTAATGAATCCCTTCAGATGTTAATTATTTTCTATGCTGCAAAGCCTTAGAAATGATCCTTTAGGTGTTGTAATAATTAGTACTTTCATTTTCAAAGAGCTTTACAGACATTCGTGCTTCCATTTTCCCCCATAAAAAAGTAAATCTGTAGTGTAAAATTGGGTGGTTTTTTTCTTTTCCTTTAAAGAATAGAGGCAAAGATGCATCATGGAGGGACTAGAACTATTTGTGAGCTTGTTCTCACAGCCCCTCCTGTTAGCCACTGTGCATGTCTCATTTCAGCAGCTGCTGAAGCAGACAGGACTTGCATCCAACTGGTGATGTCCCACTCACAGAAAATGTGTCTGCTTGATTTTTAGGGATCCCCTCACTGCTGTCCCCATGTAGAACAGCTTGCCCCCTTCAGCAAAATCCCCTGTTCGTCTGCACAGCGTTTTCAGAGAAGCAGAGAGGCAGCCATCAGGAGGAGGGTTGTCCATATTTGCCCCAAACGCTGCACATGAATTTTAGGCTGATGCTTGTACATAGTGATAAGCAACCTTGAGCATAAAATCAAAGAAAATTAAAAAGTAATACCTAACCATATTTTCTCTATATATAGATTTCTGATTTCTCATGGGCTATATCATAAATAATCTTAATTTTGACCATTTTCAAAGTTGTCGTTAAATACCCTAAACACACCAGATCCCGTCTGATCTTGCAAGCTAAGCAGAGTCAGCCCTGGTTAGTACTAGGATGGGAAACACCAACAAACACCAGGTGCTGTAGGCTGTATTTCAGAGGAAGGGACTGGCAAAACTGTCTCTGAGTATCCCTTGCCTAGGAAAATCCTATGAAATTCATGGGGGTGCCAGAAATCAGCAGACAATTTGAAGGCACACACACACACACACACATATTAAATGTTATCTTAAACCAGCAAACATTTTTTCCAATGAGGGAGGGTTTCTTTCTGTCCTTCCCTTTTTTTTTCTCCTCATCATCCTCATTGTCATTAATTAAAGGGTTCTATTCCCTGCTGCAGTATAGTTCCCAAGTATCTAGTTTTTGAATTGCACCAGTACCACTTACAGCCTTTTTCTTATGAGTGATCTTTCTCTTCAGCATTAAGAATGTTCTTGCTAAGCAAGGGATGTTGAAGCAAACTGGCTTCTAGCATTACTGATCTCCTCCAAGCACTCTCATAAGGCTTGGGGAAAACCTATCTTTAAAAAGGTGAACTGTTCTATGAGCAGCAGCTAAAAAACACTCCTCCTATTCCTCAAAACTTTTAAAACACCTTTGAAAACCTCAGAAATAACAATCAGAAGTCATTTCAGATAGCAATTTTCAGCTAATTTTTAGCCCCAGATGGGCCATTGCAGGCCATTACAGGGACAAATATTGTCATCTACTTCCCAGAAGTTGGTTTGTGATGGACCAATGGCTCCAGGGTTGTTGGTTTTTTTTTTAACTTTTGAAAACAACAACCAGATAGTAGCTCTGGAGAAGGTATCAACTGCATTTCCCACATTTAGCATCCTGATGTTCCATGTCAGCTTGAAACAACTCACTACCACTTCATGCTTCCAATATATGTATAAACAGAGTCGTCTTGTTTACATGCCAAATGACAGAACTCACATGGGTGAAGATTGTGTCGGAGATGAAGCGATGTAACCACTAAATGGTTCCCATCCATCTTAGATTAATTTTCTTTCTTTTCAGTGATTAAGGGAGTCCACTTGTCATCCATTAGGGTGGGAGCTCTGGTTTTTCTTAAAAATAAATAAATGGAGGAACTGTAACAGGCATTGAGAATAAACCCAGAATGCTATGTTTGAGTGACCTCCCTATCCCACTTTTTCTGCAGTCTGCTTTCAAGAATTCTGGGTGGTTCATAAGCTTACAGCATCCCTTTTGGGTTGTGTAGCACACAAATGGTAAGGTGAAAAATCCAGATGCCTTGAGGGCTATTAGAGGGAAAATTTAATGAGGCATTAACTTTCCCATGACAAAGATTGGGGACAGCACCCAGGATGAGCTGCAGACTGCAGACAGCTTGTTTCACAGCATGGATGGAGACACATGCCAAGAGGCAAATCTTGGGAACAAACACATTGATTCAGACACTGAAATATAACACATCTTCATGTTACAGGGTAGATTCAGGATCTGATTTCCACTAACAAAAAGTTCTGCTCATGAAGGATGGCTCTGTCCAAGTTTCAGCAATCTCTTCCCCAAAAGTTGGGGGAAGATTCTTGAGATTATAGTTACTAGATCCTCTTCCCTTTCCTGGGCTACACAATTAGATTAGGCCTTGTGCAACCATAGCTGAAGGTTTTGCTATCAGTGCAGACTGAATCCACTCACTTCCCCTCCTGCAAATATTGGAATACTGCTGGGTTAGACAAGCATGGTGAACTGAAAATGGGAAACTATAATCTGATGAAGGCAAAATAAGATTTTTCTGTTATAGAGTCTGAAAGAGGTATGCAGATGGGTGCATTCCCAAGGATGTAGCAAGACAATTTTTACTGGGGGGTGGAGAGACAAAAATTGGGGTGGGAGACAGAAGGGCTTGGGCATCAGTAATTATAAAAGAAGTTAAAAAGAGGAAAGAGACCACAGAGCTATTCCCACTCTTCAGAATTTGGAGAAATTATTCTTTCAGATGAGAGATCCCCAAATCCCCCATGGATCATGGCCACTGTTGTACCACAAGGCAGGAATCCTGTTGATGCATTAGACTGTGATAGGTGGTGGAGGCAGAACAGAAAAGGCTATGGGCTTAGTAGTCATGAGGGATGTCAGGCATTGAAGAAACAAGCTATTTAGAGCTGGCAGATTTTGTCTGCCTTCCCTGGCTTGCTTGTTGTTGTTGTTGTTGTTGTTGTTGTTGTTGTTGTTGTCATCACCATTGTTGTTGTGTTCCTTCAGGGCATTTCCAGTGACCCTAAAGTGAACCTATCACAAGTTTTTCTTGGTGAGATTTGCTTTCATCTGGGGGTGAGGTAGTGTGACTTGCACTAGGTCACCCAGTGGTTTTCCATGCTGAGCAGGGATTTGAATCATGGTCTCCAGAGTTGTAGTCCAGTGCTTGAACCACTACCCTATGCCAGCTTACCCTTCCTACTACCATACAACTCTGGAAAAAGTGCAACTGCTTATGTAGAGTACCAAACAAAATTCTGACCTGAAAAAGTAATTTTTTGAAGCTTTGTTCCTTTTCCTATCCTAAGAAAAAGAAGAAAAATGGAAGCAGCAGCTGGAAGACACAGGAGGGTTCCAAGTCAAAAACACTGCTATTTTGTGATTGATGCAAAGTGTTGTTGTTTGCTTTCAAGTTGTTTCCAACTTACAGTGATCGGAAGGTGACCCTATCATGGGGTTTTCCTTAGCTAGATTTGTTCAGAGGGGGTTTGCCTTTGCTTTTCTCAGAGGTTGAGAGAATGTGATTGCCAAGGTCACCCAGTGGGTTTCCATGACTGAGCAGGGATTCAAACCCTATCTCCAGAGTCGTAGTCCATAACAGTCAGACCAGTACACCCCACTGGCTTCAAGGCAAGGCAATTGCACAATAAATGCCTTATCTGGAAGAACACTTAAGAAGTAGGTTCTCATTTCTCCCACCTTTCTTTGGCAAACTCTCTGGGCCATGTAGTGGATAAATGTTATGATTCATCCCCAGGATGCCTGTGTTGCTGTCAGTGAGTTAATTAGTTTATTCCACCATACAGAAGGACTGGGATAATGGGATAAGAGGACTTTGATAACTACTCATAATATGGATATAAGTACAGGGACATAGCATGCCTACAAGTACAGGGACAAGATCCAGCTACAAGCCCAGATGCTGACTCTGTCCCTGGCAACAACATGACAGGTTATAATATTGTCACCCATGACTTCAGTATTATCTTCCACTGTTCTTTGAAGGAGGATCACTATTTAAATCTTTCTGTATCCTATAGCATTCTGATCCCATTCCTACAACTATGTAAATGTACATAGATAACTGGACTGTAATATTGTACTCGCATCAGCACATCTGAAGAAGTGAATTAATGTCCATGAAACCTTATGCTGAAGTAAACCAGTTAGCCTCAAAGGTGTTCCTAAATTCCTTTCTTCCCACCAACCTCATTTTCCTTTCTATGCCGTGATCATGGGAGTCCTCTGATGAACGAAGACTCAACCAGCAATCTGCACAGTACATTGACCGTTCTTCTTCTCTCAATATATCTTCTGAGCCAGAAAGGATGCTGCGCCATGGCATATAACAATGTCTTTTTTTATTTAGCATGGCCATTAGGAAGAGCACAAAGGTGATGAATGAGAAATGCATCATTGGCCTGCGAACAAAGCAGTGCAAGCCTCAGAGGATAAGAAACAGTCACTTCAAGCTGACTTCACATTTTCTTAACCTGGATATGAAGAGAGGGGGGCTGGAAATCCTCCTGCACAAATGAGATACATAAACAATATTATCCATCACCGCTTCCTTTGCTGTGTAAGGAACACCTCATCTTCTGAGGGTGAAAGTGCAGAGGACTTCCCAGAGGAAGTTGAGTAAGGAGGATGTGGAAATACCATGTCCTCTTGTCAAGAGAGGGGAGGGGATATGGGCACATACAGCACTGACAGTCCTGGCTGAGAATATTCTCCTGCTTGAGACCAAGAAGCAAACAGAGTCTCTCACTCACCCAAGTCAAGGGGTGTAAAGCAACAAATTAAACAAGTTTACAGTTTATTGCCCTTTTGTGACACCTAGAATCTCACTCATTTCCTAACATTAGAGCCAGCATTGCAGTACAATCTCTGTTATCCATCACTAAGTGCCTGAAGTGGTCCTTTCCACTCCCAACAATACCAACAACAATTAGCAGCAACACTTGTTGACCCTGCCCCCCCTTCACATCCCCATTGCTGTCACTGCTACTGCCACCTCCCCCTATTGCTTGTATGTGCTGCTTGTGAATGTCCCATGGACATCTGTTTTGCCTTTGTGGGGATGGAACATCTAGCTGGACTAGGTGTGCCTTTGGCATGGTTCCTAGTGCTCTCAGTGTACATTCCAAAAGAAAAAAATATTGAAATCCATACTAGCATAATATATTTACTGGGTGAGCCCAAAGGGCACAAAATATTGTGCAAGCTTTTGAGCTTCATCTGGTTAGATTGGAGGTGGGAACTGTGTGGCTCTTAAGATGTTGTTGAACAGCATCCCTCACCACTGGCCATGCAGGTGAGGACTGTTGGGAGCTGCATTCCATCAATATGGGAAAAGCCATATTATTTTCATTTCTGGACTACACAGTAATTAAAGCGAAGGCATTGTGCGTGTGGCTGTGAGGTAGGGCATGTGTGTATGTTTCTTAACTAGAATCAGCCCCAAGATCATTCCTGTTTTTTCAAAAGCATATTCAACATGTTTGTTTTCTTGAAAGCAGAACTGTGCACCTTGCTTTAGAGGAGAACCACATATCCTGGAGGCTTTCAGGAGGATGAGTCTCTTTGTTTTTGGTACAACAATTTCTTTCTTTCCTGGAAACTTGCCAGGGCCCGGTGGCCAATGACTCCGGAACAAATACCAAGGCGCCACCACTTTCAGCAGGCATGACTTAATTAATTTTAATTCATTAGTGTCTATCTCTGGTCATGGGATGGGTCCCTGTAATGTCACAAGAGCAGGGATTTGCAATGCCATAGGGGCCTTCTGTAACAGTTGCATCTAGCAACCATGGTGTTAATTTGATATGATTGTATGCCAGTTTTCCATCATAGTTCTTGTTGTGTGCCTTCAAGTTGTTTTTGACTGATGGTGACTCTAAAGCAAACCTATCACAGGGTTTTCTGGGGCTGAGAGTGTGTAGCACGTCCAGGATCACCTAGTGGGTTTCCATGGCCAAGAGGGGAATTGAACCCTGTTCACCACTGTTGTAGTCTAGTGCTCAAATTACTACACCATTCTGGCTCTTTTTCTACCATAGACTGAACCAAAATCAGCTCACAACAAACCTGTCAAAAAGCATTCTACACAACATACCAGTACAATCAAATTTTTAACAATTCAGCAAACATAGCATAAATTCAGTCCTATGATGAAATGACCATAAATGTAGAGCAAAATCAAATTAGCCAACCCTCAGTGCTAGAGCATTTAGTCTTGCTGAACTTCAAGGTGCGATAGCAGCCTGGCTTCAGTACAGTTCAGAAGTGACTGGGCCTACTCCAGGGAGGATGGTTCACTGTGAAATTCTCCTCTAATAGTAGCAAAAGGGAAAAATTAGGAGGTGGCAATGGTGACAATAGGGCTAACTAGGACTTGGGCAATTTGTCCTGGACCTCTATCAAAGAAGGATCCCTTTCCTTAGTTCATGTGTATGTGACCTGTTCCTGCCCCAATGCTGCCAAAATGCTCACCAGGCCCCTCCCTTCATGCATGTGTCCTTATAGGAGGCAGCAGCATTTCCCCAACAATACATCTGCCTTGAGCCCCATAAAGTTTCTAGGTGACACACCCACTTTGCCAGGCTTCCAAGCATTTTGGCAACTGCAGGGGTGTCCTGCGGAAGATGGTTGAAGACGGGGCAAGTTAAAACCAAACTGAGGAATTCAACTAATTAATTCAAATTACTAAATAAATAAGGCACCACAAACGTTCAGAAACAGTGATGAGTTGTAAGAACTCCAACTCTAGGCTATTGTGAGACCAGCTGCACAGGAAGAAATCAGCACCCACCTTACTTCCAAAGTGCTTTCCTAGTGAAAAAAGGGTCTCTGAGATTTGGGTGTGCATAACCTTGTAAGATTACTTCACTTCACAAAGTGATTACTTTTTTTGTAAAAAGTTTTATTTAACTTCATCATCATTCACTGAAAGCCCTAATAATGAATTGGCTGGGGGCTGATGTTGTGGCTGTATGCCATTACCCTCATCAAAGCTGTATTGAAGAACAGGCAAGCACAGAACTAAATGTATCCCACAGAGGATGCAAGCTATGCATTATATGGAGTCCTGTGTACCTTTCCATACAGGTGGTGGTGGTGGTGGTGGTGGTGGTTGTTATTTGGAGGAGGAGAAGAGCACAATATCACCACCACCACCAACATTCCAGGACCATTTCCGCACTAGACTGTTACAGCACTATGATTCCACTTTCAACATCCTATGGAATCCTGGGGTTTGCAGTTTTGGGAGGGGGCGAAACTGCAAACCTCAAGATTCCACAGAATGGTTTAAGTGGAATCATAGCACTATAACAGTCTAGTGTGGAAATGGCCCAGGAGATTGATATCAGGAGCAGAGGAAGTGCAGATGGGAACAAAAGGTGTTGTTTACCTCTTTATCTCCAGCTGGTTTCCTACTCTGAATTCATCCCACAAATTGTCTTTATCCTTATTGTGAGATTTCCAAATCTATTTTACATATGGGGAGAAAAGCAGCTTGGAAAGGAGAGACTTTGAAAGAATGAAAGAGTTGTGTTTTGTACTAAAATATCCTAGTTACTTTTGAAAAATTGGGGAAGCGAAACATTACTGTTTAACAATTGTCACTGTAATGCTAACAAACGTCTAGTGGGGAGGGGAGCTCAGATTATGACGCAGAAACTATTTGCTTTCAAAAGTGATAATTCATGTTCTCTTTGTGTACAAAAGACTCCATTCATTCATTCATTTGTTTTTATTTTACTTTTGGAGTTTCAATTAGGAAATCAATTGGAAAGTAGGCTGGAATCCTGTATCCTAGTAGCCTAGTTAAGTATATTTAACTGAGTAACCTCTCTTGGCTCGCCCTCCCCAAAATTGATTGAAAGATCATTTTCTCACACTGAAATCACGGGCAGAATGGATCTCCTTCCCTTGCAGCTGATGCCCAGTAAAGTGGGCTAGGAAGGAAGTTATGATTGTAGTAAGAGCCTCATAATTATAACTAAGTAGCAATTGTGAATACAGAGCGATTACCTAGGTTTATTCATCTGTAACAGGCTGACATCCGTGATCATTACTTGATCTCAATTTTGACACTATTGCCACAATTGCCCCCCACACACACACACTTTACTGGACATCAGCTGCATAAGGAGAAGGAGGTTCATTCTGCCAGTGATCAGAGCATGGTTGAATGATGTTTCCATCAAGTATAGGGAGATCGTACCAGAAGAGGTTATTTAGTTAAGTATACTTAAGAATCTGGTTGGGCTATTATGAATGTGTAACCTAGAGTTATCTACTTTTGACTGTTCTGTATTCGTGATCTCTGTGTAGCCCAGTTGCTATACTGTGAAGCAACTGCTGCCGTTGATAGGGATCTGTTCCCTTGCCAATTGGGAAGCAACTGGGCTGATGGTCTCATCCACTCCTACATGCATGGGATCTCTAGCATGAGGGGAAATTGTGACAGGGACCCTGCTTCTGTTTTTTACACTGGAGGTCACTCACAGGAAGCAGGAACCATCAGATGCTTTCCAAGTAGCGTGAATATTGCCATGTTTGAGGAGTTTATGGGCCTTTCTATGTTGGGCATATTTTAAAGACTGCTCTGATTATCCTGACAATTTCATAGGCTGTCACTAGGCTTCCTATTAGGGATTTCCCAAGATATTTTACTGCCTGAGACAGAGCAAGAAAAGGAACTTTCTGCAGATCCAAGCCAAGAAGCCCAAGCCACTGAAAATATTTTGGCATAAGGGCTAGAAAATCCCACAAATATCTCTCCATCTTGTTGACAGTAATAATAACAAAGTAAATGTCTAACATGCTGTGCAATTTGCTGCATGCTCTGTCCATGTGTTTCTAACACAAGTCCTAGACCAGTTTATAGTTCCATGTGATAGTTATGTGATAGTCTAGGGAAAGGAGTTAGGAAGTCAGGTTCTGTCTAAGTTTGGTTTGTTTTTATTGCTGCTGTTGTCGTGTTCTTTCAAGTCATTTCCAACTTTTGACAACCCTAAGGTGAACTTATCATGAGATTTCCTGGGGCTGAGAGTGTGTGAAGTGCCCAAGGTCACTCAATGGGTTTCTATGGCTGAGCTGGGAATCGAATGCTGGTCTCTAGGGCCATAGTCCAATGTTCAAATCACTACACCATATTGGCTCTCTCTAAGTTTGGTATGTTTTCTAATTCTTCAGAGACTTGAGGTTGAGAATTTGGTTGTATCCTTTTCAGAGCTTCCTATTAGATAGTGAGGGCATCCAGTGTTTTATGTAAGAGAAATGCCCATTGGCTGTTTAAAACTTCCATTAATTACTGCAGCTGCTTACAAGGACCAGAGCTCAACACAGCATATGGCTTAACCTTCTGGGTGCAGATGTTCATTTAAATGCTGCATTGAAGAACAGTGAAGCTTTTGGGGAAACCATTTGTTTTCTTCTGTGACAATACAGTGGTTCAAGGGATATAAAGACTACTCATAAATTTCTTAACCCTGTCAGAGCACTGGTGTGTTTAGACCTGAAGTGCCTAGATTAATTGGCATGCATCCTTAAGGTCTTAGACAGGGAGAGGTTTCTCAGATCTTTTGGAGATGCCAAGTACTGAGATTGGGACCAAGTCACAGGCAAAGTAGGTACTGTGCCCAGAGCCTAGAAAGGTTACTTGTTTCTCTGGAGAGGTGTCTCTGTCTGTCAGTGAGCATCAGTAGCAAGAATTATAGTCCAAAAACTAAATTTTCCACAGCCTAACTATATCTCTGGGACATACAATACATTATATAATTAGCAGTGACTTAATTTCTTTTTCTTTGTTTGTTTGTTTTACAAGTATGTTTGTGAGGTCTCAGTCCAGATTGGGAGCCCTGAACATGGGAGGGAGAGATTTAGACCCATGCATGTGTGTATGTACCTTCAAGCCACCTGTCAACTTGTGGCAACCATATGAATTTCATAGAGTTTTCTTAAGCAAGTAATACTAAGGGGTGGTTTTGCCAGTTCCTTCCTCTGAAGTATAGCCTACAGCACCTGGTATTTGTTGGCAGTCTCCCATCCAAATACTAACCCAGAGAGGACCCTGCTTAGCTTCCAAGGATCAGATTTAGGGTATTTAACCTCCCCCACTTCCCATATTATGTTTCTTACATTCACACTCCTTACATTGTACCAGTGGAGGCTTCCATCCTTTCTTAGCTGTCTGGGGCTGATAGCTGTTAGAATCCATTTGGAGTCACAATGTCCCCAGTCCTGAACTACAATATAAAAAGATAAGAGATTGTTTCTATCCCCACCCACCCCCAGCAAACTCTAGCATTTCCTTATTCTAGTTCTTCAACTTATATCTCGTATGTAGCTGTGCACTATTTAGTTGTACCTATAAACTAAACTCTCCTTCCTGATGCCATCTTACTGTCTCAGCCATGCTTATTTAAGGGGTTTCTCTCCATAATCAAGATGTCCATTACTAATCCCATTTGATTCTTTAATTTATATATACACTCCAGTGAAAGGCCTAAATACCCTGAAGATACCAGATCCTATCTGATCTTGGAAGCTAAGCAGGGTCAGCCCTGCTTAATACTTGGGTGGGAGACTGCCAATAAATACCATGTGCTGTAGGCTTTATTTCAGAGGAGAAATCATCACTGAATATTTATTGCCTAAGAAAACCCTATGACATTCATGAGGTTGCCATAAGTTGACAGGCAAGTTGAAGGCACATACACACATATTCCAGTAAAAGGTACAGAAGATCTGACAGGGCTACATAATCTATTGTATTAAATATTAAGCCAGAGGGAAGAATGGACAACTTATGGTCCACGTGCCACCATCCAAAGGCCTCCAGTGTCCCCTCCAATTTTATTGATTCATTGATTGATAGTATTAAAAATAGGGGCAGTTTTGCCATGTTCTCACCCAGCCTTGGGCTATCTTAGGTCCAGGAAGGCCCTTTTTTTAAACCTCAGGGAATAAACCAGACATTGATTAAACTGTGTGTGTGTGTGTGTGTGTGTGATGTTCTGAATTTTATTTGATTAAAAATGTTCATTTTTTAAAAAATACAGCTTTCAAATGCCCCATGTAGCTCCTCCAACCCTTAGCAGCTGTTCACCTCTGTATCAAGTCTTTAACCAACATCCTGACCATTTTGTGTACAACAAATTTCCAAAAAGGTCACTTAAAATCTTTTTAAATACTGCACAAAGCTTATACAATGGTTGTAGCATTATGTCCTCTCTCTCTCTTTCCATATATATATATACACATACACACACATATATACACTTACACACGCATACATATATACATACGCACACACATGTACATACATACATATACATAGTTGATCTAGTTTCCATGTCACCCAGCAGAGTAAAATATATCCATTATGTCATATGTGCCAATGTATGTCTGAATCCAGTTTGAAGTTTGAAGTGCTGGACCGTCTGTGTGCATTTAGTATTTGATACAAATCCTGGGACAAGGTGACCTCTAAGTTCCCCACAGTGACCTACATAAAGAGCTGTAACTGAGTTTTCACAAGGGATGGAGTCCTAAACCACTGCTGTGCCTTTGAAAATCCCAATCTAAATAGTTATTGCCTGTTTTAAAACAAAATACACAGTCTATGTGGAGGAAAGATATTACTCACAACTCATTATTCTTGTGCAAACACCATTCTGACCTCCAAATGGTAGGTTTAAACAAATGGCATACTAGCACTCAGGATCATTTATAACAAGGCAGCTTTTGGAAATCCTGCCCTTCTGTTTGATCAATAATCATGCAAATGTCCTGGCCATGCTCAAGAAGCCAGGTCTCAGGCTGGCTGTTTCAGAGCTGACAGCACCAGCCTTTCAGTAATTACACCTTATGGATTAAGTTTGGGCTTTCCCATTCTACTGAATGGCTATTTGCTCAAGAACAACTATTGTCTATAGATAGTAGTGGCGGTAGTAATAGTTAATCTTGCTTTTGTGTGCATAGCCTCCAACATTTCACAGATGAAAACTAGGACACATGTGGACAAGCAGCATCAGAGAGTGATCAAGATAGCAATAGTTATTAATGAGGAAGGACACACAAGCTGTGTGAAAGTGGATCAGTTTGCTTATGCCCGAGCCTCCTGGGAAAGGCACGATTCTGCTGCTCTTCACCTTTCCCCCCTTCTGAGTCCAACTGAGTACAAACTGCTTTTGCACTTTGAACTCTGTTTGCAGCTGAGAACAAAAGGGTCTTGGAAGGAGAGAAAAACAGAAAAGCACAGCTCCATCATGCCTAGGCCCAGAAGCAGATGAAAAGCCTTTCCTCTGCCCCAACTGCCGCTAATCTAGCCTTGGATGGAAAGAAGAAAAGGCAGTATCTGCTGCTCCCCTCCCACACTGCTATTCCCTTTTCCCTTTGTGTCATGTCTTATTTAGATTGAAAGTCTGAGGGGAGGGAACTGTCAAATTAACAATTTGTAAGCTGCTCTGAGAGCATTTGTGCCTGAAGAATAGGGTATAAATACTCTAATTAAGTAACGGGGAAGAAAGAAAGAAAGAAAGAAAGAAAGAAAGAAAGAAAGAAAGAAAGAAAGAAAGAAAGAAAGAAAGAAACTGGGACATTCTGAAAACAGCTCAAAAAGTGGGAGGACAGATAATTAGGGCTGGTCTTCCCAATGGTCTCTCAACTGCTTTACTGATCAGTACTAAGAGAGGAGAAACTTTTCGTCACCTCGAAGTATTACATTTTAATTCCTCCAAATTCGTATTTCAATTAATCTGCTTTAATTATGACTGAGGCCTAAACCTATTTACTAGGCCCAACTAGAATAAATCCATTGAATAAAATAAGTGAGAATGACATAACTGTTGACTTCGCATTGAGCAATTGACTCAGTGACTCTATTCTAGTCAGGTTTTACAATGGAATTTAGACCTAGAAGTCAATCAGACTCAGACCTAATAGTCTATGGGTGTAATCCTGGTATGGCTTAATCTTAGCATGGCTCAGCATAGCATGGTAGATCTACAGTAGACCGAGCCATATACTGCTAGCTCTTGAACCTACTATACAGTCTTTAAGCTCCTGACCCACACATCCATTCTGTACCTCATGGGGACCAGCAGGAATGGAGACGCATCTGGCTATGAGCTATGAGCTATAGCCAGACACAGAATGAATATAGGAGTGCTGAGAATCACTGTGGTCCTCCAGGAGACACAGCTAGACCTGCCCACTCCATATGAGACATGGGATAGTCACAAGCATAGAGGGATTTCAGACTGCATGATAAGTCCGGGGGAGGGGGTCCTGGGGAAGGTGAAAGACAGTACCAAACTCAGCAGTACCTAGAAAAGGGCATGCACAGGCATAAAGGAAATAAACAGATTGTCAACCAATATATGTTTTTATGTTATATCTAGGGCTAATGGTCTGTTTGTCCCAATCAATGAACATACAGTATAAATAATCTGGGAAATGAGCTCTATCTCTTCCTTTCCTTAGCACAACAGAATCACTTTTTTTGTAATACTACTTTAACATAGTTTTTATTGGGAGGATTTGTTTGAGGGTCAGTGCCTATGTCTGAGTGTAGTGGCCAGAAAAGAGACGAAGACCAGGTTTTCAGGGAAAAATCAAAAAGCCTTTTATTTTTCCAATCACTTGCGCAAGGACGACAGCTGTTTCCAAGTCTGTCGTCCTGATCAATTAAGGTAGCATCACCATATACCTTTGGTCTACTATGTCAGCAATCAATCATTCATTTAGCCAACCCATCACAGAAGAAAAAGATCTTTGGTTAACTTTCCATTACATCATTAACTTAGCACGCGCGTGTACAGAAGAGAACAAAGAGTTAGTTTAGAAAATGATACAAGTTATAGCTCATGGCCAACGATCCTCCCGACGTTTTCTCAGTCATTCTTAGATAAAAGTACAAAGCGAACCTTTTGGAGAGCAGCTTTCAAGGTTGCATCTGCTGGTTTACAGAGAGCTAATACACACAATTAGCACTTTCACTTACTGAAGGGGGAGCAATTCACACCTATTATCCCCAGCCTGCAGCCTTTGCAGAAAGAGGAAGTTAGCACTTTCCCTTACTGTCAATCCCAGCATTCTAACCTTATTCATCTCCTTCATGAGGAGCCATCTGCCATCATGCCTTGGCCCAGCAGCTGCTGAGAGGCCCTCCCGCCATGGACCCAGGCACTGTTCCATCATGCCATGGCCCAGTGACTGGTGAGAAGCCCTCTGTCCGTGTTCCCGCTGCCATTGTTCTGGTCTCTGAGGGAGAGAAGGGCACCCAGAATCTCCTGGACTTCGTCCCTTCCCCAGCCGACATTCCTTTTCATTAAGAGCCACATGTTAGTTGGGCTGCAACCCTGAGGGCAAAGAACTGTCTAATTGACAGTTTGAGAGATCTAGCATGGTATAGTGATTTGAGTGTTGGACTATGATCATGGAGACTCAGTGTTCAATTCCCTGCTTGGGTGACCTTGGATGTGCCACACTCTCAGTCCCAGAAAACCCCATGATAACTTAGCCTTAGGGACACCATAAATCAGAAAATGACTTGAAGGCAGATAGCAACAACAATAAATGAGCCTTTTTTGGCTGAATGACATGATATAAATACTATAAACAAACTAACAAACTACAAAATCTGCTACCACAATATCCTCATGTAACAGGGAAATATTATTCAGTAGGTAAAATCCCTAAGTAGTCTGTCCTCCAGTAGAGTGGTTCTTCCCTCAAATCCCAGAATTTTCTGCAGAGGGTTGGGGGATCCTCCAAAGCAAATGTGCAGGGATGGGAGGGATGCAGAAGGTAGGGAGAGGTAATGTCTCATAGTGTAAGTGGGATTCTGTTCACAAACCATTGGATGCCACTCCGTGTCACTTCGTTTCTAATAACCTTGCTTGCTGGTCACTTATGTTCTTTTTAGCAAGAGTCATCCCCATACTCGATTATGATCCCAATTAATCAATGTTCCCATATTCAGAGCGTTTCAAATATCTATAAAAAAAGAAGTAATTGCCCTGTTTGTTTACAGATATTGTTCAAGTGATACTGTGCTGCCACAGCATACCTACTTTTTTGATTGCACTTTCTTTTGTTGTTGTTTTTATTGCAAGATATAGGCAGAAAACAAATATCAGTTTTGCTCAGTTGCAAGATTAGTACTGTGTACGGAACACTAAAGTATAGGCTAAGGGTTCCTAAATTGTTGAAGTGTTTATCTTTCAGAAGTTAAATGGATACCATTTACTACACCACAGCTGTTCTCTTCCAAAGAGTACAAAGAAACCAGGAGGTCTAGAAAGAACCAAAAGTACATCCACTTCCCACCCACATCCTTACCACCAGGAAACACACACAAACAACAAACACACACACACACACACACACCCTACAAGTTTCTCCTGATACTTTTTAGTGGACCTTCAAAAGAAGAAACATAGAATTTAAGAAGATGGCCAGGACAGTGTGGAAGCTATGACCCAGAAGATCCAACATAGCATCTGCCGTTGCATTAAAGTCAAAGATGGCATTATGTTTGATGGAATGTAACATAACTAGGGGGAGTCTTTAAAGAAGCTTTCCCCACCCTATAGACTCTCCAAATGTTACAACTCCAATATCAGGTCACAAGCCATGTTGACTGGGGCTAATGGGTGATGTAGTTCAAAACATGTGGAGGTTGCCATGCTGCAGAAGGTTAATGAAAATAATAATAATAAAAAGCAACTTAACAATACTACCATGTGCCCAACACAATGATCACTCCTTCTTTAAGTTGTGAACTTAGACCAGGAATTGGTAATTTCTAGTGAGTGGGACTCCACATTATTCCCCATGTGAAAACTTGGAGAATCACACCCCCACATTTATGTCCCTTTGTGGCCCCTCAAAAGATAAATAACAATAAAAAGGCCAATGGCTATAAAAGCCTAAAATAAGACCGGGCACAAAATGATCAACCATATCTCCATGAAGACTTCCAGGGGGCACTATTTACAAGTTTTGGCATTTTCATATGGGGAGGACTTGTGGGGGTGCAGAAAGGGCTTGGGGACCATTTGTGACCTATGGGCAACCTTTTGCCTACCCCTGACTTAGAGCAATACAGAATCCAAGAATCAGAAAAATGATTTAGCTCTGCATAACCCACAAAAATAGTACACACGAAAAGATTAGGGTAAGGGCATACCTACCAAAATGGTGCAAAGATCTCCCCCCTCTGCTGTATCATTTTGGTTTAGAATAGCACTGTTGTTGTCACTGTGCTGCAATGTTGCTGTACCATGTCAGAAGCTAACCAATTGTCCTTTTGTGTTGTCTAGGCAACAGGGAGATGTTTGGTCTCTGTCCACACCATGCGTAAAACTCTAGCACCACTTGGGAAGAAGATGATGTGTCCCCATATTGCATAAGGAACAAAGTTGTGATTTTATCTTTGTTCTATACAGTGGATGAGCTTTGACCAGCTTTTCTGGAGACCTAAGCAAAACTGGGATCCAGCTTCATAGCCTCACACTGAACGAATTTCTGAACAAGTAATGCTAAGACAGTCCATCATATATAATTGTAGCACTCATTCACTGAGTAAACTAGAATATATCCTTCCGTATAAGAAAGTAGATGACAAGGACAAATGTCCTCTTTCCACTAAAATCCAATTTTTATGTTCAAGAAAGTTTCTAGTTTGCAAGGATGTTTGATCACATGACTCAACACCTGAAGTATGAGATGGTATTGCCTGGATGCAGATTTAGCATCTTAAGATCTAACTAGATAATATGTTTAGCACCTTTTCTTTTTTTTTACACAAGTGCCACCCCACAAATGGTGAAAAACATATGTCTATCATAGTACATGATTTCTCACATATGTAGCTTTTGCTTCTATTTGTGTTTTCAGTGAAAGGCAAACAACAGATTTAATTTGAAAATTTGAATTGATGAGACATATCGCTGAGGAAATGCCATTTGGGGAGGCAAAACGGCTTAATTTTAAGGAACATGCTTTTTTCCTTAACTTCAAGTTTGGCCCTCAGTGAGAACTGAGTTTATAACCCTGTAAGTGACTGCTCAAACATAAATCCCATTGAGCTAAGTGGCACTTACTGTCCGGTGGTGTGTGTACAGATTTGCACCTTTGTAATACAATCAGATGCTTGCCTGCTAAGAAGTCCTATGAATTTCAGTGGGGCTTACTCCCTGTTAAGATTGTATGCAATTACAGATTTAATTTTGCTTAAGTTTGTGTCTTTTCCAAACTTAAAAGAAGAATCTTGCATATGATTCCAAATGCCGATTAAAGGAATGACTTTACCTTCAATAACCCTTACCTTAATTTACCTCTCAGTAACCTAGATAAAGTGATGTATAATGTCACTGTGAGTGCTTGCGTAGGTTTGAGTGAGAACTTGAAAATTACAGCGAGAATATAGCATTTTGTGGAATGATCCAATGAAAAGCTCTGTTCGCTAAATTGGCCATCTACCAGTTTGTCTGTGCTGTATAATAGTGTTTTGTACAAAAATGAATATTTTTCAGAGCATTAGAAATGTCATGTTTTAATCAATGCCTATTTAAATGTTAAATCTAACGAAAGCTTTAAGAGAACAGCAATGTGCACAGAAGGGTTTCCATAGAAACCAGAGTGGTAACAGTTTAGAAAAGCACTGGGAACATTTAAAATGAAACACAAGCAAGGCTGGAGTTTTCAAGGCAAAGCACTCCTGAGGCAATGTTACTAGAGAGATGCAAGGATAGAAAGAGCTCAGAAAAATGGAGGACGATTTAGAGAAATAAGTGAAAAGAGTGTGCCAAATTGATTTATTTCAAATGGTATCTCTTTTCGTTATCTTGGAAAGGCAAAAGAGCAGCAGTGGTAGTGATGAAGAAACATTTTCATGTTCTTCATGTGGACTGGACAGGGAATGTCACAGGTCTACCTAGGAGACTCTGCCCCAAGTCCTAGCCAACCAGCAAGGGGAAGATCATGAACTGCTCTGGCAGCTGGCAGCTGAGATATTTACTCTACAACACCTGCTGAACACAAATGACCCTGGAGTGTGCCAGCACTCGCGCTTTCTCCAAAGATTATTCCACCTGGTCCGTAGAACAACCGTATTATGTAAGTTTTACTGAAAGTCAATGGTTTGGATTCAGATTTTGATGTGTCCAACTGGCAGAAGCTTATGGAAGCATCCTGCTTCACCTAAACTTCTGTTATCACCATGAACTGGCCTGGCCTTTGGTGACCTTAAGATATCATTTTGATATCACAATTCGGCCCTCCTCTGCCACCAGCCAAGTGTTTGTGAGGCCACCAAACAAGTGCGAAGCTAGGCATGACTACTCACATTTGTCTATACCAAAGCAAGCCAGAAACTGCCAGATCTGCTTTAGGGGACCTCCCGAAACAAGCACCTTCATTACAGATGCGTATCAAAACAAAGAGACCTCTGCCCCGAGAGGGCACCCAGGCGAGCTAAGTGCTTAACTGCCGAGCTAGCCGCATCTACATACCGGCCATACTATTGTCAATTCGGTCCATAACTCAATCATGTAAACTCTGACCTTTCGGAGACATTGTCCCCAGCCCAAAACTCATTGTTTTCACCCAAGACCAGACTAGCCCACGGTCATTCCTTCCCCTATAAAAATCCCCAGTTCTGAGAGCTCTTCGGATCTCTCGCTGGAACGCTCGGACTTCATTGAACTTCCACCCCGCCTTGCTGCTGCTTCTTCTGCGAGCTCCCCTCGGCCGCCACGCTGGGTTTCCTTCTCTCCAATTGACTTCCTTCAGAACTGCGAGATTGGTGACGTATCACCCATTCCCCCAAAACTCTATTTCCTATTTCTAGTTAGCAAATGTGTTTGTGTTTTTCTTAATAATTGCTTAATAAATCTCATTGCTAGTTTGAACTATTTTGTCTACTCACTGACCCGACGCTGTATACACGGGAAAAAGAGCTAAGTTCCCTCCCTCTGTTATGAAGTGCTCCAGCTAATTTTCCCATTTTTTAGTTTTGTAGTTTTTTGGGGGCCCTCCCGGGACCCCAATTCACAGGGTAACAGAGTGGTGGAGCAATGGGGGCACCCCGGTACCCCTAGTTTAAAGGAGTCGCGAACCTCCTCAAATCGAGTGGTACTACTTGGGGCGGTGGGTTTTTTAAACCCCGGTAGGCGGCTAGTGTATGTGTGTGAGTGTAGTACTTCTATCGGGTGGATATCTGTACCACTCTCTTGTCTTGTCCTGGGAACCACCTCTCCATCTTGGGTCTTCGTGGGCTGGGATTGTACGTGTCTTAGGCCTAGCGGGTCAGGAACAGTCTGCACACCCCAAATTTTCTGGCAAGGCGCACAGTACGGAAGGGGGCCCCCCACTTCTTTTCTTATCCCCTTGTGAGTTTCCCCTTGGTTTTTGGCTTGTTGGTTTTGGGGGCCCCAGGTGGTGAGTCCCGGCTTCTGAGTTTGCGGGGGGTCCCGTTTTGATGGCTAGTTAGGAGCAGGTGGTGAGTCCCGACGTAGCTGTGGGGTTTAGCAGTTTAGCTCGAGGTAGAGGAGGCGCCACTACCCAGAAAACCGATGGAAACAGTTCATTTTTTTCCTTTCCCTTTTCCCCCCTGTTGGCCGGGGAAGCGTAGTAAGTTCCTTTGAGTTCGTTATCCCCTCTTCGTGAAAAGATCCCCTGGGCCTTGTGTGGTCTCCGTGTCCCTGCCGGGCCTTGTCCTTTTGTCATCAGTGCTGCCGAGGTGGAGAATCGGGCCTGAGCGTACAAAAGTGGCCTTTTTTTGGGCAGGCGGGAGGGTTCCTTTCCCCCCTTCCCTAGAGAAGTTCCACAGAGTTCGTTTTCCTTAGCCCCCCAGGGGTCTAGGTGATCCTACCCGTCACTCCAGGTCCTGGTCCCATATTGTGTGGGAATTTTGTTGTTGTTGTGTTTGTGTAGGAAGTCTGTGTATTGTGGTGGTAGAGATGGCTAAAAAGCCCCCTGCAAAAAAACCTTGGTGGGGGGGTATAAATGGAGAGATGGGTTTTGAGAAAAGGGAAAAGTCCCCTGGAAGGACTCTGTCTTCCAGACGGCTGACCCCTTTGCCTCTCTCCAAGAAGCGTACACCCTGCGCGCAAAGAACCCATTCAGGCCTTCGAAATTGTTGGCAGCTTGGGGACTTTGGCTTGTGACCAGAGACACTAGTAGTGCCCTAGTCGAGACCCGTGAGAAGCTAGCAGAGGGGGAAAAAGGGAAATGCCCGGCTTCATGCCGAGATCAAGACCTTGTGAGCAGACAAGATAACTTTTGGGTCCTTTGGGCGGGCCTCAACCCAGAAGTTAAGTGATGTCACGCTAGTTGCAAAGACTTGGGAGGAGAAAGCCCATGCCTTAGAGGCTGAGCTTGATCATGCCTGAGCTGCGGCGAAGTTTATGGTTGGTCAGGTCAAGGAACAGCATAGCCTGTTAGTCATGCAGCCTGCCAGAAGCAAATTGCTGCCTTGGAAAGTCAGCTCCAGATGCGAAGGGCCCCTTTTTTTGGGCGGTGTGTCTGGATCCCCCCCAGTTTTGCCCAGGACTTGTCCGAGAACACGTTGCCACAAACGCTCGGGCTTCCTCTCCTCATTTTGGACTGGGACCCCCTAAGGGAGTTCCCCTAAGGGGTCCATACACGCAACCGCCCCCCGGGGTGAAGGAGGAGAAAAGGGACCCCTCACGGCGGGAGCCCCCTGGCATGAACGGGGTGAAGGGGATAAGACCAGGGGCCCTTAATCGGTTCACTGGCATCATGTGGCTAAATGTGGTGCAACCACCCGACAGCCAATGGCCAGGACCTACCCAATTGGCCCACCTTTGCATGTCCCCTTCGGCGCTCCCTACCCTTGAATCGGCGGGGGGGGTGAGGCCTGGGGGCTCGAGGCACACGACTGGATGCGGGGTAGTGAGGATCCTTTGGCCCACAAGTCGAGTGTGTCTATGTCATGGAGACAGGGTCCTCGTGAGAATCCTGAGGCTTACGTGGCACGGAAGCAGCTATTTGATTCTGGCCGAAAAGGTACCCCTGATGGCTCGCGGGTACAATTTTGATCATTTTGGTTCAAGACTTTATACGGAGGCTTAAACCACGGGAAACAAGTTGGCCCTGGACTTGGTGGACCCGGCCACGACACCGTGGGAAGTTTTTGGGGAACAACCTCCGCAGGGTCACCGACCTGCTCGAAGGCTGGCCCCCTCCCCCCCCCCAAAGGCCCCATGAAGAACCCCGGGGAAATTGGGAACCTATATGAGGTGCCCTCTCCAATTACGGACCCCACTCCCAGCATAGGAAGTCCACGCCGTTTCCGTTCCTCGGGGAATTGGAACTCACGCCCCACTCCACAACAGGACAGGCAGTGGCGGGGAAGGGACCCCGCAGTCAGCCCACTGCCCCCAAACCATTCCTGAGTCTAGTCCTCCCTCGTGGTGGTTCGATCCCACGACTCAGGCATTTCCACGGACAGACCCAGATTTGGAGCATTTTACGTCACTGCGGACTGGACATGACCCAGTTCAACAAGCGGCCCACGTCAGAGCTTCTCGAAGCTCTAGACAAACAGCTTGCATTGGGTGGTAACAGCGGTCCGGGCCTGACAAACTCCCCCCTCCGGCTGGATCTAAACTTTTGGTTTTTAAGGAATAGGGGTGCCCTCGGTCGGGGAAGCTTCCCTGCAACGTTGTGGCCAAGCTGCGGCCAGAGAAGTGGAGAAGGTTCTGGGTAAAGGCAGGCGTAGGGACCGGGGGGGGCCCTGCCATGTGTTAGAGACTCTGGTGCGGCCTTGAATGTGCTGCACCTTAAATTGGTCAACATGGTGAACCCACCCCCAGAGTGTCCAGCACTCGGGAATGGTGGGGGGGGGACCTTCCCCAAGCTGGAAGGAACCCCCCATGTCCTGAGTTTTTTGATTTTGGGCGAAAACTGTGGCGGGACGATGGCCTTTTGGGCATCAGCTTTCTACGGGGAAACAAGCTCACTGTTGATTACACAAACGGGTTTCTGTGGAAATTAGACCAGGGATCAGGGGAAAATTTTGGCCATACACCATCTCCCCATTAAGGCTCTGTCCCTGTAAGATGTGTGACTAGTGACCCTTGGGTTAAGGCTTTCCCAGAGGTCTATTAAGAACAAAATTGAGTGCAGGACTGTAAAGGAAGCTTGTGTCCTAATAGGGGGCCGAGACCCCCCGCCTCAAAAGCAATAAAGACCCGACCAAGGCCGAAGAGGGCATTGGGAAAACCATGGAGGGGCTTCTCCAATGGGATGTAATTACCTCGATGCAGTCGATTTGTAACGCACCTTTGTGGCCTGTCTTAAAATATGATGGTAAAACATAAGGTTGACTGTAGATTTCGGGGTTTTGACCTCTGTGACTCCTCCCGTGGTGCCAGTCATAAAAAACAATGAAATCCTGTCTGCCATTGCAGCAGGAGCTAAATATTATAGTGTCATTGTTTTGGCCAACACTTTCCATTCGACCCCTCTTCACGAGGCATGTTGGTATAAATTTGCATTCACATTCCGGGGCCAACAGTATTTTTAACGCACGTCAGGGCTTCCTTTTCAGAAGTATTGTCACGCGCATGTGGTTAAATGGGAACAAGCTGGGCCCACTTCACGGTCCCACGTCTTATCCTCGTGGATGACATTTTAGTTCATTCAGCCTCTGATGAAAGGACATGAGAGATTACTCAGGGGGTTTTAAATCATTCAAGACACTGGCTTTAAGGTGAATGGGGAAAAAGGGCCAGCTGGTGTCCACTGAAGTAAAGTTCTAGGACTTTGCCTCGGCACTGACGGTCACACACCTGACGCACAGGGGTGGAGGTGATCACGAATTTCCCCCCCCACAGACGTGCACTCCCCGCATTATTACGGGGGGTAACTTTTCTGGGGACTTTATGAGTCTTTCACTGCCAAAGCAAAGCCTCTATATGCCCTTTTAAAAGAAGAGCACCGAGTGGAACTGGGGACCTGCTAGCAGCAGGCGTTTGCACAACTTAAGGAAGATTTAATGAAGGGCCCGCTTTGGCACACCCCAATATGGCAAAGCTTTCCTTATTCAGTTAGCCACCCTGACAGGAGAAAGGACGGTCCAAACACAACAACAGAATGGCACTGCGTGTGATAGCTTATGCCTCAAAAAATCTGGATAAATGAGACTAAATTTAGTCCTTGTAAAAAGACCTTTGCTCTTATTTCACACTGGGAGTTTATGATCAGAGGTGCCCACTGATTAACCCCTCACACGCCTCTTAAGTATATTCTTTCTGGGCGGATCCAAATCCAGGTGTTAACCCCGTATTGCCAAATGGACCGTGTTCCTGGTGTCGGGGGGGTGTTTCAGAAACAGCCACAGGACCCACCAGCTCCTTATGGTTTTATTGTCCCCACCCACGCATGAGTGCCCTTTACCACCTTTGACGTTTAGCAATTGGCCAGTGGAATAGGGAGCCCCCCTTGAGGAAGTCAGTTACAAGTCTTTGTGTGTTGGTTTTTTGATAGGTCTTTTATCACGTGGACGGAAGCCCACGGACAGGCTATGGAGCGAGCCACATCACAGACTCCTTCACCCTACAGGGAAAAGCCCAACCACACTTCAGCTAGGCAGTGGAGGTGAAACTTGAAAACCTTTTGGAGCACAGCCCTTTACTGCCCCCCGGCAAATTTTTAGACTCAGACTGGGCGGCTAAGGCTTCAACCGTCTGGTTACCAATCTGGCTTCAAAGCCTTAAAACATCTGATGGGGAAACCCATTACCCCTTAGAGAAGTGGTCCGTTTTAGCCCAAAAGAAAGGTGCCCCCCATGGGGCTATGTCAGAAGACACCCGAGGAAGGGCACGGGTCCTGTATTTGGAACACCAGGGTACGCCATAGCAAAAATGCAGCTTTGCAGGAGATGGGGCCCCCCCTCGCCGCTATCAATGTGAACCCCAAGGAACAATTGATTCCTCCTGTGTTCATTTGGGTTCCTGCAGAAAGGGACTTGAATCACTTGGCCCGGAAGGGCTCAGACAAGTCTGGCTGGTTCAAGATTCCCCGGAGATGGAGTGATTGATGACAGTGGCCAGCGCCACTGGATTGTGACCAGGGACCTCCCCAGTGACATTATTCAGTTTTTCATAGCAGGGACACCGAGGGCGTGAGGTGACTCTGGAGGGTTGGGACACCGAGTGGTGGCCCAGGTTGCAGAACGTCTACCAGTGGGTAGATAACTGTTTGGTTATGGCAACGCTGGCCCCCCCGGTCCCCAAAGGGTCCCATCCAGACCAGCTCACCGAGGGTCCTTGGTCGCGCATCCAAATAGATTTCATAGGTCCACATCCCACCACCCCGCATGGGAACAAATATTGCCTTACGGTTATCAACCCTTCAGCAATAAAGCCTTCCCTTGTCGAGCTCACTGCGAGCATGGCAGCGCACTTGCTTTTTTAAAAATGTTTGGGCACATGGGAGTGTCGTGGGGCCTTACTAGATGCCAGGGCCCACTTCACCAGTGAGATCACCTGAGAACTTGCAAGGCACTGGGCATTCACCAGCGTTTTCACATCACCCACCATCCGCAAAGTTCAGGACACATCGAAAGGACAAAACCCTTCTCTGAAGGAAGCCCTTCGGAAAATGGTGCATTCTTCTGGCAAAGACTGGAACATAAGCTACCCATATCCTTATGGCTTTCCGAGGCATGGTAGTGTCCCACGGCTTTACGCTGCACATGGTATAAATGGGCGGAAGATGATGCTGTCCGAGGCATTTTGGATTGACACAGGCTCCCCCCCAAGTTTGGGAAACCCGGGGGTTTTCAACAACGAGTGGGTCAAAAATTTAGTCAGTCATCTCAGCCAGGTACATTGACAGGTCGCTGCCCAGCTGGGCAAGAACCTGCTAAAATGGACAAGGGTTGGGATGGGGCCCCTTCCCTGCCAGTGGGAGAAAGGTAGTTGGCTCTCTATAGAAACTTTTATAGGGACAAACACTCACTCGCTGCCAGGTGGGTCAGCCCTGTCCCTATTGTCAAACGGGTTTTACCTGCAGTTTACAAGGTGAGGATCCCACGGAAAGAAGAGACTGGCTCAAGTTCTTCCACATTTTCAGTTGAAGGAGTGGAAGGGCCAGCCAGTCGAACCAAAAGGGATTGTGGATATAGAGTTGCCAGAAGAGGGTTCTGGGAAATTTCCATAGTGTAATTGCCCCTCAGATATTTTTAAATTACAAGGAAATCCAGTCGTGAACTTATCAGAGATGTTTGTCTCCAAAAGGCGTTCGACAATGGTTGAATGGCCCATGGTTTGGGAGGGGATGGAGGGCACCCCTCTGAGCTCCCCGTCTTTGTAAATAGTTTTGCCTGGTCTATAGTTCTGCTTGTTTTGGTATTGTTTACCTTGCTTTTTTCCCTTTTTCCGCTATTTTTTTTTTTTCACCAGTTTGGGTAGGAGACCAGGCAGGGTTTCCCGGGTCTGAGGTAGATGGGCCTATAGAGTCAGCCCTGATACCCTGAGTAAGGGTAGGTCCACCGGGACGCCTGCCATCTCTGGCTTTGAGGGATGGTCTTGTGAAGTGGTGTCCCTGGGGAATCGGGCGTACCAGGGTTTAACAACCCCCTCGTAGAACCAGGTCTGACTCTGGAATTTGAACAGCCCCGAATGGTTTCCACCATGGAGAGACCTCTCTCTCCTTTCTTTTTGTGTGCTTGGGCTGTTAGGGTGAGAACAGTCTTAGCCGCTCCCTATCTTGCAACTCAATTCGGCCGTTTTCCAAAGGTGAATGTCCACTGTCTGACGCCCCAAAGGACCGGAGCCCACATAATTGGTAAGGCGGCCCCGGTGCATTGTTTCCCAAATTTTCATATGTTAATAGAATATTTGCATATGTAGGCCATCCATCCTGGGCAATCTCCGATAGCGTCAACATCTGCTTGGCAACGAGCAAGCGTTGCATATGCTTGTATTGGATTGGTTTTCATTTCTGCCTTTTAAATGGTTTTGGGGGCCCCCCCCCCCAGGTGAAGGCCAGAGTATAACTTTGTTCAGCTAAGACCAGAGCCTAATTAGTCACCTAAACCAACAGGTATCATTGCCATTGCAACTGGAGCTTCAACATATCCCGGTTCATTTCAAATTTGCTCATATATCATGGGTGAAAACTTATGAAGCACAGTATGCAGACCCAAAATTACCCCAGAAGAACCCCGCATGGAGGCCCCCTCTACCGAGGTGTGGTCAGACCATCTTCCACCTGAAAATAACCAAGGGCTGGGACGGTCACCCCCTTTTCCTCCATTTACACCTTTCCTGGCATTTTTAAAACCCTGAGGTTCCCATCATCCCTGGATTTAAATTTAACCCAAATTTTAACAGGGTCCCCGCCGTTAATTTGCATTGGATATCTGCATTTGTTATAACCCATGCCAGTCTTCTCTCCTGCAAAGCAATAGGTCAATACCAAGGCCATCCCCGGATCCGCCGCCGCCCCCAGGGACCGTGGGGGGGGTAGTCCAGATACACCACGGTTAAATTGAGGAGCCAAAACCTGTGAGGACAACCTGTTCCTGTTCCCGCAGTTGGGGAACCCCAGTCACCGCTACCCAACAAACTCATGAACTGTGCTGCCCCCACTCTGGATTGAAAACCTTTTCCAATTTGGAGGTTTTTGCTGCTTTGCAAACCCGCTCCTGCAAAGAGCTCACACGCTATGGCTAGCTCGATCACAAACTTGGACTTTTTGCTGCTCCTGCTTCTCCCCGGGCCTTATAGTTCCAGCCCTGCTGGAACCTCTTGCTTGCATTTTCCAGACACCAAACTTTTTTGTTTCTGGGGGGGGGGGTGCAGAGACTTTCTCATGCCTCACCTCCCCGGTTTGGACTTTGTTTTTCTGCCTGCATTTGGACATTGGAATTGCCCGCTTTACTCCGCTTATAGTTCCAGCCCTGTATATGCCCACCTCATTCGCCATTGGACTACCAATTCTCCTTAAATTTCCCACGCTTAGCCCAAGCACAGCATATTTTGGGTATTTTTGAACTTGCCCGCATCCACTCTTCATTATCCCAAGTGTTTTGGGGAATTCCCCCTTTCCCCGCTTGTTTCTGTTCTTATTGCTCATTTTTTACATACTTGTGCAAAATTTTATTGTTTGCCCTCATTCTTATTGTTCATTATTTACCAACCATTCCATTTTGCTATTGCCACTGTACCTTTTTTTTATCTCTGTGTATGTGCTGGTTAGGGTGTTTTTGTTAGGGGCCCTTTTGGAAAATTTCAAAAACCCTTGGTGTGATACAGCTCTGGACTCTGCAGACTTCTATTTGGCTCTAAATTCATTTTGAAATGTTTAATTAAAATGATCAATTTGTGTCAATTGCCCATTTTGGGGGGGGGATTGTTATTACCATGAACTGGCCTGGCCTTTGGTGACCTTTAATATATTTTGATATCACAATTTGACCCTGCTCTGCCACCAGCCAAGTGTTTGTGAGGCCACCGAACAAGGCGAAGCTAGGCATGGCTATCACATTTGTTTATACCAAGGCAAGCCAGAAACGCCAGATCTGCTTTGGGGGCCTCCCCAAACAAACACCTTCATTACAGATGCGTATCAAAAAAAAGAACCTCTGCCCCAGAGGGGACCCAGGCGAGCTAAGTGCTTAACTCCAGCTGCCCATCTAATACCGGCCATCTTTTTCAAATTGGTCCATAACTCAATCATGTAAATTTGACCTTTTAGGCATTTTTTCCAGCCCAAAACTATTGTTTTCACCCAAGACCAGACTAGCCCACGGTCATTCCTTCCCCTATAAAAATCCCCAGTTCTGGGGCCTTTAGATCTCTCGCTGGAACGCTCGGACTTCATTGAAATTCCACCCGCCTTGCTGCTGCTTCTTCTGCGAGCTCCCCCCGGCCGCCACGCTGGGTTTCCTTCTCTCCAGTTGGCTTCCTTCAGGACTGCGAGATTGGTGACGTATCACCCATTCCCCCAAAACTCTATTTCCTATTTCTAGTTAGCAAATGTGTTTGTGTTTTTCTTAATAATTGCTTAATAAATCTCATTGCTAGTTTGAACTATTTTGTCTACTCACTGACCCGACGCTGTATACACAGGGTAAAAGATCCCCGCTAAGTTACCCTGCCTCTCGTTAGCCAAGAGAGTGCTCCAGCTAATTTACCCATCTTGTTTAGTTTGTATGGTTGTTTGGGTGCCCCTCCTGGGACCCCCAATTCACAGAGTAATACTTCCGCATGTCCAGAACCAGCACAAGACATTTTGCTGCCTGAGGGCAAAATAGAATGGCAATCCTCCTATCCCATATGCAAGAGTTAACTTGGCTGGCAGTTGAATCTTCAGCACTGGCAGCAAGACAGTGTCCTTCATTGTACCTTAAGGTACCAGGTAGGGAGCTCTGGAGGAACAGCTGATAACTGCAATTGCCTGACAGAGGGGCTAGATCTGATGACAAGTGTATTGTTGTGAGGAGGGAATAGGGCCACTGGCAGGCAAGAGCTCATAGAAATGTCCAGGCCTCATTAGTCTGCAGCTGGGCCTGGGATGCCACTATATTGTATTGATTTCTGAGGGAAGTATAATTATTTTGTCTGTTGTTTTTAACATCCATTGTAAAATCACTAAATAATAGGGATGGGCCAGCTGAATCCTTGAATCCTCGGCAAAGATTCAAGATTCGTGAATCCAAATCCCTGTGCCAAAATAGGCAGACTGAATCTTTCGAATCCACTAACCAAATAGTTTGTTGGAGACCAGGACACCTGAAAACCAGGAAGACCAGACACACAAGGGGAGATGGCAAGTAGGTGAGTTTTTCCCTTGAAGTAATAATGGCCTTTGCTAACAATTTCAGAAATTACATATGGAGTTGTATTCTAATATATTTAAATTGAACATTGAATATTTAAGTTCAGTACAATTTTCTGTGCTGAAAATCAATGGCATGTAGAAATGCTGGGGTCAGTGGGTCTGATGCCTATCAGAAGTAGTGGGGCAGAGGGCAAGGTCACACAATCTCATCCAGTGATTGCCACATGTAGGCCAGTGTACCTCCTTCCACAAGATATGCCTGTTTGGGCTGCCTGTGTCCGCTCGGGCTGCCTCCCTCTGCAAGGTAATAATCTCTATTTTTTTGACTTGAGACTGGTGGGTAGGGATTGGGAATTATTGAGACTGGACTAAAGATTTGACTTGAAAGTCCCTTGCAGGACTTGAGACTTGACTTGAAGGTAGAGAATTGAGACTGGACTAGAGGCTGGGTTTTTTTTAAGTGCCTTCCTTGTTGCAGGACTTGAGACTTGACTGGAAGGTATAGTCTTGAGATTTCAAGGACAGCTGAAATAATAATCCTGGTGAACTGACCCAGTTAATATTGGCTGATAATTACAAATCCACATGGGAAACAGCTGTACTTCAGAAAGTGAGCCTTTGTGGACTTTCAAGTGATACTACTCTAAGATTAGGATTAAATCAAGCAAAATCTATTGTAAGACAAAGGATCTTAGATATAGAAGGTCAAACTGAAATTGCTGCCTTTACTAACTATACATTTGCCAAGAGACAAATGTTGATTTGTAAACTGGCCACATACTTACACTATGTTACTGTACCCAAAATTAAGAGAGCTTTATCATTGACTAGATTCAGTGTTCTCCCCACAGCAGTATTGGAAGGGAAATATGGGAAAATTCCCTATGAGATCTGATTTTGCTCTTGCAACACTGATGCTATAGAAACTATAGCCGATGTACTCTTGTACTGTCAGTTTTACAGGGATATTTGCCAACAGCTGATTACTCTCCTGCTAACCCAATTCCCAGGACATTCCAATGTTTTCTATTTACATTATCTGCTGGATAACCAGGAAAAAACTGTCATACTTAAAGTTGCAAAAATTTTTTATATTATTTGCAAGATACGCCCTCAAATGGTTAATAGTAGTTGATGTGAGTTATCAAAAATTATCTATGTTATCTATTTTGTTACCAGGTTCTATGATTGTATTTATTATTTTATTGTTCAATGACCGAAATAAAGCGTCTGTCTGTCTGACAGCTAAAAAATTCCTTTGCATAGCTCCCTTGCAAAGCTCTTTCATACACAATTCTGAGGTTTGTAGTTTTACAAGGTGTCACAGCCTTCTCTGCCAAAGTGTGCTGGTGCATCATCAAACTACAAACCCCAGAATGCTATAAGGAGTTATGCAAAGAAAATCTAATTTTGACCTGGATTATCTCTGTACTGTAGTATGTGGCCCTGTTTACACAGGCAGGAAAATGTGGGATTAATGCACATTTTTCTGCCAGTGTAGAAAGGGCCTTCATGTCATTTTCAATCTGGGGAGATCCTGAGGCAAAACTATGACAATTGTCCTGGCCAGATTTCTTCAGAGGGAAGTTTGCCTTTACCTAGGCTTTTGCTAAGGCTGAGAGAGTGTGTCTTGCCCAAGATTATCCTTCTTTCCCTTGCTTTGAAACCCTTTTTTAAAAAAGGATTCGAAAGATTCGAGAATCTTGAGATTTGTGGATTCCCAGAACCTTCTAGGGATTTGGATCTGGATTCAGATTTGTAAAATTCTGGATTCGTCCCATCCCTATTAAATAATAGATTTTTTTTTTCCAGCCAATCCTGTTTTTCTGCACAGGTCAGGACTTAGTGAGGAAAATGAATGTGCACACCAGCTGAACAAGGAACTGATAGCAGAGGAGACCAATTGTTCTCATATTCCCAACCTTGGTTCCCAACCCTGGACTAGAAGGACCTTTTGCCTGGTTCTTCAGTAGAAGAGGCCCAGCATGGGGATGGCAAGAACTGAACGAAGATTGGAAAAGTCTGGTTCTAAGATGATTGTACAAAAGGACAAGCCCACTAAAGATATATATTGTCATTGGGTTGAAGGGGAGATGTCATGGTTAGAAAGAAAGAAATGCTGGAAGGAGACAGAAAAAGAGGATAGATAAAATAGTGAACAACTGAAAGAAGATATGAGGAGATGAAGGAAGATGTAGAGAAGATAGGCAAGATACACAGATAAAGATAGACAGACAGGTAAATGGGTAGACAGACAGACAGATGATAGTCAGAAGAGGTAGAATAACCTGTGTTAGAAAACTATCTCATCAAAATCCAGAAGACATCTTTTATTAGTTGCAAGTTTTTGCTACCATGTCAGAAGTGTATATATGTGTGTAATTCTGATATAGAACATTCCTTCTCCCCTCCCCACATGCCATCTCTTTCTCTGAAATATATACCATCAGTCACAGAGATCAATCACGATGAATCAAATTTTGAAAAAATGTCTGCAGCAATGGAAATGACTTCAGGATGGAAGAATGCTCAGCTGGCACTCTGATTTGATTCAGGAATCACATGACCAGGAAACTTTTACTCTGACCTCCGAGCATATTGCTAACACTACAGCTATTTCACTGGTACAACTGACGTATCATCAGGTCCAGATGAAGTGAACATTAGGCAGGACATCCTGGAAAACTCCTCACAGACCCAGCTGAATGTAGCAACACAGCTCTCCTTGCAGACTTTGGATTTCATGTCTCAACAATGAAGCCTCTGTTATATCAGTCCTGTGTGGGGATGGAAAAAATATTCATTTCCTGGCTGAGAAAGGGGTTTCCTAATACTTGGGAAAGCCCATGAGGAAAGTTGTGGGCAGCTGCAGCCAACTGCATGTTTTTCTGCACTTTGGGAAGAATGTATCTGCATAGAATGAGCTTTCTGTGCACAAAAAACCCCACATATATATCTGCATAGAAAATGTCTTTTCTGCACAAAAAGCATGTTTTCTGCATGGAAAAAATACTTGTTACTTTTGTTCGTAAATCATATTTCTTCATGGAAAGTGTTTTCCACACAGGAAAATGTATCCATTTCTATGCAAAACAAACAAACAAACCACAAAACAACCCCCCCTCCCACAAATCGTGTTTCTTGCACAGAAAATACTTTTGTTAATAGAACAAGAAAAACACGTGTATTTCTGCACAAATGAACATTTCCTTAAGCACAAACTGGATCAGGAACTGCAGAGAAGTCTTTTGTGTTTGCCTCCAGTGGAGAAGATACTGCAGGAATTACTTGTTCTTTCCTGTGAGGATAAAGAACATGAAAATGTACATCTCTAATCCAGCATTACTGATATAAGGAAAAAGTACATTCAGTCAGCTCTGTCATTTTGCAAAATGTAAGGAAAGAAAACCATATGGCAAATTGGGGAGACATTACTCTCATACTGTGGCTAAGTGCCAATGCAATCAACAAACAAGGGATAATAAAAGTTCATGCCTGCATACTTTTTTTTTTAACTGCCATTTTTCCTGTATGCATGGAAGGTGTATCTTTCGCAGTTCTGGACTTCTATTGTCATTACCTCCAGTCAGAAAGGACAGTAGTATGGGATGACAGAAGTTGTAGTCCTATAGATTTGGAGGATGAAAGTTTCCCCGTCCATGCTTTCTGCCCTCTTATTTAGGTGGAAAAGCATGCAGTTTAATGAACAAATTGCATTCCCAGCAAGCTGAAGTATAGATTTTGTTTGTTGCTGCCAGGGGGGCATTTCTATGTTTCTTTAGAAAAGCAAGAGTACAATTTTTAAATGATGAAAAAAAACAGGAGTGTGCTTATGGGTGGAATGCAGAAAGTTAAACAGCAAATCAGAATCAAAATAAAGACAAGGATCAAAACAGAATGCAGTACCAAACACACACACACGGGGGGGGGGGCGGGGAGACAAGAAACAATAGTAGTATACTGCAATTTCTTTTTATTCTTTCAACACTTGTAGTACATACAGAGACCAGATGTGGATTGACATCTGCATTCCATGGTGGCATTATCTGTAGGGCCATTTTGTCAAGGGACAAAAATATATGTTTATTTATCTTACTCAGGTTTTTGCTCTGCCTTTTAGTGCATGACAAGATACCCAAAGGGTTTTAACAGAATAAAATGCACACATACTGCAATCTCCTACAGAGCTAAGCAACTTAAGGTCATTGATTTTAGCAAGGGCTGGATTGTGGCCTGATTATGACCATTTTAAGCCATCAAAAAATGGCCTAATGACCATGAAATGACCGTTAAAAACAAGTCCAGATAAAATGAAGAATGAAAACTAGTAATCAAAACCAATAAGCAAAAGCACACAGAAACCAGGGTAGCAAAACCAATAATTAACTGAAGTTTTCAAAGGTTTTTATGGAGCAGGATTGTTTCTTTATCACTTATGCAATACCCGAGCTACAGCATCTGCATTTGTGTCCTCTTTCAGGTAAAAGTGAAAGTACTGACTTATTAACCTGTAAAGGCCTACGTCAGGAAAAGGAAACTTTGGTCCCCAGATATTTTGGACCACATCTCCCATATCCCCTTACAATTGGGGTTGCTAGCTGAGGCTTCTTCAAATGGAGACCCAAAGCATCTGGAAGGCCAACATTTTCCTACTCTTACCCTGTGTGTTTTGAGCCCTATATACTTTTGAAAGAACTGTATTGAGCCAACCAAAGACATTTTGCTACCTGAAGCAGACCATTAAACAGTCATGAGAGTGAGTCCGTTTGAACTTTCTGCAACTTACGTCTGAACAGACATCCATTGAATCGGACTGGGTGTTGTCAGGATGTGTAGCCCCTATCATAGTGTATCTGCTGGATGTGTATTAGCATATACAGGGGAGCCAGTATAGAGTAATGCTAGGGGTAGTCAGAATGCTACAGTGTCAAGTGTTAATTGTTGATCACAACAGTGTATCTGTTTGAAACATGTTTGTGTATTCCAATGTATCAAATGATTAACTGCTTTATTGCTCACTGCCAAAATGTATCCAGTGAAGAGAGAAAGATCGGAGTAGGTGAAAACAAAAGTACCAATAGGTGTTTTGGGAACTTCAAGTGTCTAAAGATAAGGGACAGGAAATATGTTCATGCTCAAAGATGAAAAACAGGTAAACTACTGCAAGTCTGGGAAATGTCAAAAGTTTATAATCGTTTATAATCCTTCTCCAATTACAGTTTTATGCTCACAACTTTGTATGGAAAAGTACAAAACCTGTGAACTCTCTGTATGCTATAGTCTCAGCAACCAGAAGAAGTGTGCTGGGTTGCTTGGTTTGCTGCAAAGAAAGACTACTGTATGCCTCAGAATGGAGTTTGTGGATTGCAAGTTATCCAGGGCATGACAGCTGTTTAGTATTCCTATTCATTACAGAAGGAACAAAGAGTGCTGCGTAATAGAACAGTGCAGAAGAGGACTGGGGATGGAGACAGGTACATGAAGTTGCCACCAGAGCTGAGAATTTATAGATATTTGTGCAAATCTTTGGGTCAGAATCTGGGAACATTACCCTGGAAATACAGCAATAATGATTTTTCAACAGGCATTTGGGAAGATTACATCCAGCAATCTGGTTAATCATCTTTCACCTTTCTTTTTGTAGAAACTACATTTTTAAATGTAATTTTTCCAAATGTTTTCCCATCTGCTTCATCAAATGTGATAATTAGACATTTGTGTTGACAGTGAGGAGAAACAATCTTTTTTTTTTAAGGGCTGTGCATTTAGTTTCAGAGGTAAGGGTGGGGAATACGGCAAGAAGGCTAAAGCCTTTATTCAGGATGGATTTGTGTCTGACAGTAAGAGATATTTTTTAGGCAGAGGGTGGAGTTCATAGCAGGCACAGAGGTATTTGTGGAAAGCAATAAAGACTCCAGTGTATGGGATATTGGCTTGAGCACTGGACTACGGCCCTGAAGACCTGAGTTCAGTTCTCCACTCAGCCGTGGAAACCCACTGGGTGACCTTAGCCCTGTCACACACTCTCAGCACCAAAAAAACCTGTGATGGTTTCCTTTAAGGTGACCATAAGTTGACTAGACTAGTTGAAAACAACTTGAATGCACATAAAAACAGTGAATAATAATAATAAAAGGACAAAGTTTTCTTTAAGGATGTTTTCATTCTCTCTTCTGATGAACTTCCTTAAAGATCTTGCACTGCATCCATGAGCAAATATCAAGGATTCTGTAGGATTATTTGCCCAGCTTGCAGAATGTCATTACCTAAACAAGGGAGGAAACGTTTGGCAAATCTTGGAGAATTACCACAGCAGCAGTAGCAGAACTGCTGTGTGGATCTGTACAGCCATGCATCTTGAACTGGAGCCCAATGTAGAATCATAGAACTGTAGAGGGGGAAGGGACTCTAACTCTAGTCTAACTAGGCTAGTCAAATCAAGCTCCCTGCTTGTACAGAAACCCAAACTGAAGTTTAACAGGTAGTAACCCAACCAGTTTAAAAAGGTCTAGTAGAAGTCACATTAAAAGTTACATATAACTAGATACTCTTTTTTAGTACCAAGGTCATGACAAAATCACATTTCAAAATAATATAACCAGTAAGTCACCTTCTTGGTGGATCAAGTAATTTTCTGGTTGCTTTCAAAAGTTAATTTTTAAAAAATGCTGAGAAATTTTGACAGACATTGTTAGTTTTGTTTTTGTTTTTTTTTAAAAAAAACTGGACTTCTATAAAATTCTTTTCTTGATCCTATTTTTTCTCTTTTCTTTAAATGGAAAGTACTAGAAAAGGAATGAGCCTGATAAATGAGGCAACAAGTTACTTTTTAGACAACACCATGGTTATACTAAATTCTCAAACACTGTAATGAGAACCAGTTATGAATTATATTTAAAAAATAACTTCCCAAGCTCTTGCATTCTGTCCATTTCATTTAAGAGGATGTAGGGGGAATCTGTGGGCACTTACGGACATTGCTGATATCACCACTGACTCCACTAGAATGAAAGCTTGGGAAAAGATATCCCAGTGTGTGTCCCTAGGACATATCTGAAGTGAATTGCCGTGATTATTATTAAAGCAGAGGTGAGAACTGTGTCATCCATGGACCATATGGGGCCCAACAAGCACCTTGAGCTGCTCTCCTGAACTTACCATTATTGGAGGGGAGAGAATTTGTTCCAGATGAAGAGAAGCACCCACACAAGGGTCCTGGGGGTACATGTCTTCCTTTGAAAGCTATTTCAGGCCCCTGAATAATTTTTTGGTGGGGACTCCAATAGGCTTAAAAAAAAAAAAAGAAGGTGTCCATTTCTGGTTTTGGAAAAAATGAGTGGTGAGGGGTAGCCTGCACATTTTAGAGAGCTTGCAAATAGAGACAAAGGTAGTCCTGAGCATTTATTGGGAACTCAACCATTGGTTATACGTGTTGGGCTTGGGAGAGGCAGATATGCTCAAATATGAAAGTGAGTAATTTTGAGTTGTTGTGGAACTTAAAGCAGGGGGAGGACTATATATGCTGTCTGGAGCAATTTGGATGAAAGGCATGAGATAAATGTAATAAATATGATAACCTGCCATGCATTTGTATTCAATTTTATGAAGGCTAACAATTCACTATCACTCTTAACTCTCATTCTGCCAATACTGTAAGCACTTCTTGTTTTTCCTAGGATTATGTCGCTCCGAACTAAATCAGATGAGGAAAGAACATAGACGGGCATATCTGGTAGATCTTTGGGTATGTAGGGCATCTTGGCAACAGTTTGGGGTTTCCAGTATTTAAGTAGAAAAGATCCATTGCTGTAACAGGCTTAAAGCCATAATCACCTCAGTCCTTCTCACCTTTCAGATATAAACTGGTTGCCTTATTGACTCTGTCTTTATGCAACTCTGCTGGCCCGCTTTACAGTCTGGTGGTAGAATTCACAATATATAAGGAGCTAAATGTATATTTGTACTCATATAAGCAGTTTAGTCTGGTCTATAGTTTATGACCTGCAGCTGTAATTGGCTTCTTTTGAAATATAACTTTGTTACACTTATGCAGGTAACACAGTGAATTGTAATGTGCCACTTCTAAGCTCAGTCACCACAATATGTAAGCAGTCTTTCAGTAGCAAGTGAGTGTCATTCAGCATGAAGCCATTTGGAAAAATAACTAAAACAATATGAGCAATCAACCCATATTGTATCCCTTGCAAAACTCCTCCTGTTTAAGAAGCAATCTGGTGGGACAGATTCAAGATGCATTTGTATCAGTTCATCCAGATTCTTGTTTTGCTTTGCTTGTTGTTCACAGAACTGAACTGAACGGTGTAGAAGCCTGCATTCCAAATCTGCTCTCAGATTTTGACTGGAAATTTTGAAGTTCCATTTTGAAGTTCCATTTTAACTCAGGCCAGGGCACTAGGGCCATGATCCTACATCAGGGTAAGCAGAGAGTAAGCAGTGGAGCTCCATCCTGCTCCTGCCACAGTAGGCACCTTTCAAGTTCTGGGGCTGCTGCCTTCACCATTTGTTGGCTTGGGGTGCAACCAAGTAGCATCCAACTATACTTCTGCAAGCATGACAGAAGATTGAGGTCATCTTCCCAGACTACTAATGACTCATTGTATTAAACGCTTCTCAGATTTTTTGCAGTGTAGTCCCCAGCTCAAGAAATGTTCAAAAAAAGTGTATTTTTAAAAAACCTGTGTAAAAAAAATGAGCATACCAGGAATACGATGAATACAAAATTGCATAGTTTTAGTGAAATTGAGTACAAAAGTAAATGTTTGTTTTCTTTCAATTTCATTCAGTATTTTCAGAAGTTCAATAAATCCAGTGTTCATGTTTTCAAATACTGGACTGAAGTGGAAATCAGGCTCAACTGTTATGACTGAATGCATGTAAAAACTGGCATAAAATAGAGACAGAATTATCTGTCGATTCCATCTCAATAATCAGTATGCCTACCACTTAGTAGCCATGAATATGGGTGCTTCTAATGAATAATCATATGAGAACATGTTCCTCACCTGGATAAACCATACAGATCACCATGCGGTGACACTTGAAATTTAATATTGGTGGTGGTGCAGTGGTTAAATGCTGGTCTTACAGCCACAATGTTGTGAGTTCGATCCTGCAGGGGTCCAGGCTGACTCAGCCTTCCATCCTTCTGTAGGTTGGTAAAATGAGTACCCAGCCTGGTGGGGGCAATTAGCTAAACACATTGTAAACCAATTAGGGAGTGGTCTAAGTGGTATAGATAAGTGATATAGAAATGTAACTGCTATTGCTGTTGCTAATATGAGCTACAACTCAGTTTTTCAATCTGTTTTCAGACTCAGGTGTCAGGTGTCATGAAACATCTGAACCATAGAAGTCGGTGAGAAATTTTGCAGAAATACTACTTAACATGGAAAAAAGAAACCTCTTTTTACTGATTTTTGGCATCAAAGCAAAACAAAACAAACACCGTGGAACTTTAAAATTGCTCAGTGATTGCTTTAATTTTCAATGGACTTTTTCCTATGGTAATGTCAGTACTGAGGCAAATCTAATTGGCTGTGTAATGTTCTGGCAATACCTGATCTCTGATTGGCTAGAATCAGTCAAGGAGAAGGAAAAGCAGTGAACAAACATGGCAAGGCAGTGGCAGATAGGTAAACAGCAGTGGTTCTGAACACTAGTAGAAAGCAGTGAAAAAGACAGGAATAAACAGCAAAAAGGAAATCATCAGGCCCACATATAAGCTTGCCTCATTTTGGAAGTGAAGTACTAATGACACCAGCTTGCAGCTGAGACTGGTGAAAATCACGCATGGATGATGTTGGCTGTTAGAGTTACAAAGCCAGCACCTTCCCATTCCGTGAACATTCAGGGCCAACCCCTGAGACTGAGAAGAGGGGTAGTGAAATCTCAGGAGATTCACCCCTGTATAATAATTGCTAGATAATATCCATACATCAGTGGTGGAGGGAGCATGAGAGAATGAGACGGATAATGTGGATTTCCTAACCCATTTCCTAAGCAACTGTTATGTAAAATACATGGATGGCCAGAGGGTCTGGTCCAATGTAGGCTAATACTACTAATACAAACATATACATCCTGATTGCCGTACTAATATTAGTGCATCAAAGGACTATGGATCAGATATATAGTCATTTCCTACATACTGTCTGCTCACAACAGAGACTAATTTCTAGACTTCAGATATAAATAGTTTAACTGTCACTGCATCTATCCACTTGGTACTAATCAGTTTGACAGAATAACTCACTGACACATGTGAGCCTGAATTCCAGCTGGTTTAATGTCTGAATTCCAGCTGTGTATGAACAAGACTTATTTGGTGTTCCACTACAGATGTGGAATGACAAACACAACTTTAGACCTCACTTTCACTTAAACATTGCCTTGATATTAAATGGTCCAGGGGAGCCATCTATGGCTCTCATGACATTTAAGGCTATCATGTTTGTTATTGTGTGCTTTCAAGTTGTTTCCAACTTTTGGTGACCCTATGACAAATCCATTATGGGGCTTTCTGGAGGCTGAGCATGTGTGATGCACCCAAGGTCACCCAGTGGGTTTCCATGGCCAAGAAGGGAATCAAACCCTGGTCTCCAGGGTCACAGCCCAACACTCCACTACACCATGCTGTTTATTAGCTTTTGTTAAATATATTTTACATAAAACATCTGTGAGGAAGACCACTATCTTTTGGAAAGAAACAAAGAAAGATAGATTGATTTCTCTGGAAAGCAGTGCTTACATGAATACATACAGACTATCTCATAAAAGTGAGACTCATTCTCCCCAAGTGCATCCACAAATTAATGATCAAAACAATAGCTGAGGATCCTGCATCATAGGTAGCGATGCCTAATTTTATTATGATGAAGCTACGTCACTGACATAATACACAATCCTGTGAGAGAATTGAGATGATGCACTATGGGACACTGTGCAAGGTGTCCCATTGTGCAATGAGAGTTTCCACAGGATAAGTGTGTGGTGGAAAAATGTCCCATTGAATTCTGCTGCTCAATAGGATGCAAAAAAGATGAGGACATTCTATCAGCCATGACTTTCCATTTCCCTCCATTCTGGAGGATTTCTAGTCCCCCATGGTTCTGTTGGAAGTGTTGCCCACCCTCCTTGCATTGTCATTGCACAAGGCCAATTTGTCCCGCAAAGTATAATGCAAAAAAATAATAAAATAAAAATAAAAGGTACAGTGTCCATTCTGCTCACTCCACTTCTGCAATGATTAGATCATTGTGGAATACTGCAATTCTAAACTGCACAATGGAAAGTTGGTTTACGGTGTCATAAAGTCCCAACAGGATGCCAGCTATCATGTTTTAGGGCTTATTCCTTCACAAAGGTTCCCACTTAGACATTGTCTGGCATAGTGGCTAGACTACAGCTTGGGAAATCCATAGTCTAGTCCTCACTGAACCATAAACCTCAGTGGGTTGCCTCGGCCCAGTCATTCACTTTCAGCTTGAGGATAAAGTGGATTAAAGAGCGTATGAGAAGGGCCATGTATGGGATATGGTTGTAACTAATAATATTTCTGAAAGTTACTTGTCTCCAACAAGCTTCTTTGAAAAACCACTATAGTAAATGCCATATGCTTAGACTTGATTTTTTTAAAAAATTAGTTATTGCAGCTACCCCATGAGTTTGCCTACGTACAGCTCTAGATGCTATAATAAATTTTATGTTGCCAATTCCGCATTTAATTGTCTTTGTAAATCCTCTGATAAGAGACACTGTGGAATTATTTCTCTCTCCCTCCCACTCCCGTCCTCTTCTCTTCTCTTCTCTTCTCTTCTCTTCTCTTCTCTTCTCTTCTCTTCTCTTCTCTTCTCTTCTCTTCCCTTCCCTTCCCTTCTCCCACCCCTACAAACATGGAAATGAGAAGGGGAGAAACTAGTGTGACAATCTATCTGTTCAGCTCCTGTCCTTTAAACCAATCTCTTTGTCTCTCAACCATGAAGAAGCAGGCAAGTGGACATGGGAATGGAACGATCATGGCTGCTAAGTAAGTAAGCTGTCAGGATACCCTCTACCTTCAAAGAAACAGGAGCAAAATGTGGAGAGAGAAGAAAGAGAAGGAGGAGGTGAAGAGAGAGAGACCAATCAGCTGGGGAGGAATGGGAAGGGCAGGAATTGCTTCCAAATCAATGGAGACAGGTAAGAGGAAAAGGAGTTTTGGTAAATGGAACAGAATCTAGGTAAAACCCAGATACCCAAACAATATATCAACCTTAATTCAAGCAAGGGGGAAAACTGTGAACAGAAGCTGCTCAGTTGCTGTTATTTCCACTTAGGATACACATGGAACTATTATTCTTTCACCCGTACGCAACATGTAAAAAAGTTTCCCTGGCCCTATATTGTGACTGGAGATTGTGGAAGGTTCACAAACAGATCACTAGAAATTTTTGCTCCCAGGACCCCTGCATCCAGAGCTCATGGAACAAGAAATCTCCTGTGACCAGAGGCTGGTGATTTGTTACTTGTTACTTTGTTACTAATAAGCATGTATAGTGGCAAGACTGCAGCTTTTCTTTCCCCCAGTCCTCTTCCTTCCTCTTGCTCCTGGTCAGTTTTGCACAAGCAGAATACATATAACTTCACAATGAGCCACAGTGGGGGGAGATGGGTGTCCAAGCTTTGAAGTGGTGTCACAAGATAAAATTTAGCCTTGTCCCGCTCCAGCAGTCCTTTCCCTTAGGTTTGTTTCCTTGCTGGGGGATCCAAACAAGCATAGCAATTTCCTTGAAACTTAAACCAGAACCCTGAGACCTGACAACCCTAGGCACTTAGAAGACATAAAACAATGAGTCTGAATCTCCATCTCTGGAATTTTGTTGTTAACTGCTATCAAGTTGACTTCAAATTATGGCAACCCTATGAATGAGAGATTCCTCCAAGTCATCCTACCATCAACAGCTCTTCTCAGGTCTTGCAAACTCAGGGCTGTGACTTCCTTGATTGAGTCTGTCTGGCATGGAGGTGGGGCCAGGGCATGGGAGGAATGTGGCCAGAGTGCACATGGGTGTGTCCAGGGCGTGCAGAGACATGGCCAGGGCACATGGGGGCGTAGCTATGGGCTGACACACCCCAAAAACATTGCCGCCCAGGGCGAATCGCTCCCTCACACCCGTGTCCCTGCTTGATTGAAGTTTTTGCTATTTTCTGTTAGTATCTGCATATCTTAAATTACTTATCTTCCTGCCTCCAATTTTCATGCCTCCTTCCTCTGAGTCTAATCCTGCTTTACATATGATATATTCAGTGCACAAATTAAATAGATAGGGTGATATCTATTATCTCCCCCTTTCCATTTCTCTGTATTCTGTCCTGATGGCAGTCTCTTGTCCTGAGTACTGGTTACACATCAGCACAATCAAATGTTGTGGCACACCCATTTCTTTAAGAGTGATCCAAAGTTTTTCATGAGCTACACAGTCAAAGACTTTGCAATAATCTATAAAGCACAAGGTGATTTTATTCTGAAATTGTTTGATGTACTCCCTTATCCAATGTATATTTGCAATAGGATCCCTAGTCCTTTTTCCTTTCCTGAATCCAGCTTGGACATCTGGCCTTTCTCACTCTATACATAGTAAAAGTCTTTTGTAGAATTTTGAGCATCACTTTGCTGGCATGGAAGATTAAAACTGTGGTCTTGTGGTTACTGAAGTCGGTGATGTCTCCTTTCTTGGGGATTGGAATGTATATTGAGCATTTTCAATCTTTGGGCCAGTGTTTTGTTTTCCTCATTTGTTGAATGATTTTAGTAAGAACCAGAGTATTTTCGGTCTCTGTAGCTTGAAGCAGCTGTATTGGTATGCCATCTGTTCCTGGTGATTTATTTTTTCCAAGTGCACTGAGTGCAGCATCCACTTCCCTTTTTAACCCTATAGGTTCATCTTCAAATGGTTCTTCCTTGAATGGCTCTGTCATCCTTTCATTTCTACTTGGTCGTGTAATGTGTTTCCCTGCTGGTCGTATGGCATCACTATTAAAGAAGTTTAAATTTCCCTTTGATTTCTCAGATTTTGTAGAAGAAGTCTCTCATTCTTCCTTTTTTGTTGTCTCTGCATTGATTGCTATAGTAGTTCTCTTCATCCCTGTGAAAAGTCTCTGAACAGTTGAATTCAGGGTTTTGACCCTATTTGTATCATCTTTTACTTTTGCTTCTTTGTCCTTAACTGCTTAAACAGTTTCATCTGTCATCTATTGAGGCTTCTCTTTCTTTTCTGGCTGTTGTAAACCCCTCATGTCATATTTATTTGTAGATAGCAGAAGTGTGTGTGTGTGTGTGTGTGAATATATCAATTGTTGGTTTGGATACTTGGTCGGCCTCAATTAATGTCTCTAATATTAAGGGAACATCAGATGCATTTAAAGCTGCAGGGCGAATCTTGCCTTCCTAATCAGAATGATCTTACTCAAAAATATTACTGTATTTGGTACTATGTCATGTCCAAGTAAACATGCATGGAGTTATGCCCAGGTAACCTGTGTAGAACAATAGCTTTTGTACATTTCACAGGTACATGAATAGAAGTCTTCCATCATCTCATAAATTATGGCATTTGCAAAGGGTGTGCTATTTTTGAGCTTAGAATTGAGGTGATGTTACTGTGCACAGCACTCTTCACTTCAGTGACATGATGCTATTCCAGCTGAGGAGTAAACTCACATATTTATTTCCTGTACCAAACAACAGAGATGGCTATTTTTGTTGAGTTGAACTTGACCTTTGAGACAGACCCCATTCCTTTGTGAGAACAGCATCTAACTATAGACCTGCTTCTGCATTGTTCTCACTAAGGAATAATGCAGCCCACTTAAAACACCTGCTTGAGTTGACTGAGAAGTCATTTAATTTCCAGTTAATTTTAACTTAGAAAACAGGAAGCAATATACTCATGCTGTTCTATTTAGGGGTTTTGTTATCATTCTTTGTAAATTCTGATGACATGATTTATAAAATTATGTTCCTTATAACAAAGCTTGTAAATGGGAGGCAAAAGTCACCATAGAAAATTGATTGTTCATTAAAGAGTTCCACATATGCACCAGAATGTGTGTACAAAGCTTCTAAATTAGATTTCTGCTGCAAAGAAGTACTGATTCCAGGGCAACTTATCTCCACCCTACTCACAGCACATGTTTTCCTCAGATGGTGATCCTGAATCAACTTATTTCAGAACAACCCTTTGTGAAAGTAATGGAGTAGCTTCTTCAGTCTTTCTTCTTTGTGACACTGAAGAAGAGAAAGAGAGAGGGAGAGAGAGAGAATGGGTCAAACTAGAGAATAAATCACTCACTCAGTAGCCAATTACATATGCAGTTGGGTTGCCAGGTGCAGCCCATGCAGCTCATAAAGGTAGCTTTTTTAAGGTTCATCATTTAGGGCAATACTACTCAAAGCAGACTTATATCAGTCCATGAGCCATTGGTTGCTGGTCCTTGGAATATTTCCTGATAAGAAAGAAACCATTGTAGCCAAATTCAGAGAGGTCAGATTCAGAGCCAGTCCCCGAGATGTGGGCCAGTCCCCCATATCAGCCTGAGAATCTCTGATCTAGGGCATCTGCTGGTCATGTGGGCTGAGATATCAGCTGGGGAGTGTCAGATTCCCTCCCCTCCTAACTTTTTCTTCTAGTTCCAGGTGTTGGATTCTCACATTCTCTTTTACCAAAGGCATTTATTTCATTAATTTTTTTAAAGAAACAAAATAGCTTTACGTATCATCAGCATTAAGTTGGAAAGCCAGTAATCCCTTATTAGTTTTTAGAGTAATCATTTGACTCACAATACTGCTGCTCCAGCCTGCTATTCCTCTGTGCATCTCATACATGTAATGTTGACATTTTCTTCTTCTAATGGCTCTTAATTTTTTTTTTTTTTAGAAAAATGTTTTCCTTAATGCTAGATTGCCAAGCAAAATGGTGAAATGCAAGAGAGCGGAAGCGGAGAGGAAAGGGGGTATGCTTGCACATCATATGAGATAGGGGTTTCCTACTTCAAATCTTTTAGTTTCCTGTTTTCCTCCTTGCAAGGCAACCATTTCAGTCAATGATCTAGGCTGGTCGGGGGGAATCAAGGCTGACTGGACCCAGTTGGGATCCAGGCAGTTGGGAATGAACTCTTTCCCTCCTGCTGAGATGATGACCCTTATCTGAAGCTGGTAGGGTGCCTCTTCTTTGTATTTAGGGGGAAAAAATCCTATTTGTTTCCCTGGAGGTTCCAAGTAAGAGTTTCTCCTTGTATTATAAATTGTCACTTCAGCCAGCTGAGCTGGGTGGCTCTTCGAACCTGAGATGTCAGGAAGTCATCCAAATCTTCTTTTGTTGTTATATTCTCACTTGAAGGCTGTGAATTTTCTTCTGTGACTGAGGCAAGAGATGTTCCTTTTTCCAAGCACATCGCTTCTCTCTGAACACTGGGATTTGTCCTTCCATTTTATTAAATGTTTGGATGGGTGGGTTTGAGAGGTGGAGATGCTGAGCTTTCCCAGGCTAAAAAGATAACACATTTATAATGTGCTTTGAAGATGAAAAGCACAATATAGGTACAAGGCATAGTTGTTATATTATTGTTTTTACCACCAGTCGACTGACACCAGTTGGTACTGCTTTGGTTAAAACACTGTGAGCACTTCTATTATGAATACCTGCATTCTTGTGATTCCTCATGACAGAACTAGCTTGGATAATAACAGATCTGAAAGCAAAGTCCTTCATCATCAGCTCATTAAATTTCACATATTTCCTTTCAGTTTTCATGACATAACTAGCTACAGATCTGTCTTGAAAATGACAAATGTGTTAAACTACCACTGTGTATACCCAGAACTAAATTAGGTCTACAAAATTGCTGAATAGGAATTAAGAGTGCCACTTACAAGCTAGCTGATCAGAATTCTATAGCTGTGAGTGCAGAAAATCCATAAAGCAGTGTTTTTGAATGGGAACTTCATACAGAAATAGATTGAGTAAAGTGAGCAACATAAAGAGATGTTCTTTCAAATATTCTGACAGAATCCAAGCAAAAAGAAAGATGTTTGGGTTATTTATGAAACAATTTTGAAAGGACTGCTTCTGACTTGGGAATCGGAAAGGGGCATGTATCCCTATGGTGCTTAGCCCTTTCCTGACCCACCACCTGTTTTGCATAATAAGCAAAGAATGTCAATAATTTGCAGACACAGCTGCCTGGATTTGTGGAAATAGAATATGGCAACCCAGAAAGAGCGAGAACTTCCTGTTGCTTGGCAAAAGTGGGAAGGAGAGGGAAAGGCTGAAGGACCACCAGGAGGGAGGTAGAAAAAGACCACTAAGACAGAAAGAGAGGGTTTTTGTTTGTTTGTTTGTTTGTTTTTTAATGGTGGAGAATGACGAGAAAAAGTAAAAGGACAGAAGCAAGGCATTGGAGCTGGGTTTTCTAACCTAAGCATAACTGGCATAGACTTAAAGACTACTGTAGTAGAAGAAAAGAAAGATCAGCCAAAAAAAAGCGGGGGAAGTGGGTGGAGAAAAGAAAAGGCTTTTTGGTGTGGTGTGGTAAGAGGCTTAAAACCCAGGTAAAGCTGAGTATTTTTGCTAGTAAATAAGAATAAGTAAATACAAAGAGGGCCAATGTGGTATAGTAATTTGAGCATTGGACTGTGACTGCCATTTGAATCTCTGCTCCACCATGAAAATCACTGGATGATATTAGGTAAGTCACATTCACTCAGCCTCAAAGGAAAGCAAAGACAAAACCCCGTCTGAACAAATCTTGCCCATGATAGGTTTGCCTTAGTGTTGACATAACTTGGAAATGACTTGAGGACACGGAACAACAAGAACAACAACTACAACAACAACAAATGAACACATGGGGATTCCTGCCTCATTTTGCAGGAAGAGTCCTGCATTAGATGTCTGCAATTAATGGACATGACTTCATTTGACTTGTAATGATTATCTTTACTTTGAAATCTTTCAGGTGCCTCTCAAAATTTAACATCAGAGGGTATTCAAACAAGTCCAGCTTCACAAGAAACAAACAGTTTGTGTGTTTGTTTGCAATTTGAGTAAGCCTACTCATACGCCAAGTGTTACTCTTCTAATCACACTCCTGTAGTAAGAATTTTCTAGGTGGAGGAAGAAAAGTTTTTCCGTTACTAGTTGGTCTCCTAGGTTTGAAGTAAACAGATAAAACATAATGGTGCCAATTACACAATACATTGGTTTCATCAGTGGGTCTCTTGGGGCCCCTTCACATCTTTTTTCTTCATCATTCACAGCACCAATCCTTATGGACTGTGGGACTCATTTTTTGAGATGACTCAGGAAGGAAACCTGAGACAGAAGCCCTGCTGAGCCCAACAAAATGGACCCATAAAAGGGAAGCTGTTAAGCAACCAGCTAAACATTTCCTATGAGGACATCAGGGGTGCAAACTGCTTTAAAATAAGACAAACGTAAAATACAAATGTGCTTGTATTTTAGTAAATAAAAATTATAACATGTCACCCTCTTCTCCAAATAGTAGCAATCTTGAATTAATGTGATATGTGATGTAGTGGTTTGTGTGTTGGATTATAACTCTGGAAACCAGGGCTCGAATCCCTGCTTAGCTACGGACACTGTCTGGATGACCCTGGACAAGTCACACTCTCTCAGCCTCAGAGGAAGGCTATGGCAACCCCCCCCCCGAACAAATTCTGCTGAGAAAACCCTGGGATAAGTTTGCCTTAGGGTTGCCATAAGTCAGAAATGACGTAGAGGCACACAACAACAACAACATAAAGGGTCTAGTCTGTTTCTTAGGCAGCATCCTTAGGACAATTTGTGACATTGATTGGCAAATAGGTTATATCAGTGTGGTGTTCTCCATTTTCCTGATTGCATTCCTACTGAAGAGTATGGTGGATATTACACTTTGTTTTCTCTGCTTGGAATATTTTTAAATATAGCTCTGGATAAGACAAATGCACATGCCTTTGCAGCATTAAATCACAACCAACACCTTAGTTTTTCTTCCTTTCCTTTAGCAAAGTGAGTCACTGTGTCCCAAAGCTTGGGTGATGTTTTAATCCATTTTTGTTGGAAGTGAGAGAGCAGTTCAGCTTTTGTACATAATGCTTTTCTTCAGAGTTGCTGCTGTTCTTACACAATAAGAATCACTGGTTAGGGACATCTTTGATCAACACATTGCTATCTATTCTTACTCTGCCTTCCTAAGGCATCCTTACCCACCTTCCTTTTAGAGAAAAAGACCTATGAATATGGTGTGGGAATTGTGCAGTCCTTCAAATATTGTTGAACTTCAGTTCCCAGCATTTCTCAGTAATGACTGTGCTGGTTAGGACTGATAAGAGTTACAGTCCAATAATGTTTGGAAGACTGCACAATTCCCACCCCTGTATTAACAGATGAACCAATCAAGGAATGCTTTAGCAGAATGAGACTGGAGCAGCTGGGCACGTGCACTTTGCAAACAAAACTAAATATGGGATTGGTTACACAGAATTCAGCTTCTAGAATGTTACTCTGTTTCAATTGTCTTAATAAATGACGAGCATTTAGTTCACATGGCTGTGAAAATATTTTTGTTTCTATAAGTGAACAGTGCCTGCTGAAAGGTAAGTTCCTAAGTCCTCGTGGCTGGGAAAATACTGCTGCATTTGTGTGGGCAAACTAGTTGAAATCCACAGCCTGGAAAATTTACCTTTTTGGATGACACTTCACAGAATTCCTGTGGCCATGCCCACAGGGGGGCTTTGAAAACTGTGATCCAAAAAGGAACACTTCCAAGCTGTGCTTACATTTAATCAGACTGACTAAGATGCCCATTCTTGATTTTACAGCTCATCCCCGCCCTGACAAACACATCTCCCGATGATGACCATGTGGAATACACTTCAGATTCTATTGGTAGAACAACTCTGCAAGAAATCTGAGCTTTTTCCTTTGATCACCATAATTTGATCATACCAATTGCATATGAAATCACATTAATTGCTTTTTAGTGTGACATTTGTTAATACCCGAATTCCTCATATTTTTCTGGGATTTTTTAAAATACAAATTTTATACACATGCTTATTAACCAGAAAACATTTGCAGCCTCTTACATATCTGCTCTGAAGGAAGCCTCTCAAAGTTCTACAGAACTTCTCTCACATAGACTTGTATGAGGCAGTATTTTAAAGGCACTTACATTTCTAACTTGGAGGAAAAGTGAGGAATGAAGACAGACAATGAGTTTCTCCCTTCCTTCAAAAAGTTGATGAAGGAATCATAGCACATTGCACATAGTTACTGTTTTGTTTTGTTTTATTGTAAATCACTGTGATTGTACATCTTTTATTGTGAAATCTTTTATTGTAAATTACTTTGAGATTTTATGAAAAGTGGTATAGACATGGTCTGAACTGACTAAATACAGTCCCCTTTCATATTTTCATCATTGAGCAAACAAGGATTCAGTGTTAGTGATATTTTGAATTGATCCAGTGAATTGCATCCAATGGTGTTACTGATGATTCAGTTTCCAGTTCTGACTCACAGCAGATATCACCACAGATCTCATCTAAAGGGTAGGTAAATTGTACAAACTAGATCTGGGGCATTGAACCCCTCTTGTGTGATGTCTACTCAGGTAACATTGGATTTAGTCCATTGAATGGTCCTTAGGCAGGCCATGATTAACATGGGACAAATGGGACCTAAGTATGGCAAATGTAGATCCAAGCTATTTCCAGATTGTATAGCATTTCCTTGTCTTTCTGTGTGCTGCCATCTTTCCTATTTGTCTTTTGTGGAAACATTCACTCAGCCATAACATTGATATTTTCTTGTGCAAGTACAAGCTCTCAGAATTCACATGGGGACAACTCATTGGAATGCACCTCTTTGTCTGCACCTCTCCTCTTGTACAAAGCTAGCATGTCAAAGAAAAAGGCCAGGTCCAAAGTCTTTTCTCCTTGAGAGTGCCATATAAGCTTCCTTTGTGAAGGAAGGATTTGACCGTGGGGGTACATACAAATAAGCAATATTCCTACACACTCTGACGGGACAGTTTCCTGACAGAAAAAAAAGCAAGCTGGAAATTGTTCCCTTACAGAGATAAAATCTGTTAAGAACAGCAGAGCAGTACTTTCACTAACAAGCATGCTAGACATGTTACATAATATGTAATGATGTGGCTGGCATTTTTGCATAAAGAAAAATTTCCTAGGCAAGAATGGAAAAGCAACATTTGTTTTGAGCAATGTGTGCTTTTGTGTTAACAGTGCACACAGTTTTTAATTCTGTGAACATTTTGTTCTGGCTGGGAACAGATTGAGCTGTTCTTTGAGTCACTGTTAGCCAGCTCGGTATGAGTGTTAGAATGACATTTTTATAGTTATTGCACTACAGAAAAGAAAGAAGGAAAGAAAGCTACAGCACTTCTCCTGCAACACAAGGAATATTTGAGACAGGCATTGTGTACATACTTAGGCCAAGTTCAGATGGAAGTGCTTCCATCAGGACAGAGATGTAGCTATGGGGAAGTATGGACAAAATGAGGGCATTCCCCCCAACCCCCAAAGTAAGAATACTGCTCTGCCAATGACACTTTCCTTCAGTTCTAAAATTTCTAGCCTTGCAGTAACTTGAAGTTTAGCCATCCAAAGAAAATGGACAGACAAAGTTACCAAAGGGAATGTGAACATAGCCAATACAAGGGTTCAAGGTGCGTGCAGTTTTCAGCATCTCACTATCTGCAGTGCCAGAAGTTTGAGGACTGCAGAAAAAACTCATTGGGAAAGAATTAACTTGGGGGCAATGCCCTCTTTTCATCCCCCCCCCAAACCAACTCTCTGTGTCAGGAGGACTAAGGGAGATGGCAGTCCTCTTTTTCAGCAGGCCGCCATGTTCCTTCAAAACCTGTTCCAGAGATTTTCAAGTAACACAGAAAGACAGGAAAGGGCAAAAAAAATTATATCATACTTAGGAAAGAAAAAATATTTGAAAAATGTTTGGAAAAAAATTTTTTTTGATTGTCAAGGATCTTGGATGACAAACTCTCCACAGTTCAGGACATTCTGTGTCAAATTTACTTGTTATTGTATGCGTTTTTGGCATAGATAACAGTATTTTCTGCACAGAAATTAAGAAATATTATTTTCCATGCAGAAAATCCTGTTTCTGTATGCATACAGAAATGCAATTTTCTGCAAAGAAAAATCTGCAATTGGAATCTTATTCTGCACAAAATTTGCACAAAGTTGTGTAGAAAACAGGATTATTCTGCACAGTAAATAGCTTTTTCTGTGCAGCAAATAATATTTCTGTGTAGAAATCTGCAGTAAATCAATTCAGTTAGAGTCCTGGGAACAGAGTTGGAAAAGAACACAGAAATTTACAGTAGCCCAGAATTTAAAAGAAAATTATTATAAAATGTTTCATAGATGGTACATGACACCAGAACAACTCATGAGATTTTACAAAACAGGAACAGGGCAGTGTTGGAAATGCCAAAAGGAGGTTGGTACGATGTTTCATATGTAGTGGTCATGTCCCAAAGCAAAGAAATATTGGGGAGAAATACATAATAAGATCTGTATAATATTGAACGTACAATTTGATAAAACACCAGAAATGTATTTGTTGAATATGACACACATGATTGATGTTATAGTTCAAAAGAAATTTTGGCGGATAATATTGTAGATGATCACAATGGCTTGAATTGAGTTTGCAGGACTATGGAAAGCCCAGCAAATTTCCACAATTGATCAATGGTGGGCAACTTTTATTGAAAACAGAAAATCAGATATAGTCTCGCAAAGGTTAAAGGGGAAATCAGACGAAGAGATTAAGAAAGAATGGCGAATAGTGATGGGTAATTGCTGGGTATTATCAGATGACAATGCTTAATGTAAAATAGTATAGACTGTATAGTAAGAAAAAGCAATATGGAAGGATGGATATTATGTCATAATATACTGTATCTGATGAATTGCAGGATCTATCATGAAATATTATCATTTGGTAGTGTGGTACATTTAACTTCAACATGTTGATTATATAGAAAAAACTGAAATCTAGTGAGCGATGGAAGACTAGCAGAAATACTTCAATGATATGTACAATTATATATGTTTATTTTATATGATGGAACTTCAATAAAATTATTAAAAAAAAAGAAATCTGCAGTAAATACTGTTTCCTTAAATGTCATTTTCAGCACAAAACAGTGAGAATTTTGTGCAAAATAAGGGCCTTTCCGCACTATACTGTTATAGTGCTATTATGCCACCTTCAACATCCTGTGAAATTCTGGGGTTTGTAGTTTACCGAGCCTAAAGAGCTCTCTGGCTGAGAATTCTAAATGTTCCTCCCTAAATTGCAAACCTCAGGATTTCATGTGGTGTAGAAAGTGGAGTAATAGCACTATAACAGTCTAGTGCGGAAAAGCCCTTTGTCTCAGATTGTGACTAGGCTTCAAAAACTACAAGATTTTCAAAGAATTTCATGCAGCAGGAAGAATTGCTAAAATTATTGTTTGCTTCCTTTGAGAAGAAAATAAGTGAAGGGTTATATTCCCAGTCACATTAGCTGAAAGGTGGAGTGCAGTGACCAGCTCATTTGTTGGTTCTCACTGTGGTCAGCTATTCTATCTGATTATCTCAGAAAAAGAGGATATATAGTTTTGACTTCTCCATTGGGCTGGCTTGAACCACCTAGTTTTTGGCTTCTGTCCTCCCCAAATTACCTTATTCCTTTCATGCAAGCAGTGGGTTCCCAGGAAGGTTAACAATATGATAACATTAAAATAGATGTTATTGCTAGTATTGAGTTTGTTTATTTACCTCTTAAATTAAAACAAAAACAGACAATAAAGCAAAACAGCACCAGCAAATCAAACAAACAAAGTTCTGAACTTAAAAGCTTGTAGGCCTAGGAATATAGGCATTTTTTTTTGTCTGATGTCAAATGATAGCGAGGTAGGTCCCAGGCAAGCATCTCTGAGGAGAGAGAAAGTCATAAATGGGCTGCTGCCAATATAAAGGCTCTCTTTCTGATAGAAACATCCAGATGCTGGGAGGACATCTGGAAGAGAACATCCTATACTCACCTTAGTGGATTAATCATATAGAAATTTGAAGCAAACCTGTCATACCTTTGTCATTGAATATCAACACTGAAACATAGAATTGTGACCAGAAATGGTTTACCATTAGTCTGAGCAATACCAGCAGTGAAGTGCTCAGTGATTCAGTACTTCATTCTAGTGGGTTGGAAGCTATTGCATCTGGGCCCAGATAAAATTTGCAGCAGCAACCAATTCTGTCTCACACAACAGTTAACATTCCTAGACTAGATTGTATTTTCTTATGCCTTCTCTGTCCCTTTTATATTGTCCCAATTAAATGATAAGCCATTGGTTCCGCACCCCCCCATGGATGCTGAAATCCATGGACAGCGCCAAATGCCCTGTCCCACTGCCCGTCCCTGGCCTAATCGCAGCAGTGGCTGGCGGGAAAACAGTGGGGAGTGTGATCAGCCGGGGGCCAGAGGCAGGAGGTGGGAAAACAGCGAGGAGTATGATCCTACAATCCCTGCTGTTTTCTTGCTGGCTGGCTACTGCAATTGGGCCTGGGGTGAAGGGCAGGAGGTGGCAATGAGAGCGATCCTGCACTCCTCACTTTTCTCCTGCCCGCCACAATAGTGGCGGCAGTGGGGAGCCAATGGCAGATAACTGAATCAACGGATAATGAATCCACAGATACGGGCGTCCTACTATTTTTTAAATTGTTAATTGTCTTTTGAGTGCATTGACATGAAGACAGCATATAAAGGCAGCAACTCACAAATACATGACAAATCATGGAATGAGTAAATACATTGGGCAGACAGTTAGTGCACATGATCTTTAAACCATCCACCCAGTCCTTTATCAGGTATTCCAGTGCCATAGTGGTAGAGCAGCTAACAAATGGCCAGAGTTGGCTCTGTCATTAGGCAGAATGAGGTACCTGCTTCAGGCAGTGGAACCTGGTGAGTGACAAACCAGAACGTCAGCTCCAGCAGAACCCCACCCCTATTCTGTAATGAAGCAATATAAAGCAGTGGTTCATGGCTGAGATTCCAGAGATTCTGGATTTCAACTCCCAGAACCCCAGTCATCCTGGATAATGGTAAGGGATTCTGCGATCTGAAGACCAACACATTTGTTGGACCAAAGGAAGGTTGTTTTAGGGACGTTTAGTGGAGTGGATATGAAAACTGCATGTGCTGCAGCAAGCCAAGACGTTTCATCAATACCTTCCAGTGCCACTCTCTGAGAAAGGACCACACAGAGAAAGGCAAGGGTAGGAATTACAGAGCTACAACTTTCGCCAACATAGCCAATGGAAAGCCATGCTGGAAGTTTCAGTTCAATGGTATCTGAAGGCCTTCACCATTCCAACTTTGTCATTGGGATCTAAGGAGGTAGTAAATGGGAGACAGGCACAATTAAAGGGTGGGGGGAGGGTTCAACATAGTAGTATGACAGTGGTGTGTTCTTTCCACCTCAGGCCATGTGACATCCTATAAATGCTTCCTTATCAAAGCAGTACGCATGGATAGAGAATTCTAGTACCTTAGCACTGTAATAAAATGGATTAAATTCTAAATTGTTGCCTCAAATATCATTCTGTCACAAGGCAGTATTGCTGAAAAAGGTGACAGTGATTTCAAACCCACATAATGCATCTGGATTTGAATGCATGGAGAAAGTGTGTTACCCTGATTTCTGGGGTCCCCTAGGGGATATCTTGATTTGCTCCAAATTGCAAAGGTTGGGGAAATTAGCAGAGCACTGGCATTAGCAAAACAAGGGACAGGGTAACCCAGCAGGATCTTTTACCCAACATTACAGGGTCAGGTCAAGCAAAAAGCCAGACAAATGTACCAAATAAATGAATTTTATTAAACGAATATAGCACCACGCACCAACACATTCACTCACTCATGCACACAAGGCCTATTGAGAAAGAAAAGAGGTGAAAAATGGATAGGGAATATAGCAAAGGGAATGTAGAGGCGGTGATACTGTACCTATCCTGAAGTCTTCGGTCTGGGAAGCAGCAAGAAGAACAGAGCTCAGCGAAGAGATGGTTGAAGGGATCACTCAACTAAGAGAGTGCCAGTCTGCTAGCATGGCAGGGAGTTCTCCAAAGAGACCTTCAAAAACTAGGACTACTTATAGGGCAGAACGTATCTCGGGGCAGGCCCTCTTGCAGGAAGAACAATGGCCACAACAAAGGAAGGAATGCCATACAATGGCAACTTGGTAATTCGCATGATTAGTTTATGCTGGGTTGCAGTTGTGTAGGGTTGTGGTTGTATAGGGTTGCAGTTGTGTAGGGTTGCAGTATTGGTTTATGTAGATGGACCTCACCTTGCAGGATTTTCCAGAGTCAAAGTTGCTCAACCTGGGGAAAACATGCTAATCCCCACAAGTTGGCTATTCTTGGCTGAGGACCCTTTGTTTATGTGGATGTGTATAGCCTGAAGTCTCCTTGGGCTACATGACTGGAGATTTTCCTGGTCTTGACCTGGTTTCTGTCGTTCGACCTCTTTGCCTATGTGCCCACTCGGGCAACCTCTCTGGCATGGCGGGCGTATCTGATATCAAATTTATAGTCCCCAGGATAGGGCATGCCACTGGGGTAACAATGTGTGTGTGTGTGTGTGTGTGTGTGTGTGTGTGTGTGTAGATAGATAGATATAGGTTCTGACATACTCCATCCACAAGTGAATTTTGCCAGAAATCTGGGGTTAGACTGGAGTTCCACAAGGCAGGAAAACCTTCTTACCTTTTTTGTGGGGGGAGAGGGAATTAAGAATGTGTATATTGGGCCATGAGAGGGAAAAATCAACACTCCACTGTTGGCCAACACCTTTATTAGGATAAACCAAAATGTTTTTTTCAAAAAATAAAAAAGTATGCAAAATTTCAAAATATTCAGCACCAGAGCAGTGCTTGGAAATCAAGTTAACTAGTTATAAACAACTATGTAATTATAATCAATCCCTTTTTCTCAGAAGTAACATAATTGCATTACATTACCATTACCATTGCAGTTTAACAAAAGATGATGTCACTCCTTTTGTAGAGTAATTACACATTTTAAAAATTCCATGGTTGCAGGGATGTGGCTTCACTAAGTGTCAGAGTGGGAAAATCAAAGGATTTGAGTGTTGGTCACACTGCTGTTTTGCATACTGTTGTGGATATTGAAGCAACAACAAAGTGGACAGGAAGAGTGTGTACTTGTAGCATTCAGATTCTTTATATGGTAACTATTTTTGTTACTTTTAATGAATAGGAAAGCAAACCAATATTTTTTTTTAAAAAAAAAGAAGTGTCAATAGCAATAAAGTAAACAAATCTTTCAAAATTACAAATAATTAGTTATTTCTAAAATTATTTTCCATGCTCTGAACTAGAGTAGTAAGCAGTCAAGGAAAACCAGTTGTGGGCTGCAACCTGGTATTTGGATACAATGCAAAAGTGTTTTCCTTCTAAATTCTCTCATGGACTACCATTCCCAGGCATTCCTAGGAATCATGTCATGACTTGTTGCTCCCATACAAACTGGTGCTATGCCTGCCATGGAAGGTATCTGTGAAAGTTTTAGGTGAGGTCAGAGAGGTTTCTAAACATGCCCAAGGCATGGTCTGAAATGAAAAGGTCAGGGTGAAATGCCTGTGTCTAACAGAAGCACCCCTCCCTTTGTGTGATTTAGCTTGTGAGCCAGCCTTGTGTAAACAAACCCACTGAAAGACTGATGGGGACCACTCTGGAATAAGGAAATCATAATTGTTGTTTAATGAACCCAATTTGAAACCTTCCTTTTATCTCCTCGGGTGTGTTTATTGAATCAGGTCGAGTCCTCAGTCACATATTTGCTTAAACTGCCTCTGCCTATGATATCACTCTAAAGGCAAGAATTTCAGCAAACCTCATCCTCTACACTCTCCAGGTCTGATGTGCTGGAAAGATCACATGAGCCCTGCTGTTTGTAGAAAAGGAAAGAGAGAGCCATCCACCAAGTTTTTACATTTGGTTCTGCTTAAACTGGCACACCAGCACTGAGCTACAAGCTCTTTTTATATGAGAAGAGACATTCCCCAGGCAGGAATTATGCCAACATCATCAGTTGTGGCTGATGGGACTGGTAGCCCTGGTCCCATTACCAGTGGGGAAAAGATGCTCTGCCGAGGGCTTCTGAGTGCTCTTGCCACCTCCGCTGCCCCTAAATCGCTTTGCCTCAAAATAATTTATTGAACCCCTGTGGCAAGGAATGCCCAGGGTGTCAGTGGGAATCTGCAAAACAGAGGGCAAGGTATGAACATAGTCTTCTGCCCCAGATCCTGTTTATGAGTATTTGAACAGGAATGCTTCCTTGTTCAAGTGCAACATCCTTTTGCTTACATCCCAAAGAGCTGTTTCAAATGTCCATTAATGTGTGGCCATCCTCATTTAAAAGCACCGTGGTTAATGTTATGTGAAAACTCTGATGTGAAGCCTTTCTTTATAATGTGTGGTTTAAGCATTGGACTATAACTCTGGTGACCAGGGTTTGATTCCCCGCTGGCTATGGAAACCTGCTGGGTGACCTTAGGTGCATCACACACTATCAGCCCCAGAAAACCCTGTGCTAGGTTCTCACCATAAGTCAGAAATGACTTGAAGGCACACAACAACAGCAAGAACATATAGGATGGACAACCTGTTACATGGAAAAGATATGTGACCGTTCCAAGGTTGGATGCATATCTCCCATGGTTCTAAAGTAGAAATGGGAATGAGTGGTCCTCAAAATGTTGTTCAACTGCAACTCATGTCAGCCTGAACCACTAGTTATCTGGATATAGCTGATACAAGTGGTGGCGCATTAACATCTCAAGGGTTGTATGTTCCCAAATGTGTTATAGGGTCTGTGTGCATCTCTCTCTGTTAGTCTGCCTATGTGCCTGCACATCTGTGGTTTCCAGGTCCCACCAAATAGCATTATGTCTCTCAGAGCTAAAAAGGCTGCATCCATGATTATGAAGAGGACTTTCCTCCCTGCATAACTGTAGAAATCAGAAGACCAGGCCTGGTGAATCAAAGTCCCAACTTTATTTAAAGAAATACACTTCTGTCTCCTATCCTGACAGATCAGAATCTGAACAAAATGGGAGCCCTGGGCCATGAGCTTGTACACTCTAATATAGTTTGTCAAGGTTGCCAAGTCAATATGCAAAGTGCATGTGGTGGAACAATTCCATCAGGCTAACAAATTTGTGCAGCCTCCTTAAAGTAAACAACTATTCCCCAGTCTTTGCTACATAACCCATTCCCTTGGTGTCATAGGGAACAAGATATACCATATAACCTTCACAGGGTCAGCTTGTTCTTCTGAAGAAATTTGCTAAGGCCAAGACACACAATTTAAAAGGGACATAAGCTTTTCTGGGTTAGCCCATGTGAAGCCATGTTAATTCCCCCTTCATATTGTAGCAGGGGTGGGAAACGTGGCCCCTAGATGTAATGGGACTATATTAAAGCTCTACACAGCATGGGTACAGAATATTTGAAGGATCACATCTCTCTATATGAGTCTGCCTAAGGTCTAAGATCTTCAAAGGAGATCCTTCTCTCCATCCCACCATGTTCCCAGGCACATGAGTAGAGAAAAAGGACCTTCACAGTTGCAGCTCACAGACTTTGGCACTCCTTCCCTAGCAAAGATGGAATAGCTTATTTCTTGTTCTCCTTCCACTGGCAAGTGCAAATGTTTCTATTCCAGCGGGCATTCATGAATTGACTGCAATGGGCTTTTAAAGAATCAAATAAACCACCAGTGTTCCTCATCATTGCCTATACTGCTGGGAGTTGTAGTTCAGCAACATCTGGTGATTCCATCAACAGGCTTATAGTGCTTGACAAGGTCTTGTAGGATCTTGTAGGAGTTGTCACTTGATGTTGCTGTCACAGACTAGTAACTCCTCCCATCGGGAGAGAAGCCTCTTGTTTTTGTTTCTTGCCTCCAGTGCTCAGTTGTGGAGGAGAGGGGAGATCCAGTTTTACCTAAAATGTATAGCAACTTCCCGGTAGCCTCATATTTCAGTGATTTCTAATTGTTGTGAGCACAAGGCGGCAGCCTTCTAAAGTGTCATCCGGAACTGGGGCTTTACTTCATTTAGCAAAGCATTTATCTTTACTAAAGAGGATAATCCACATGCCAGACTCAACATGTTTCTCTTCAGCTGTTTCTCTGCTATTAGCAAGCTGAACCAGTGGTACAACTGATCAAAGTTAGCTACAACTAGGGCTACTTTCAATTCATGCCAAAACAGATGTTGATGAACCTTCTTCACACTCCACCCCTTTTCTGGATAGATTCCTGTCGCAGCAAATTTATGATACACACATAACAAGATGGTGGTGGGTTATTTATTTATTTATTTATGCATATTTACTTACAGTCTGCTAGTAGCTTACAATCTGGAAGGAAAAATATAGCTGAAAACACGCAAAAGTGAATATTAAAATACAATTAAACAATGTCACTTCAGCAATTCAAACCTACATTTAAAAGGCTAAAACTGCACTTAAAAAGATTTGTATTGCCATTCTTCCATCCCTACCCCAGCTGTGGTCCTCTGTTTTTTAAAATTCCACAGTGATTTTCACCATGTACCCCTTTGCCAGAAGAAGCTTCACACAGATGCAGATATAAAAGCTACAGAATTGCTCCCTGTACCTGTGCGTGTGTGGCCTGAGCTATTTTGCAGCCTGAGGCAAAGGACAGGATTGTGGTCTACATCTCCATTATACATACTGAAGCTGTTTGGTCAGGCAGCTGAAACTTCCTTCAACACTTTTGGGATGGGAGGGGAGAGCCCTGCAAGGGAAAGCACACATGTGCCTCCCTTTCCCACACCATAGCAAAAGGCAAGGGAATGGGAAAGGCGAACCTGAGGAGGACGACACACGCGTCCCCTCTTTCTCTGCGCCCAGGAGGGGCAAGCCTGGGGAGGGAAGGCACATGCATATATTCCCTTGCTTGCTCACTTGGGTGAGGTGGGGGGGAAGATATTCATGATTTTTTTTTTTTACAAAGATCTTGCACTCCGAACCCCCATAAAAGTGGAGGAGCCACTGTATATAAGGCTTATCCAACAGAAATATTGTCCTGGATCCTGCTAATTGTTGTGCTAGAGGTGTGTACGTGTTTAATGGTATATGTTTTAATCTTTATTTTTTCATCTTGTTATAACTTTTACATCTGGTGGATTTTTAACAATATGTTTTTTAATTTAGCCACTTTGACTTCCAGACTGAGGAAGAGGTGGAATAGAAAGAGAGAAGGGGAAGGAGAAGAGGTGATGAATTGTTTTGGCATAGGATAATTTGCAGAATACTGGTTCAGTATGAGTAAAGTCTTTTGGATTCACAGCTGGAGCTATGGAACATGTAGGAATGTCTAGAAAAGACTGAGAATCAGCTACCAAGACCAGGAACTGCTGGGAATCAAAATATATTGTCTGTAAAATCATGAGGGCAAACCTTCTGAAATACTGCATCATACAATATTTTGATTTTCAGAAGTTGTCACTCTGAAATACTATTAGTTATACATTATGTTCCCACATCCCTAGAATATTAATTCCCCAGGGAATGCATCAATCATTCTTAACAAAGATTTCTGTCCTGAAATAATGTCTGTTTTGGTTTATTTTTTTTAAAAAAAAATACTATTCCTTTTACATTGTGTAATTGTCAATAACAATGCCTTGTAAGATGTAATAACAACAATGTGCTTCTCTATTGCAATATTATGAACCTGGTGGCTTTAAAAGTGAGCTACAGCTTGTCGGATAACATCAATGCATAATTGCAGTTTTCAGAGAAGTTTTGTGAAGTTTAGATCAGTGGTTCTTAACCTTTTCTTTATCATGGATCCTCTTTAAATGACTTTTGTTATTGTGGACTACAAAGATTCCCCAAGTGCAGAAGAGTGACTTCTGAAGCCCTCATACGGCTTGCACTTGGGTCTTGGGAATGCACGGCCACCCTTCTTACTTGCCTGACAGTGGTCTGTGCCTTCCAGCCAGGGCATCCCCTGCCACCTGCCAAAGGCCTCCCTCACTGGGCTGCCAACCCGCTGGACTGAACTTGTTGGCCCACTACATCCCCTGTTTCTCTTCCCTCCCCAGATACGTCCTGCTCCCCTTCCTTTCTCCGTGGCTGCCATGCCCCAGCCCCCCAGCTTTAACCCTGTTGCTGGCCTGGCTCTGGGCACAGCAGGAGGGTGAGGGAGAGGCCAGAAACCTGGTTATGGCTTTCCCAGTTGGGCAGGGGGACTGGGGCTGCCACTGACGCTCTTTGGGAGGGACTTTCTCTGCTGCCTCACTCATTCAGCTGTCTTTTCTCACCTGCGCCCACTGCAAAAAGCTCTTCTTGCCTCTGAAGGAGGAGTACCCTGTTTCTGGAGCTACAGGGGGAGGGGTGCCCTGATGTGGGGCAACAATGGTTGTCCCACATGCTAGTCAGCAGCAGCTGCTGCTCTGGTATACTTGGGTAGCTGGGCACTTCTGCACCTGTCTGAGCTAGCAGGCAGGTGGTTTCATGTAATTTAAGCCAGGATCCTTCCTAGACAACAGCCTTGTCCCACACCTCAGGATGGAGCAGCTCATTGTAGGGCTATGCCTTGGAGGAAGGGTATATGTCTGCTTCTGTGTGTGCTGGGACTGATCGTGTGACCACTGGCAGAATCCCCCCCCCACTGCTGTTACTGTGCTGCCAGCTTGCTTAGCTCCCCCTCTTCTCACCTCTGGCCCCATCATCAAAATAAATATCTTGGGGGGGTTGGGGTGGCCCTAAGCTGAGCTGCCCCACACAGGAGGTCAGTTTGAAATGGGCCAGGTGAGCCCAGCAGGAGTGCAGACAATTGGTAGTTGGGAGGCTAAGTGCTTTGGGGGCTAACCAGAGCCTCGGGAAGGGGCTTTGGCAGGGAGAGAACCTTTGGCTGAGCAGTGCTGGTGGAGGAGCGAGCTGAACTTTAAGACCTAGGCAGCCACATTTGCTCCCTCCTGGAAGAATGCCACCATGCCCCCAAGGCAAGAAGCTTGCAGGAACGAGGCTGTGGGGCTTATGTGCTTCAGCTGTCCAGGTACCATCCTGCAACCTGGGCAGTGAGCAGTGCCATCCCACATAAGCCACAGCCACCACTTCTTGTTTTTTCTGCAAGCCATGGTAGCCTTCATAAACTCTCTATGAGCCCCCTAGGGATCCACGGACCACAGGTTAAGAATCACTGATTTAGACTATAGTCCTCTGCAGTGGCCATGCTGGTTGGGGGATTCTGTAGTAGTCCAAAGCAGACAAGTAGTCTATACAACAAAGCTGCCCACTTTGTTTTGTAGAGTAACAGGTTAAAAAGACAGGAGCTTACCTCAGGTTAAAACAACTTACAGTGGCAAAAGCAGTAAAGAAAGGAAAGGAAAAGGCAGACAGGAGGAAGAACGGCTCAATGGAATCAAATGCAGTTACATTTCCATTAATCATGCCAGTATCAACATGACTTCTGGGCCCTCTGCAGTTGCTTCTTGACTGGCATAATTCTTTGTGATTCTTTATCTACACAACATTAAGCTGCCCAAAGGCACAGTTTTAGGTGGCTGGACTCCATGGCTGGAATCCCTCTTTCAAGTCCTCAGACACCTCACCAGAGGAGAGTTCAGAGGGAGGAAAAAATGGGGCAGATATGGTTCCTATAGTCTCCATTGCTGCCCACTGCTGAGCCTAGCTGGATAAACAGTCTTAGCTGATATAAAGTCATTTCCTATGGCATGTCTCAATGTCTTTGCATGTCAGGTAAAGATACCGGGGGGGGGGGCATATGGGCAGAAACCCTCCAAACTACAGCCTAAAGCACCCTATAGCTCTAGCTGGAAATGAGAAGGAAAACAGTTAAAGAATTGAGGGAGAAATATTTTTTTCTGAAGAGACTAAGAAATACTTGGGAGACCATCTCAGATCCTGTGTGTTGCTGCTTTTGCTCTTTCCTTCACCTCTGCCTCCTCCTCCCCCATCCCCTTCATCAGAGATGGAGGATGGGTGAGCTTTCTTGGCTATGAATCCGTAAAACTGATGGGAGCTACAGCTGAACAACCTTGGATAGCCACTTGCTCCTCCTTTGAGCCCTCCAGCACCTCCAGAGGGAGAAAATGTTGCAGACATTTATTGTATTTTGTTGTAATATCTCAAAGCAATGCAGAATAGGCCTCCAGTCCTTGTTGACATAACAGGAAACAAATTTACTGGTGCCTGAAAGATACCAAAGAGCATATTGGACTTTTAAAGAATACAACATTTTTGTTGTTGTTGTTCAGCAGCTTTAATTTCACCATAAAAATTTTCTCATTTTTACAGCTCCTCCATTTCCAGAAGTGTAACTGTATGTGTAGCCATCCCCATTTTCCCCAAGTACTCAACTCATCCTTGCAATTGCTTTAATGTATGTTTCTTCAGCCTAAGGTAATGTCTTGGAAGGGAAAGATACTTGCAAAGCATAATGGGCTTAGGGCTTTTTGAAAAGACATAGAGGAGTCATGGCAACTTCAGTGAAACAAAACCTGTATGCTTTTGATCAAGGACAAATTAGGCTAATGATCAAGCTGATGTTCGTCTGATCTCTCTTACCAAATTAACTGCATTGTGCAGTTGTGAAGTTCAGCTGAGCACATATCGGGAGAGGAGGGGGTCTTGCCGTTCTTCTGCTATGTAAAGTTATTGTGCAGGACTGGCTCTACCATTAGACCGAGTGAGGAGCCACCTCAGGTGACAGATTTTGACTAGAATTCTCTTAGGGATATATGCACCTGTAAGTCACATTATACACGTGGAGCCAAAAAAGTCACTACTGCACAATGGGCATATTCTGCTGATAGCAGCAGAAGCAGAGTTGCTCAGACGGCATCCTCATCTGTGCCTTCTCCTAGCCAGTTGCACATTTTATGTTGTAGTTGTACATCCTATACTTTGTATGGTGGTTGTGCATCCTGTACACTGCATTGTGGTTGTGTGTTGTGTATTGTGCAACAGCACCCAGTCATTGACATGTGTTGCACCATGTTGCTATTCTGTATGGGGGTTGTGTAGCACTCACATAGCATATCTCCCTGTGCAGGTATTTAAGCTATGCTAAGGGGATGTTGGATTGAGGCCTTTGTCATAAAAAGGCAGCCCATGATCTGTTCTTTACTTTGTCATTTTACTGCCTGTGCCAGGTTAACTTGGCTGACTGTGAGTACTCTGCACCTCTGACTCCTAAATGCAGAGCCTGTAATTTTAAAATTGCATTTTAACATTTGAGTTCTGGGCCCTCCTTAATGGGTGAGCCGTTGCTGAAAATTAGCTCTGCCTTGAAAGTTTCAAGGGGATAGAGCAGTTGAGCCTATTGTATATCCTCAAGCCCCCGTGAAGCAGAGGATGTAGTTAGATCTTAAGGGAAGGTTATATCTCCATTTCGCACAAGGAATGATAAAAGATGTGCTCTGTTCTCTGAAGAACGAGCACTAAAGCCCCCTGGGGCTGCTGGGCAGCTGCTTTGTACAATAGAATAAGCTGAAAGGAATAGTTTAGCTTCTGGGGACTTGAGGTCTCAAAGGTAGATTATGAAGTGCCTGGCAAGGAAGTTATGGTTCAGATAAAGGTTACAAAAATAACAGCAACCATCCTAAACCTATCTTGAAGATTTACAAGGAAAAGCTCTTGCAACGTGTGGGTTTTGACCTGCAGGAACTGTAAATTTTCTTCACATTGATTGCACTACTGAAGAAAACACCCACTTGGATCATTAAATCAATTTCATTCCTACTTTTGGGATTTGAAGCTGAAAGTTTAGATTATGAGGAAATAGATGTCAAGTGCAAGGCACAATTAAGACAGCTCTGCTGACAACAAAACGCATTTCCTCTCATTTGGATGAATCCACTTATTATTTTTCATCACTTAATTTCTGAGGACCCTCATTCCCTCTGGATCCATTCCTTTTCAAAGTAACCACAGCTAAGCATTGCAATCCTATAGACATTGACAAGGCAGTAAGTTCCATTGATCTCAGTGCAGCTTCCTTTTCAAGCTTTTCAATCAAAGCTTGGAAAAGTTAGTGTTTAGACTACAACTCCCAGAATATTCTGGCCAGCCTGGCCAGCAATCCACTTAAAAACTCATACATTCAGAGGGACAGAAACCAACATCTAACTGAGATACCAAGAGCCAGCCAGGTCAACTGCATCTGAAGAAGATCACTCTCCTGAATACCCATATAAGATTCAGTTAATTGGTTTTAAGGCTTTTACAGCCTGAGGAAAAAATGTGGGAGTCTCAGAGTTGATGGCTTCCAGCAGTAGGTATAGGTGGCTTCCATGCCACTAGAGCTGTGGACCAGCTCCAGATTATCAGTTGAACTTTGAAGGAGCTATATAAAGTGCAAAACCTATAGACTTCAGTACCTTGGATAGTTACTTTGAAGTTCAAACTAAGGCCCTTTCCACAACGCACCTTTTCACAGAGCTGGACTGCAGGGATTGCGCAAGCAGCCTCCAGCGAGAGGTTCTCGTGTCCTGGTTCCTTCAGCTTGGCAGCTGCCGCTTACTTGTGCAAGAGCCCCACCTCTTCCTCCTGCTGGGGCAGGAAGCGCGAGTGACACAGTTCCAGAGCTCCGCACACACGGCAAGTGCACACGGGGCCCCAGAGCGATGCACGATCACGCACCATTTTCAGCTCAAAGCTGAAAATGAAAAGCGCACAAGCGGTGCCTGCCAGACCCTGGAGTGTTGTGCGATTGTGAGTGAATCGTGTGGACCACTCACATTCGCGCGATGTTCAAGGGGCCCTTTCGCATGGCAAATGCTGTGTGAAAAGGGCCTAAGACTGAGGATGAAATTGCTGTCACACAGACATGGATGCCATCAACCAACATTATTTTCCAGACTGTTCTATCATGAAGACTATCTTGTCACTGAAATCTGGGGATGTTCCCCAGCTATGCAGTTTAGTAATTTTTTCTTGGCACTTTAGGATCATTCTGTTTGATAGCAGTTGTTAGTTACATCAAGTGTGAAGGGGAAGAAGCCCTGGCCTGGCTTGATTTTAGCAAGTTTTCAACCCATGTTCTACTGGGTGTTGACTGAATTATTATACAGGTGAGCAAAAGAAGGGTGCTTGTCTTCTCCTGGTTAACAAAAGGGAGGGATTCTTAACTTCAGGTGGATTTTGTAGTATTCTTGTAAGGATTGTTGAAATCTTAGCATTTTCAACAGCCAGTTTATGCAATCTGGCACTGATTTAATTGCTCAAGGAAAGGTGAAAGAGTTCAAGGGGCTCCCAGGCCACTGTATAGAACAGGCATAGGCAAATGCCAGGTTTAGAGGTCTGCATTGGGTTATCCAGGGGATCTCAGCAGGCCACAACCTGCTGCCAATTTTTTGGCCACAAAACCTTCCCCCATGGCAGGCAAGTTCAATTTTCTTTAGGTGCAGGATAGGGATTTTTTTCCCCCCAAAAAAAGTTCAGATTGAAAAGACTTTTCCTCATTCTACAGTAGGACCAAAAACATGGAAACTTGTCTTTCCAGTGGCTACATGATATTGGAAGGCAAAAAGGGGATCTATAAAAAATCCTGGGGTCTGTTTGTATCCATGAGCCTTCCTTTCTCCACTCTTGATATTCCCTATGCATTTCAATAGAGGTTAATCTGAATTAAAAATGAATTTAATCATAGCTTTCTAAGCCTTTCCAACCAGCCTTTCCAAACACAGTGGAGACCTTTGAGCCACAGTAATTATGTGGGAACAGAGAAAGGAGACTTAGTGGTGACCTCTGGCCACAAGTGAGAGTGGCAGTGGGAGTCTCAAAGACAGAGGAGAGGCAAAGGGGGAAACAAGTGACTCCCAAGTGTTATGATCCAGGCTCATTGACATGGCACCAAAGGAGAGTGATGTTTGTTTGTTATACAGTGTATTGGGACTGGTTATGTATGTCACATGTTTGTTTCAAGAGAGAAACAAGAAGGAAAAAGAGTGAGTATCTTGCTTTGATAGCGTTGCTATAACTCTCATAAGGTATTAATAAAGAAGATAACTGAAAATTAAAACATAACTTTCTGGTTCTCTGAGCTTGAATGTGCCCAAGAGGAAGCAAGGCCTTTGGATCTCTTCTCTGAAGTGAAAATTCTCTGCTTTAGTTTTAGCTTTGTTAAATCCTTTTCACTTCAGCTGGGCTCACTCAGTGCAATAAACTGAGCTCTCCGTTATTGTTATTTTTTAGAAGAATAGAGACAGAAGGCATGTGGGTGACTGTGGGAAGAACCTTGCTTCCTATAGGATTTGCAGAGGATAAGGAAAGAAACAGGCAGTTCAAGAATTGAAAGAAAGAGTCAATAGATGACCTGTCACCTAGGATTTACACATGGAACATAAGAGATTGTTTTTGAGATGACAGGTTAATTCATATAAAGAAGAGGCAGATGAAGAAAGGTGGGGCAAGTTGTAATTCAGTTGCCCCCAGTAGGTCCACAGCCATGAGGTGGGGAGGCATATTTTGCTGACCACATGGGAAGGAGAAGCTGTGTAAATGCAGAAACAGTGTGTGCACCATGACTGGGAGTTTAGGGGCAGACCAAGCAGCTGTATTAGGCAGATCCGCACCCATCTCCCCCTCTTTGCCCTTTGGAATTTCAGGAGCGCAGCAAACCATTGGCTCACACAGCATTATCCAGATCCAGGCAGAGAACTGCAGCATCTTCAGACTCCATCTGACTACAGAACGAGTAGGGAATTGGGGTAGTGCATTGAGAGGTTTCTGATGCTGGGAGGTGTGGACAGAGGGCCATTACAGAGGCTTTTGAAGGCTGGTGAGCTTTTAACTGTGGTGCTGCCTCCAGCTGGCTGTAAGCTGTTTGCTGGACTCAATCCCAACCATCCATTTTCCACTTCCGTATCAGTATCAGCCAGCAGTTCCCAGGCTGAGCACTCACCCACCAGGCAGGCCTGTCCACAGGCTGCATTTTGCAGGTGGACACCTGTAGCAGTACCAGCATATGTCACCAAAGTGGCCAAGGACTTGGTATGGTTCACTCATCACAGTCTAGTGTGTCCTGCCCAAATCTTCTCCTTCCTTGGACTAGTGGTATAGCCTAGGAGCACTTGGTGTGGCCTAATGTGGCCCATCACCAACCCCCATTTTTTTCCAATCAGGCATTGTGATAATTTTGCTGTGGATGCAACTGATGATGTCAACATGACCTGGGCCCTTTTCGCACGCAGTTTCTTTCGTGAGAGGGCCCCTTGAGCGTCGCGTAAATGGGAGCGCCAGTCCGTATGACGCACTCTCATTTACGCAACGCTCACAAGCCTAACGCGAACTGTGCACGCATTTTTTATTTTCGGCTTCAAGCTGAAAATGCTGCGTGGTCGTGCAAGGCTCCGGGGCCCTCGTGCACTTACCTGCCCTGCAGTGCATTGAACGAGCGGGCCGGTCACACTTCCTGCCTCAGCACTAGCCTGCAATTCCCAGGGTGCGCTGTGGAAGGAAGGGGCGGGCGTTCATGCGACGCTCACGCAACCGGCAAACAGCTGCAGGAGGCAGAAGGGCTGCCATGAGAGGCTTGTGCAAATGGCTGCTCACGCGAGCGCCGCCCCCCACTGCCGCAATGAAGGTAAGGTGCGGAAAGGGCCCTGCACAGGGCGAGTGCTCTCTGAGCAGCCACCTTGTGCAGAAATCACCAGTGGGAAGCTCCTTTCGGGTCTCTGCCACCAAAGGGCAACCACAGCAGCTGCTTTGCAGGGAATTTGGGATGCAAATAAAAAATACACCATGTTATGAAAGAGTCTTTCTCTTTGTGCAATCAGTCCTCAAAGGCTTCCCAAAACAATAAGGACTTTTCTTGCCTATGAAAGGATAGCAAGGAGGCCACCAGTCTAATAATCCCTCTAGGAAGGGAATTCCAAAGCCTGGGATCAGCTGTCAGGAAGGACTTCTGGGTTCCTACTAAAGGTACCAGTGAAGTGGTGGGACAGAGACAAGGGCCTAACCAGAAATTCTCCAAACATGGACAGGCTCATAGTGAAGGGGATGAATGAAGCAATAAATTAGAATGCTGGGACTGACAGTAAGTGAAAGTGCTAATTGCTTACGCGTGTATTATCTCTGCAACCAGCAAGGTGCGACCTTGAAGGCTGCTCTGCAAAGGCTTGCCTTGTACTTTTATCTAAGAATGGCTGAGAGAATTTCGGGAGGATCAGTGGGATGTATGAACCGGCCGTGAATTATAACGTGTATCATCTTCTAACTAACTCTTTGTTCTCTTCTGTACACGTGTGTGCTAAGTTAATGATGTAATGGAAAGTTAACCAAAGATCTTTGTTCTTCTGTGATGGGCTGGCTAAGATGAATGATTGATTGCTGACATGGTAGACCAAAGGTATATAGTGATGCTGCCTTAATTAATCGGGGCGACAGTCCTGGAAACAGCTGTCGTCCTTGCGCAAGTGATTGGTAAATAAAAGGCTTTTTTGATTTTTCCCTGGAAACCTGGTCTTCGTCTCTTTTTCGGCCACAACAATAGGGGAGAACAGGTCCTTCAGGTAACTTGGATCTGAGCCACAAAGGGCTTTATAGTCATAGCCAGTACTTTGAATTGTCCCTTGAAGCAGACTGGCAGCCAGTGGAGCTGCTAAAACAAGCAAATTATATTTTCCCTGTAACCATTCCTGGTAAATAAGGTGATTGTTCTTCTTTGGGCCAGCTGAAGTTTTCAAACCCTTTTCAAAGGCCCCCCTACATTATAGTAATCCAAATGGGATGTGACATAAGCATCTGTCACCTGTTATTACAAATAACCTCTAATTTTTTACAAGGTACCTCCAAGCTCTGTTTTATGCTGTTTCTAGAAAACCACATTATAGCTGTGGAATAGATAGAGTTTGGGAAAATTCCTTCCCCCCTTCTGTAACTTCTAGAATTCCTCTGCCAGACTGGGAAATTCTAGAAGCTATAATTCACATAAGCAATATTTGCAAGTTTAGGACTTAGGAAAACCTTTCAAAAAGTTTAAGCCTCACTGTGCACAAACCACAAACACTGAGGTATACCTTCTCCCCTGTCCCTCACCCATTTTTAATAATTTGTCTGGAACTGCCATAAAGGCAAAAGACAGAGAATTTCAGAAGGGTAGGTGCAGAGGTTAGGGAGTTAGGAATATTGCAAACATTATTTTTGTGTTCTGTTTAGATGGGACTTATCACAGAAAAGTTCAAAACACCAGGGTTGGAGGATGGATGACAACAATAAGAACATCCACTTGCATTAAATGGCAGTTGCCATGTTAAGTTGCTTCCCAAACCAACCATGAGTAAATTTTAAAATGCATGACATTCATCACACATATTCCAGGTCACTGTGGCTGAGAGGAGCATTTGCTAGTGCTTTCAAATATGCCAAGCTAAATCAACCCAGAATTCTCTGTCATTTCTGCATTCCTGTATCTGCTACAAAGCAAGGTTTATTTCTTTTATTATTCATGAAAAGAATTGATACCCGGCCTTTCAATCAAATCCTCCTGGCAGCTGAGTTTCTATCTTCCCTTTATATAGCCTTTCTTTATGGGAAACAAGATTATCTCTTCCCATTCCTCATATGGATTTCATGTGATACTTTTGATACCTTCTTCATCTGGGGGGAATGGGCTGTCTCGCAATCTTCCCCTTTCCGTATAAACCTGCCTCATTATACTGCTCCTCTTTATTTTAATATTTGTTTTCTGTTATCTCATTTCACTCCCATGTATTTTTCTCTTGTCTTAATGCCATTGCAGGTTCTAAATATATTCATTTCTTACGTTTATACCCTGTCTTTCTTCCATTTAAGGCAGCAGTGGTATGAGCATTGGGCTCTGAGACCAGGGTTCAAATTCTTGCTCAGACGTGGAAACTCACTGGGGGACCTTGGGCAAGTCACACTCTCTCAGTCTTAGAAGAGGGCAAAGGCAAACCCCCTCCAAACAAATCTTGCATGAAAACCTGGGCCATTTCCACACTAGACTGGTTATAGTGCTGTTATTCCACTTTCAACACCCTATGGAATCCTGGGATTTGCAGTTTGGGGAGGGGCCTTACTCCAGGATTCCATAGGATGTTGAAAGTGGAATTATAGCACTATAACAGTCCAGTGCTGAAGCCTGACCAGTGATAGGTTAACCGTAGGCTTGCCAAAAGCTGGAAATTACTTAAAGACGCACAACAACAGGACATTATCTTTCCAGCAGTCTGCCACCCAGACAAAGATGAAACCTCAAACCTGCTTTGTTTCGACAAGGTTGCTGCATCATGTACTTTCCAAACTTGCTGCTAATGCATCCTCTTTATGTGATTCAAGAAAAAGCCAAAACTTCTGGCAACTCCTACGAGGGCAGGCTCTACCAATAGGCAGAGTGAAGCAGCAGCTGCCTTACATGGCAGAAGGTGGAGGAGCAGCAGTAGCAGCCCCAGAACCATTTCTCTTGAAACCCTTACCCATTCCCCTCTGTTAGAGGGCAAAGCTATGTACGTCAGAAAACTTGTCTTAAACCCTCCAAACTAGTATACCGCCCTCATGTCTGCTAGAGGACATTATCCTGTTGCCTGTGCTGAAACAAAATTCAATTTTAGCTCATTTTATTTCTCTACATGTAAGGGGTTGAGGATGCCACTTGGCCTTGGCCTATTGCTTTAGATTGTGGTGTGAATTGTGCAACCTTCCAGACATTTTGGGGCTGCAGTTTCCAGCATTCCTCACCACTGGCTATGCTAGCGGGGGCTAGCATAGTTTGCAACCCTACCGTATTTGGAATAGGGATGTATATCCTTGACTATTTCATAATTAAATGAGAGATTGAATAATTATGGTAGTTTCCTCCATGTTGAGAAAGAAAACAAATATTCCTCTCATATCTGAAGGTCCTGAAGAATTGTAAAGGAATTCTTCTGTGGGGAAAAAAAAACACACATGGGCTTTTCCCCACCAATTAAAAAAAGCTGTTTTCTGTGCAGAAAGCAAGTTGTTTTGTGCAAAACAAAACAAAACAAAACCCTTGCATTTTTCTGTACAGAATAATTCCTCTATAACACTCCAGGATGTTCAAATACCAGGAGAAAATTGCTCAAAGTTTTTGCTGATCTTCCTAACAGAGTTTTCTGACAGTTAGGAAACTCCCTTTTCAACCCGAGAACAAGTCATTACGAATATTCTTTCCATCTCTGTCTGGAGGCCCATATGATTCCCACTCCTAGGAAAAAGCAAAATGTTGTTATAATATACCTTCAAGTCATTTCCAATTTTTGGTAACCCTAAAGTGAACATTATCACAGAATTTTCTGGAGCTGAGAGTATATGATGTGCCCAAGGTCACCCAGTGGGTTTCAATGGCTGAGCAGAGAATCAAATCCTGGTCTCCAGGGTTTTAGTTCAACACTCAAGCCACTACAGCCATTTCGGCACTAGACCGTTATAGCACTATGATTCCACTTTCAACATCCTATGGAATCCTGGGGTTTGCAGTCTAGTGCCGAAATGGCCTACATCATGCTAGCTCTTATAAAATGTCTTAGTCCACTCCAATTCTATCAGTAACTGAGGTGACTAAATTTCTCCATTTTTTGTTCTCATTTCTGGTCAGAACCCAAAATTACTTTGTGCATTTTATTGATATGTGCTGTTGCTTCCTGTAAGGGGATAAAAAAAGAAGCACTGACAGAATGGGCAAGCATTAGGGGACATTTTATAGAGCAAAGCTGTGATTTCCTTAAGTCTCTGCACATCCACAGGGAAGAGCAATTTTGTGGAAACATCGAGATGGCGGGATAATGGATTTCTCTGACAGAATGATGAGAGAAAGAAAGACGTAATTACCATTAATGTACTTCAATTATGGCACGACTTTCTTTCTTTTTTAAAGCTGTATGTTCACAGCTAAATTTCTACTTAAAACAAAACAGTTGCCACAGAGCCACAACTAAGAACAGAAATCCCTCCTAGCTACTGGGAAATTAGCAGTAGTTTGCATTAGACCAAGAGTGGGATGATTGGTTTCTTCCAGGCAAACATAGGAAGTGCTTGTTTGTTTCAGGCGCTACTTCTTCCTTCCCGAAAAGTCACAGTTGAACTTTGCTTCCAATGTCATAATCAGCTAAGCATGATAATACTTTCTTCTGGTTCCTATTTAACTTTCAAAGCCCTCATAGGATTTCTGTCATGGATCAGTGGCACCTTCCAGCAGGGAGTGAGGTCTTGGTACACAGGAAGGCATGTCCTATTAGAAAAGGGAAATGTTTTCAAATCCTTCAGATCTTGAGCGACTAAAAATAAACTAATGAGCCTTAAATTAACTCCTTTTCTTTGCCCAGGCAGGCATTTTAAGCTGAGGGAATAATATTTATTATCTGGGAAGGACACACGGGAAATGAGGCTTGTATATATGGTGTGCTTTAAACAGCTGGACTTCCCTGTTGTGTTGTGGTGCCTGAGCTGTGTAATTGTTTTTTAATCATGATGGCATTGCATCAAATGAAAGATTTTATGGTGGCCTCCCAGTTCTTCTCACATTGCCAGAGCCCCATTCACAAGCCATTAGCTGTTCCTTTTGGGCTATCTCTCCTGAACTGCAACAGAATATGGTGTCGGCATTAAAGCTTATTTTTGGGAATCTGACACCAGTTAAGGCTTCTCATTTACCCACATTTTAAGCATCCATGGTAGAACAGTTGCAATTGCACACACAAACCTCACCCCATTGTTTTAATTCTGTATGAAGCTGTTAATAGTTCATACAGCAGCATAAAGTTAATATAGTTCTCCTTTTTCTAGTAATATTTTTAACCCTTTGTTTCTAGCGACCTTTTAATATTTGTTTTTGTCACTCATTTTGTATTGTGTAGAACTGTAGATGCTTTATGAGAGTTTGAAAATATGGCAATTCAGAGGAAGCAGAAACTGCTACTTCATGGAACATCTCCTTTTGAGAGATTTCAGAGCCTGATAGCCTCTTCGGTCATACACTTTTGAAATTATGAGTATACAGAATAATGAATTAGGTACAGGGTACACAAATGCACCCCCCATCATCTGGCTAGTTCTTTCTTTTGATAGAGTGCTTTTCTAAAACATTTGTCCAAACTAGACTAAAATAAAAGCAGCATATTAAAAAAGCAGAAAATAAAATTTCAGTAGGACTATACCATGCAAGACATTGTCTGAAAGAATGAGAAAACATGTCTTAATGAAATGGCAAATGATAAAAAGAGAGATAACCAGGCAAACCTATCTCCAAATATTGTGCTGTCTCTACAGGCCTGATCCAGGATCTGGGTGTACCTGTGAAAAAATAAAATCCACTGTTTTTTACTGATCTCTTTTCACCAAGGGAAGGGAGATGACAGCACAGTACTGGATCAGATGAGCTGAGATGACCAAGGAAATAGTGCTTCATTATACAGTGGACTGTCTATATAAGCAACCTGCAGATCTGCAAATTTCAGTAATTTTGGAACACTGTTTCTTACACCTAAAATGACAACAATGTCTACATGGATGTACTGAAGTATCTGCATGCGTGTCACTGCCATTTAATAATATGGGACAAGCATTCATGATTTTTCTTATTCACAGAGGGTCCTGGAGCAGAACCCCTGTAGATATGGAGGGTCCACTGTATATGTCTGCCAGAGGCTGTCACATGTAACAACTCTATTGGAGTGTTCATTATTATGTGCATTGTGTCCTGTTAAATATGAGTCTGACTTCTGAAGTGTTTGTCCTGTGATCCATTTGGACTGAAGGGAAGAGAAGACAGGAAAAATGGGAAGAGAAGCCTGGGTAGAGAAATTGATGAATGTAGCAAGTTAACACCACGGAAACTTCTCTGAAGGTTTATCTAGTCTAGGAATATAAATCTTGACTTATTTCATTTCTGTAAAAAGGACCAAATGATTCCAAGAATTCTACTAAACCTCTAAGGAGGTTATGAGAGCTTTTGCACTTCTTTGTTGATATTTTTGGGGTAATTTCACTCTTTTTGAAAAATTCATTTGTGGGGAAAAAAATCAACTTTTGCGACATAAACACATTTTGGGAGTATTTTTGTGCAAAAACAACTTCTTTGGATGAAAAGCCAAAGCTTAGAGCATTAGATTTGAAAAATAATTTGGTGGTGTTAAATGCTTGAGGTTGGAAAATTAATTTATTACCTCAAAACAGAAACTTTTATTCACTGAATTATTGTTAGTTGCCTCATTACTGAAAATATTATGTGGATCAGACTATGGGATTTGCAGAGAGTGGCATGGAGGTTGTAGGTGTTGACTCAAGGAGCAAATTCTTTTCTTGGCCACTTCAGTGGGGCTTTCCTTGAGCCTAGATTTTTCCCAGCACATACTGTAAAGCACACAACATGATTGCTACCTGGGAATGGTGGGAGTCCAACCCTTTTGGGAACTTGCAGATTAGGAATGGCTGCCGTAATGCCCAAATCTCATTTTATAACCACTTCAATTAAGTTTGTCACTTCTCTGCATCTCCTTTTCTCCCCTCTCTTCAAATGCCTTGAACATCAAGGAATTGTTCATTTTAGTTAGAGGGCTCTGATCCACTGCAAGCGCAGCATCATTTGGATAGTTATAAAGATGAATGAAAGAAACTAAGAATACTTAATCAGAAACATTTTGAGAGCCTTTGAGCATAAATTATTGTTGTTGTTGTTGTTGTTGTTATTGTTTTAAATTGTTTTAAATGGTCCAAACTGGTTTTATCGTATATTGTCCTGAGCTCCTGGAAAATGGGGTAGGATTTCAATGTTTAAATAAATAAATAAGCACTTAAATTAGAAATAGACACACATGTAGAACATTTTTCTAAATTGTTGCATCCTTTCTACCTCCCCACTCCCAGTTATAAAGGGTACTCTGCAAAAATCAGTGACAGATCACATATTTTACATGCAGGATGGAACCAGGGATCCCAGTCAACCTGTGACATCTTCAGCTGGCATAATCAGAAAAGGATAGAGTTAAGAATGTAACAAAAGTACAGAAGCAATATGATATATAGCAGGTGGAATAAGTATATGATGACAAAGGATCTGGAAAGAAATAATAATGTAAGCTATTTTGTTGTAATGTTTTCTTTTTCACTTTTATGGTAATCACGTGGTGTTATGTTTTGTTCTTTTTCTTTCAGAATTAATAATGTTTTTTAAAAAAATAATCAGAAATCTAAGAAGCCTATTATTTTCTATGCTTATCTTCTCTGAATTGTATAGTTAAAAGGTGGTGGTGGTGAAGAAGAAAGAGGCAGAGGAAAGAGAAGGAAGAGGAAGAGAAGAAGGAAAAGAAATAAGAAAGAGTGAAAAAGCAGAATAGTAGAGTAAAGGGAGAACCCAAGAGAGAAAGAAATGGGTTGGGTTAAGAGTGAGGAAAACTTTCCATTTAATTATCCAAATGCATAGCGCTACATGATCAATGTAAGATTATATGTGAACAATGTAAGATTACAACATGATTCATTGTAGGTCATCACAAATAATATTATACAGGATTGTGTATTATACCATAATATAAAATGCAAACCAGTCCAGAATATAACAAATAGAGGAAAAGATAATGAAGAGACTCACAATGCCCTTCACCTCCCAGAATGACTCAAAACACTTCTTCCATATAGGCCTATCTGGTGGCATGAAGGAGCAGCTGCCTTTCAGGCCAAAATGTCCTGGCAAAATTTGGCTTGAGGATCCTCCCATGTCAAGACTCACTTTTTTCTCGTTTCCCATTCTATGATAGTTGATTCTTCTGCTGCTCTCATTCAGACTTCAGGAAAGTATATTTCTTTTTTTGAATGTGCTTAACAACAAAGCCATGTGCTGCATTTCCTCCAGTCCTGAAATATCTTCTCTTAAGGGAACAGGCCTTCCTGTTTCACCGAATCTACAGAAGATTAGTATAAATATAAATACTAATAAACCTATCCACTGAAGCATATTTTTTATCTTCAGTGTTAATTGGAAAAATCTAGTGAGTTAGAAGACTTCAATAGAAAATCCTACCAAACAAATAATTTAACTACTTCATCCACTGGTTAATTCCAGAGTTTGCACAAACAACATTTTGCACAAAGAAACACATTTTTGAACAAACAAGTTTTTGAAGAAGAAGTCCCAATTGATGAAAAACTTGGCAGTAGTTGCCCTTTTTCTTGACAAGACACTCTTTCTTGTTGAAGATGACAGATTTTTCTAGTATTCCTTATATCCATACTCTGCATTACACAGCAGTTATCAGACTGATATCACTTTACCTGTTACAGCTCCAGCCTAATGAACCATGGGATCTGAAATTTAATGATGCATTTAGAATTTTATGTTAGAGAGTGTTAATGTGACTCTTATGACCTACTGTGCCCAAGGTAGCATGAGAAGAGGAACTAAGGCTGAAATAAGTTATCTTGGGAATTTAGTTTAGAGATTAAAGAATCCATTTAAGTGATATGAAGCCAACAGAACAGTGGAGGAAAGAGATACTTTGAGGAGTACAGGAATTCCTTATGGTGCAAGGGCAGGCACAAAAGCACATTTTCTAACATGAGAGGGTAGAACATAGCTGCACTTATTGTTCCTGCTATTGCATCATCACTGTTTTTCCCCCAACCCCTATCACTTTATGTTTTTAGGGAGGGGGTGTCTGCAGTAAGGAGGCACAAGAAGATGATCCTTGTGATATTTTGAAACCTATCTAACATGGTTCAAAATTATGTGGAGAGCTTTATGGAGAGCTTGCAAAAGTCACATTTATGCACTACAACTTCTAGTACTTTCTGTTAGACATCTCTAATGCAGTGGCTTTGAAACTTAGGTTCTCCAGATACTTGGGAAGTCAGCTCCCTGATTTCTTGACTCGCAGGGACTTGGAGTACAAAAAAACTGGAAGACCAAAGTGTGAAAACCACTGTTCTGGTGCATTCTTCTGTACTACAGTTCCTAACTGTATGCTGTGAAGAGAGATTGAGGATTAAACCACTGCCCTTGGGTGTTCTGGAGCTGTAGTCCCAAAAAGAACCTTTTCCAAGCTCTGGTTTAAACCTCCCATCTCATGTGGATGGGAAAGGGTGGATCAAAGGAAGACACGGGAGTTTCAGGTCCTTTCCGCAGCTTACCTCCGTCCGGCCCAGTCGCGTGGGGATCACGAGAGCAGCCTCTTCCATGAGGCTTTCACATCCCCCTGCTTTGACTCTGCAGGAGTTGGTGGCTGGCCGGCCAGCAGGCAGCATGAGGGCTCCGCCTCTTCCTTCCGCAGCGCAGCCGGATATTTTCCCAGACTGCACTGGGGGACGAAGCGCGAGGGCCACGGCTCTGGATGCTCCGCACATATGGTAAGTGTATGTGGAGCCCCGGAGCAATGCGCAATCATGCATCATTTTTGGCTAAAAGCCAAAAATTAAATAGTGTGCGATCGGTGCCTGGTGGCCCCAGAAGCATCATGTGATTGCGAGGATGTCATCTGAAATGCTCCTCGCAATTGCACGATGCTCCAGACACCCTTTTGCATGACAAATGCCATGTGAAAAGGGCCACACTCTCTCTTGCATGGTGTAATTATGTTAATAATATCAATCAAACAATATATCTGCACCATGCAAGGTGGGGTTAGGCTGGGACTCAATAATGATCAGCTGAATAAGGCTATCTTCCAATAATGTAGTTTGAAAGTTATGAGGGCCTGGATGACAGTTGCTAAGCCTTAGTCCACAAAGCAGTAGCTATCAAAAATGTAAGCACAACAAGATCCCAAGTGTCCATGGATTACAGTCATAACAAGTGAATAAAAGAATAAGATGAACGCACTACAACCCCACAACAGTTTATCCAAGGCAATAATAAAAGCAATCACTGATCAAGACAGAATTCTCTAGGGCACAGAATACATACTAAACTCTCTAAGGATGATCAGTGAATACAGTGAATAATATCAACATCACAAAAAATATCTGAAAAAGCCAGGAAGCAACAGAGTAAATGGACAAATGCACACATGTACCCATCTTGAGCATGGTCAGAGTTAAACACTTAACAATCTTACTGATTTTAACAAAAGAATTAAGCACAGTTTATATCTCTTCTCTGAAAACTAAAGGAAATGAAAGTGATCTGTTTCAGCTGGACTGTACCCTGGCTGTAAAATCAAAATAACATCAATTATGTCAATTCAGCATACAACACACTCTAGAAGACAGCTGTATCCCATACTGTCATTTGACTACTTAAAGTATTCAGGATGGATGTTCAGCAAATGCAGGGCCAACCTCTCATATTTTGCTGCTTGAACCAAAACAGGATGGCATCTCCTTCCTCCTGTCACTGTACCCAGGGCTACCAAAAGGAGGTTTGGGTCCTGCAAGCTTTTTTCACAGGCTCCAGAAGTTTGCTTATTCCCTCAGCATCTTTTGACTCTTTGTGAGGAACAGAGAAAATACACAAGTATTGCCATCAACAACCATCATCCTCCCTCATCAACTGCCCATCCTCACTCTTTGACCCTCACCCAGAGACTGTTCTCCCCCCATGTCACATGCCCCTTTGGCAGCCAAGAGATATTTGGGAGCTACTCTTGGAGGCAGAGGAATTGGTGAGGAATTTGAGAACTATTCACCTGGATCCTGGAGGTGGCGCTACTGCTGCTCTTCCTTCATTCCCAGACAGCTGAAGCACGGTGGGCTGATCGTCTCCAACAACTTGATATGCCTTCTCCTCTATTTAGGGAGGCCAGTCTATCATAACTATAAAAGTAATTATAAAAATTGCAGATACACACCAAGGAAGTGTAATATTCTCTCATTTAGTTGCAGTCATAATTTAACACAGGTATAACTTCATTATTGAGAAAAGGAATTAATTACAGCTTAGCCGATGCAGTTCCATGTTAGCCACGAGTTGTAACTAGTTACTTTCAAGGTCTGTTTCTTCCTTTCCATAGAGTTAACATGCACCAAGAAGTGCTGAGAAGACCCCCCCTTCCCCCTAAAGACACACAAATCAAAACATGAGAGAGTGAACCATGGCAATTCTGCAAGCAATACTCAATTGGAAGTTGCTCTTTACAGAGCACTCCCAGTTATATGACCTACTTGGCAAGGCTGCGGTAAAGATACTACTGCAAAATACATGTAAACTGCTCAAAACACTTAAAAGTGCTGTACACAGGATTTGGCTTCCTGCACCAAAGAACAAAATGGAATCCCTTTCTGTGCTATGTGTAAAAGTTAACTGAATTTGGTTGTTGAATCTTTCTTCAGCACTGATCATGGGAAAGCATCCTCTACCACAGCAGTAAGCAAGAGGCTATCTAATTCATTTGTTCACCCATCCATTCATCCATTAATCCCAATATTTTTAATCTTATCCTGTTTCCAAGAACAGCATACAATAAAACTAATATATAGGATTTACAATAATTTACAACAGCAAGAATAATCTAAGCAAACTCAAAATATATTGAACAACTAGGCAAGTTAAAAAAGCAGTTTAAAAGTAGCTAATTGACTAATACCATTTAAAACCATGTCCTTATATAGCAGAGAACAAGGCACCCAGCTCTCTCTTCTAAGACCTTCTTCCTGAGGCAGCTTCTCACTCTGTCTAATGGTAGGACTGGCCTTGGCTATACAGAGTACTGCTGGTATACCTCTCTGCTTGTCCTGTGCCTCCCCCTTTGAGGATGCAAATAATATTCACATAATATCTTGTTTTCATCAAAAAAATGGTCTACTACTGCAATTTCTGGACTTGTTGTGAAAGTGTTATTGGCACAGGCACACACACAAAAATACCCTCATTGCTTTGCACAGAAAATAGTGCATTTACTGGAAAAACCAACACATTTCTTTTAATATTGTCTCCAAAAAATCCCAAAATGCAAATCTCTATATCTATGTGAAAGAGACTCATAATCTTATACAGTGGTGAGAAAACTTTCAGATGTTTTGATTCCTGCATGTGAGAATGAAATGTGAGGTTTTCTCTCCCTATCGCCTTTCACCTTAAAAAGAAACCTGAAGGAACACAAACACATAAACCAGCATGGTATCACTAGCTCCAAGTGTGACCTGTCTAGGTCATTGTGTGAACTATTTGTGGTTAAACACCACTGCAATCACAGTATAAAGTGTAAAACAGACCAAACATCCAGATGTTGGGAAACAAGCCATTTCCACACTAGACTGTTATAGCGCTATTATTCTACTTTCAACATCCCACGGAATCTTGGGGTTTACAGTTTTGGGAGGGGCCACCCAGCCCCTCCCGAAACTGCAAACCCCAGGATTCCATAGGACGTTGAAAGTAGAATAATAGCGCTATAACAGTCTAGAGTGGAAACGGCCACAGATTTGAAATATCAGTGGCCTTCAGTGCAGTTTTATGTAAATAAGCAGCCTTTGCATATAAACCTCACCTTTAAAAAGTTGACACAATGTCTTGGAATTTAGCATGTTTTATGACTTTTTTCCTTTGACAGATTATCTGAAAAATGGCAGTGGTGGTAGTGTTTTATAAAGTGCATACAAAGGGGACAAGAACATGTACATTATCTGATCGAAGTGTTGAGCTGTGCATGTTACAAAGAAAGGGTGGGTGGGAGCATGCATGTGCTCAGAAGCAAGCATTTTCTTCTTCCTCTTTCCTGCTTATGTGCTACCTTTCCTCACTTGCAGAAGTTTCTAGAGGAAGCAGTCTCTATTTCATATATGATTTCCACAACATCCTTGGCCACCACTCTTTACTGTTACCATTAGTTTATTTATGTTCTTTGATTTCTTGCTTTTTTCTGGCTCATTTCCTTTGTTTTATCTTACCAATGAATAGCTGTGCATTTTAAGTGGGGGTCAAAATGACAGGAACCAGGGCATGAATTCTATAATATTTCAGGTTTGCAGGCTCACTTCTGAAATCCTATTTCCTCTTCCCTGATATGTGAGAGTAAACCTATTCTTTGTTTTTAGAAAAAAAAATGGCACTCTGCCACACACACTTCAATATACAGCCTGCTCCACCTTGAAGAAGGTCTTGTGGTTCATAAACTGGGGGGCATGTCTGTCCAAAATATCCACTTACTGACCTGGTTCTATGTCTCAGTTTGTAATAGACTCTGTCATTTACAAAACAATAAAGAACACTGAGAAATGGTTTACTGAGCAGAAATCAGATTTAGAATCCAGAGTTATATGGATTGTATGTTTAGCATATTTATTTTTAGAGGTGATTGTTACTGCAGTTTAGGCCTACCTGGCGATAGCACCCGATATTACATTGATATCATAATTTGGCTTTATTCTACCACCCCTCTCCATATGTTTGTGAGGCCCCCGGACAAGTGCAAAACTATGCTCGGCATTTAACTGCTGAAATGTTCTCAATCAATACAGGCACACCAGAAATAGCCAGATTGCAGCTTCAGGGACCTCCCCAACAAACACCACATTATGTATGCGCGCTACCTACAAAAGGCTCCCTGCCCCAAGCAGGCAACTTGACAAAGGCTAAACCATCCACTGTCAAGCATTGCGCATTTACATACTGGCTACACCATTGTTAATTTGGCACTGATTCCATCATGCTAAATTGTGACCTTTTGGAGACATTGTCTCGCACCCAAAACTCATTGTTGTCCCCGAGTAAGGCATAGCCTGCAGTCACACTTCTCCCTATAAAAACTCCTGATTCCGAGACCTTCCTTGGATCGCTCCCGAGTTCCAGACCCCTTTGCTGCCGCATTGCTTGGCGAGCTTCCCCTCAGCTCCATGTGCTGAGCCACACCGAACCCCAGCATCGCTCTCTATCTTCTCCCGGGCTTCAGGAACAGGTTTCGTATCACCCGAGTCAACTTTCCCTCTGAAAATCCCACTATCTAACTCACACCTTTATTTTCCTTAGTTATCTGTGTGCGTGTGTTGCTTACATTGTGTGCCTGTATTTAATAAAGATCATCCATTATTTTCAGACCAGTCTGCTCCTTGACTTGGCCTGACCCCGTAAACACTGGGTTACAAGATCCTGCTAAGTTACCCTGCCCCTCATAACGCTAAAGCAGTGCTCTGAGCTAATTTCCCCCACCTATAGTAGAGCACATTTTTGGTGTCCCTCACAGGACCTCCAGTAAACAGGGTAACATGCTCCCTTAAAGGATGAAATACATCTATTTATCATAACATATGCTTTTCCTCATCTACATATCTTGTGTTCAGAATGGTTGATTTTGTGATTGATCATTCAAAGATAAACTTCCTTAATTTTGCAAGTTTGATTGTTGAGGAATGAATCTCTGAGGAAATCCCACTGTGGAAAGGAAAACAGTTTAACTGTAGGAAACATACTTTCCCCTTACCATCTGGTTAACCTCTAGCAATATTATAAAAATGCATCAGATATAGAAAACTTAATTGTGCATGAGGACTGTCAGGCATGTGATCAGAAAATGCATCCAAGGTTCATGCTGAAGTAAATGAGCTGATATTGACACTAAGTCTTATGAGACAAAAATTAAAAAATTAAAAATTGAACTAGTTTATACTCATATCACTGATTGCTACATCACTCTTGATTCAATTTTAAGAAATGTTGACTTACTCCAAATATCAGAGGGCAAATAGTACTCTATTAAAACCCAGAAATAACCAGAAAAATTTTATATAGCATGTGAGAGAAGAAGTTGATTCAACAGAAGGTTTAAAACTTCTGGTTTAATTCCCCTAGTGGTCCATATTTGTAGGGGCAGGCTCTTCACAAACTTTCTAGTGGTGCTCTGTGAGAATAAGTGCAAAATAAGTTTGTGGGAATAATTTAATTAAAATATTTTAACCATGGCAGTGGAACATACTACCAGCAGTGTCCAAACTATCATTTCTCTTACACAGGTTATCAAGTGGCAACTGGTGCCTGTGGAGCAGTATATCCTCTCCTGATTTTAGTTCACAGTTTATAGGAGGTCTCCAAGGTGTTGAACTCTTTTCACAAACTAAATGCACCACCCTACATATCTCCTTTAAATTTTGGATGAAAAACTTGGAGCACATTTACTGTCTCACCAACATGGAAGCCACCCTTGACATTTTATTGTATGCCACTGGCAAACTAAATCTCCCAGTGCAGGTCCTTATGCAACTGAAATAGTACCACTTACACTCAAGATGGAAGCAGCAGATTTGGGGACATCCCAAAGTTTACAGAACTGATACAATTCTTTAGAGAAAAGATGTACTGGGAAAAACTTCTCCTCTTCCTCCCTGCCCCCCTTCTATGGCTCAATGAGGACTGAGGATGCTCAGCGCTCATGGAATGGTGGTCGATAGTTCCAGAGCATCCTGGAAGAGGGTGTGGCTGATTGAAATTCTGAAGAATCCTGATGCAATCCTTATAACCATTCCAAGTCAGTAATTTAATTAGCACGACATGGAAATTGCCCAAGAAGAATGCTTCTATGCAGAGTTTCTCAGATTCTTCAGCCTAATCATCATGCAGATATTTACTGCTGGAGGAGGTGAAGCTGCATTAACTAATGCAAGGTTGTGCTGAGTAGAGTACAGAATAAACAGAACAATTCATTCTTTTTCTGCTATTGAAATTTGATGCAAAAGTATTTCCTAAGATTTCAGCTTTAGAACTGGACTGAGATTCTTGCAGGCAGGCAGGCAGGCAGGCAGGAAGGAGTCCTTTTCACAGACTGTGCAAACACATTTGAACTGATTTTGATTGTGAACAGGATCAATTATGCTGAGAAGCCCTCTTCGTGCCTGCCATACACATGCACACACACACCTCTGTGACACAGTCATATGCCTTGGTAGAAGCCAATGTACAAGTCCTCAGACATCTGCTACCACTCAGCAGAAGGATCAAACTAGTATTAGCAAAAAGGAGCCTAGTGTCTGCAGAGCTGTTTTATGAATGCGGTTCTGGTCACAGTGCTAACAGAGGCACTTCTTCAGAAGCAAGCTCTTTTAGTTTGACCTGAAGGTCATCACATTCTAAATAAATGCCATCCTTTTTGGTAGCATTTTCCCCTTAGCAGATGGCTGAGCCATGAGTTCTTATTGTTCCACTATTAACATTGTGTCTGAACTTTCCTCCTTCTAAAGGAAATCTACAGTCTTGGGTGGTTCAGTGACAAAGTGGATCCCCAGATTTGTTTTTCTTTTTTTTTAAAAAAAAGGGGTTTTGGATATGTGACTCTGCCCTCCAACCTTTTCACTTTTCTTTTAAACTTACTTATTTAATTAATTTACATCACACCTTTCTTCCCACATGGGATTCAAGGTGGCTCACAGCCATTTGAAAACAGATAACAACTAAAAGAAACTATTTATACAAACTAAAAAAACCAAACCTGAGCTCTTTTTTTTTTTTTTTGGAAAAAACCCACAAGTTAAACATATTTAAAACATAATAAAATAGAAATACAACACACACATCCATTAAAAGCCTCATCTGCCACCACATACTTAGAACCTAATCCCTCCCTAAATTTTTTATCTCTCTCTCTCTCTCTCTCTCTCTCTCTCTCTCTCTCTCTCTCTCTCTCTCTCTCTCTCTCTCTGTTCAAGGAAAGACTGCAGTGAGGGGGCTGGACCTCCTATGGAAGGGAGTTCCAAAACATGGGAGCGGCCACCAAGAAGGTTATCTCCCATGTCCTCACCAAACATGGCTGTGATGGTGGTGGCACCTAGAGAAAGTCCTAACCCCTTAAATAATTTTCTGCTATTTAATGTTTATTCTGAAAAGTCAATCAATGAACATGCAGTGACTATGCTATTATTGCTGATGTAGTCAACAAGTTTCATTTGAGTATCATGGCATCACTGTTGTCTCAGTCAAAGCTTGGAATGTTTAAAAAGAAATAAAAAAGAATTAGTAATGTTACCATTATTTTGGTCATCCAATACATTGCCTGTGATACTGGAGTCCAGAAAGAAACTCACTGGTTTGCCTGTTACTAACATGTTGACAATAATGTTACTATTGTGCCAATGAAAAATACATGAAATTTTGCCTCTCCATCTCTACTATTATTTTTTCAACTGGACTACATTGCTTGGACTCCCTAGTCCCACTCATCCCCACAGACATAGCACAGGGGATTATGTGGGTGCCCAGTGTACTACACAGAGATGCTTTGGGTAACCTTGCAGAAGTAGTAACTCATATGGACTTTATCACATGAGGCAGATAAATCTCAGGATAATAGCATCTTTGGCTGAGACTTTACTTTACCTTATCACATTACATCTTTCCTCTTCTGTCATTCTCCCTGTGGGAGATTGTTTGAAAAGCTTTAAAAAGAAGCAAAGGAGGTCATTAATGGATAAGTCATCTCCCACCAGGAGAACAACAGAACGTGAAAGAGGCAATGTGATAAGTGGCTATTATCCTGCTGTAAGCATGATTTACCTGTCCTGTCCTATTCCTTTGCCATCTCCCTTTCCACCAACTGATCTTGTACATGAGTTGGCCTTAGGCATAGAGAGAAACATCCTCTCCTCCTGTATATTTTCCCAACAGCTATCAAGCCAGTCCAAGTGCACAGGGTGTGACAGTGTATGGAACAGCCAGTCTCTCAGGACAGCCCTCTTACTACATTGTCATGTATTCACTCACAGTGATGTTAGATTCCTCTTTTTGGTAACAGGAATAGATTCTTTCATCTGGGCAGAAAAGATGAAGCTAGAAAGGCAGGCTTACTTTTATTTTCTCCCAAAGAGTTCTATATGGATCTTTAAAACTGAATCTCTGAACTCACCACTATCAAAAGAGGAAAAAGACCTCCAATATCTCACTTTTCCTTTATTTGGATGAAAACAAAAAGTACAAAAGGCATAGATTTTATCAAAACCTGAACCATTTTGTACAGGGATTAATTGTAATAAAAAGAGAGAGCAATGTTAGGCCACTGAAAGCTCTGTGAAACCATTTGTCTTTCACAGTCATGTTAACCAACATTAATCAAAATGGTGGTCCGTTGACCAGTGCTCACCCACAAGTCATCAAGTTTCCATGAAAGAAGCAGTCATGGCTAATGACACACATATAGTACCAGTCTCTGATAAATTATGGGGTAGGGGATGATGATCCACCACATCACATAGTTTGAGAAACACATATTTAAAAGAGAAGAAATAAAATGCTAGTCCAACCTCACTGGGGAAGAGCTTCCACTACTGAGTACCTTATTTATTTACTTACTTATATTTATTTAGAATATTGGTTCAATCACACATTTTGAAAGCAACAGAGTTTTTTTTCCCCAAAAAAGAATATCATTGGAACATATGCCATATTGTATTTTTTACATCTTCCTTTTTACAATCCTTTTTACCCCATTTCTGAAGAAATATTTGGTTCACAATTTATGAACCCTCACACTCTGTCAGTAAGCAGCATTCTGAGAAATATACCTGCTTTGGGTTCCACATTGGAGAAAAGCAGGATATAAATAAAATAAAATAGATGTTAATACATGAAAAGCTTGACTACTCGGCAAAGCCGGTGAGGCTTTTGGTTAAACTCAAACATGGTGTTTATAAATCTGATTGTCAGATTGTTCATCCATATTCAATTTTTAATCCCATAATTTTTGAGACTACTTTTCAGGGAGGATTTATCAGGGTGGATTGCAAAAGTTAAATAAAAAGGAAATACAATTAACTTAAAGATTGTTTTTTTTTTTTTTAAAAAGGGGGGCAGCAGAAAAGCAGCAACAAAAATCCATAAGAAAAACATAGCCTGAAAAAATATCAGTGTTTTTACCTGGTCCTGAAGAGGCATTAAGCAGATGCTAAATGATTCTCCATGGAGGAAAGGAAGCACTACACAGAGAACTCACCACTCACCACCAAAGTCTCCTCAGGTGGTAGGTACCATAGCCCCACCATAGAGCAATTGTTTTGTACATGAAAGATCTCAGACTCAGTCTTTGACTTTTTGTAGAGATGTGGCCAGTCACCCAACAGATGGTAGACATGGGCTAACAGCCTTAGAAGAAGGCAGCTTCCACCTGGAAAAGGGTGTCCCAGGGCATCCAGTCTCATTGCACTGAGAAGCTACATGGAAGCAGATAAGTCAAATCCAGCTTAATGCTATTGGAATGAAAATTCTCACTAGGGTGGTTGCAATTGGTAACACCTTTATGTGAGCAGTTGTGCAATGCAGTTATAAAATAAAATAGCAAATCAGTTATAAAATAAGCAAGAAGTCACACAACTGCTCTGCATACCTGGCTTCCCAATAAAACTGTATTAGACACCACCTATGTGCTAACTTGATAAGTGCATGGCAACTAGCACAAATGGCCTGATGTTAGTATAGAGACATAACTGGACACCAGCCATGATGTCAAGTTAAAGTGTGATCCTTGTTCCCACACCCACACACATACATACATTTATTTTGAAAGAAGAGGAGTCAAATTCAAAGTACACCACAATCTGATCACGCTCCTGAGGACTAAGACATGAAAATGAAAATTGCTTTGCTCACATTCAGACCATAACTCTGTTTTAGACATGAATTCTAGCTGGATATTTTCATGAACAGTGACTTCATAGGAGGGATTTAATCTCTCTCTTACTACACAGCAACATAATACTAACTCCTGCTTATTGAAAAGCAATGTAATACCTCCCCTTGGGAGTCAGTCCAGTGGGACTGAGAACTGATATGCACACCAAGGAGAAACACTCCATTTTCATGTATAAAACTCAGTTCGACCTTCATGTCCAATCTGACGTGAGTCTGGAGGGAAATGAAAAACCAGTTGGGAAGTAACATGTGACTGGATGACAGAAATCACAGCGAAACTTGGTCTGTATACTTATGACACAATTTTCTCGGTTCAAATACCTCCTTGACCTGCTTCCACTTTTTTAAAAAAATATCAAGAAAAAAAACAGAGCATGTAAGAAAAGGTTGCAATGGGGAGCACTGCACTTACACAACTGAACTGCTACTGTCAGACCATTTTTCTCCCACCCTGCTCAACAGCTACCCAGCATCCTTCAGTTACTGAGCATGCTTAGTTCTCTTTGGGCTGTTTTGCAGACTGCTTTCACACTTTATGTCCTAAATATTTTTTAAAAAACACTTCTAGAAACTCCAGGATTTTCTCAAACTTGCTGATAACCTCTCTCTTGTGGTGGTGCCATTATCAGCTGATTAAGCAAGAACACTTAGAGGCCAAAACCCTGTGGGCCTCCTGGCAGAGTGTAAATGTCAACTGGTGTTGAATCATGGAAGTATAGAATCTTAGAGTTGAAAGAGACCAGAAAAGTCATCTAGTCCAACTTCTTCCCATGCAGGAAAAAAAATTAATTCAAGGAAGAAATTTGGAAGATTCCAAACTTGCCATGCCATGGGAGTCACTGAGGAAAGGACAAGGTGGACACACCCACACCCTGCCCATTCCTGCAAGCGTGACAACAGGAAGCACTATGAAGTGCCATTATGGAACATCACTGACTTGGCTGAGAGGATTGTATGGCTGAAGGGGGGCTTAACAGATTTTTTCTAGAAATGATATAAGGCTGATTTTGCAACACTTGAGAACAAGATAGCAGCCAGATAGCAATGACGTTGTGTGGTAGCACAACTCCTGGACTGGAAACAACCCATTGCTGGTGCAGGGTAGTGACTTTGTGTGGAAATAGCCAGAGTCTGCCACCCTCTAAGGCCATCTGTTCCACTATCAAACAGCTCTTAAAGAAGGTCTTCCTATTGTTTAAATGGAATCTCTTTTCTTGAAATTTGATTTGTGCTGGTTCTCTAGAGCAGCAGAAAACAAGCTTGCTTCATCATCCACGCGACATCCATACAGATATTTAAAATTGGCTATCATATCTCCTCTCTGTCTTCCTTTCTCCAAGCTAGATATAGCCCAATCCCTCATTTGTTCCTCCTAAGGTTTGGCTTCCAGACCTTTGATCATCTTGGTTGCCCTTCACTAGACACTTATGCTGTACTTCTACTAGTGCAAGCTAGCCACAGTTCACAGTCCTCCAACAGAGTCTGTAATAGCAGCCACAGACAAGGTAGACAAAAGCTTATCAGTCAGTTACCATTTTTGTTTCAGCAGTCCAAGTCAGTAATAAATTCAAAGTGTCAGTTCAAGGGAGAATGCACAGCATAGTCAGCACACAAAGCAAGGGTCAAGGTTTTCCAGGAACACAAGCCAAGGACCAAAAGAAGATAGCATTGCTTCCACTGGAAATACCAGTTGTCTGCAACAGACTTTTCCTCACCCCAGTAGCTTCCTCCATCTGCTTGCCTAATTACCACATCTTCTCTATATAAATCCTCTGAGTCCTGTGGGCTCTCCCTTTCTCACTTATGTGTCATGCCCTGCTTTCAGAGCATGGACTCAGAGTCTGAAACAAAGGGCATTCCAGGGCTTGCTATACAGAGAGAGAGTTACAGTGCCAGAAACAGAACAGGAGGCAGTGCCAGCTCCAACAGAGAGTTCTGCTTCTTCAGATATAGGGGAACACTTACCTTGACCCAGCTTCACAGTGCACAGGCAGCAAAGAGAGAGCCAGCATCACTCTCTCAGTATTTATAACCAACAACAATAAATCAAGTCTCAGCTGTGCTAGGCCTGAGACCTCTTTAGCTGGCATCCTTCCCCTCTAGGAGTTGTCAGAACTTATCTGATCTGCTACCGTGCTGGATGGCTTGATGAATGTTTGAATTGACCTTGGACACTCCCTTGCTGTGAAACCCTGCTGGACTTTGTTTATGATGGATTTTATTTATGACTCCATGCTTGCTGCCTGGAGGTAAGTAACAAGCTGGAAGATATTCAGTTTGTTTTGTTTGATTTATCAGCTGTGCTGAGACTGAGATAGGACAGAATAAGCTCTGATAATCCTTGGGGGAGCAGGCAAAAAAAGAAGGTTTCACTGACTGCACCCTACCCTTTCACAAAGTCATCCAGTGGGGGCCCCGGCAGCAGCTTTGCTGGGAGGGGAGCATGACAGGAGCATTCCCCTTCACTGACTGTCTGTGGAAGGGTGCGCAATGGCCACACCTCTTCCTTCTGCAGTGCAACCAGGCACTTTCCCAGGCTGCACTGGGGCAGAAAGTGCAGCCATTGTACTTCTGAAGCTTCATACAACAGGTAAGTGCAAGATGGTGGCATGATCACGTGTCATTGATGGGGAAAACATAGGAGATTTAATCCACAATTGCACCTCCTGGGGACAAGAGAACGGCTGAACTGTGATGACATCATGCAGAAGTGTCATTGCGGTACCATCCTTCTCCCGTCCCTATTGTGAGATGGGAGAGTGCTGAGAAAAGGGACTAAATTCTTCCAGGTCCTGTTAGTGACACAGTAAGAACTTGACATAGCAGGTGTTGAGTGAGACTAAAATGGATGCAGGGAATATTTGGCCTGTGAGCGTGTCTGATGAAAATGTACAATGTTATCAACCAGATACAAAAGAGAAAACCCTGAAGCACATTTTCACTTGGTACAAGCCCTCCCTGTCTCCTGCAAATAAGTGAACTGTTGAAGTAGCTCTGACAGAACAAGATACAAGCTCCAAATATGGTCTCTTGGTCCAGGATCTTTGTGGGATCACTGTAATCATTTGGTGTCATTCTAATCTTATCTATCCTTTTTAGTGAGATCTCAAAATACTGGGATGTTTGGATGAGCTTAGTATGTCTTTTCCCACAGCTGCAATTATGCACATGGAAAAGGAGCCCACCATTTGATAAAGAAATGATGGACATAGTCCATCAGGGAGTCACAGACGGGTACTCAGGTTTTGAATTTTTTTAAAAAACTTTTCTCATGTAGCTTGCATCTTATTTGAAAATGACTTTCTCTAGCTTAAAATTTGAAGCATTAATCCAACTGCTACTTCCTATTAGAGTAGACTCAATAAATCAACTGCTGTATCAACAGTCAACACTTGCAAAAATGTCACTGCTTTTCTAGTTCTGTTGTATCTGAGAGTAAATATTGGATATACGTCCAGGAATTCAATTCAGTAGTATACTGAGAAGTAGGAGAAAAATAGATCTTGTCTCATACAGGCTCCATTCTTTCACCATCGACTAGGGAAGGAACTTCTCCCAGTGCAAGGCAAAATGTCAACACAAGCAGGTTATTATGCCACATTACACAGGAGATCTAAGAGGTTTAGTGCCCAAGAATGTTTGGCATCCTTATTAAACCCACAGCTCCAATCCACCCCCTCCTCCCAACAAAGGTCTAAATCCCTTGTGTTTATTTGAATAGATGTTGGCAAGATAATTAAACGTCCCATTCAAACATCCTGTTTGAAATATTAAACAGTAATTAGCTTCCTCAACTCCACACCCTCCTCCCCATTGCATTGCTAAGGAATGAGGCCCCTAACAGCTTGTCATGCCCTGCTGGCAAAAGGCTTCTCTGTATGAGGCAGATTGTGTTCATGGGTGTGAGTGCGTGTGTGTTTTCCCATGAGAAAGTAGGGAGCAGCCATCTGAGAGACAAGGTAGTCCTCTTGCTTTGCACACAGCTACTGCTTGTTTCACTGAAATGGCAACTAATTTGAGCGACCTCTCCAAATTACTCTTCAAACAGAAATGCCTTTCATAAGTATCCGGGTCAACAATCCTCAGTAACCCAGGATGACTATTCTTGCACCAGCAGCATCAAAATAGCCCTGTATAAATAGAAACAGTTTCTATTATCGTGCCGTCGCCTCAAGCATAGTATTCAGCACCTCCCTCCCACTGAAATAATCCACTGTGATGCAACTTTGAACAAACAAGGGGAGCCTATCTCCACAGAATCTAGTTTATGGATTCTCCTTAATCTGATTTACAACCTGTCCCTGTATTTCTCATTCTCTTTTAAACTGAAATAACCTTTTCTAATGCTTATAGAAAATAAAGACCTCATCTTCTCTAGGCTTATTTTTTCCAGTAATGACAGGCATCAGAACCTAAACTATCCTTTACCCACAGAATATTAGTGGGTCCTCGAGTTAGGCCCTTTCCTCACGGGCATATTGCCCACGCTAGGGTGACCTCTCCAGGAGGTCTTCTTCACCACAGGGTGTGCTAGAGCAGTTTGAAAAAGTGAGGCTCTACACCTCAAACTGCTCTAGCACAGCCGCAGGGGTGGCGCTGCGAGTTTTTTAAAAACCACCTTCACAAGTGGTTTTTATGAAACTCACCCGCACTGCTCCGTGGCAGCCCCCGGTGAAGAACTGCAGAGACGTGATAGCGCGTCCCTGCAGATCTGTCCAGGGGCAGGCTTCCAGCTGGTGTGCTGCGCTGATTGGTGGAGCGCCGCCGGAAGCCGCTGGCCGCCATTTTGGGCGCCGCCGAAATTCGGCGGCGTTTAGAATGGCAAATCCGCGCTCCCCGCAGGGACGGAGCAACCCGCTACGAGGTAAGCTCCGCCCCTGCGTGCGCTGCCCCGTTTGGCCCCCCCCATTGAGGAAAGGGCCTTAGCAACCTATAGGTATATGAAGTGTGCAATAGGGATGGGCCTTTTGTGGTAATAGGGTCGGGGCAGATGAGGAGGTGACTCATCATCCTTCATTACTGTTCAAACTGGTTTCCCTATACAATTAGTTGCTGACCAGGGCATGGTCAAAGTTCCTCTCTATCCTGCAAACTTCTGAAATTTTGAAATCTCTAATTGTGTCTTTTACCCAATAGAATAATGGAGAGTACCAATTATGGGATGAAAATTGTGGTTTTCTACCACACCCTTCCTCCAGTAGGATTAACTTTGGTAGAACACATATTATCCTGGAATGTGTTTCCTGAAGGAAAACTTAAAGAGTACATTGACAGTTGTGGGGGACTCTGAGTAACATCTTGTTGCGTATTGTCCTGTTTTGCTAGGACAACACTTTGACAGTAAAAGCAGGAGCTTTTTCTCCTTTGGAGTAGTTGTGATTTAGGAGAGCCAGCATGATGTAGTGGTTTTAGTGCTGGCATAGTATACTGAGAGAACAGGATTCAAATCTTCACTCAGTCATGGAAACCCACTGGGTGACCATGGGCAAGTCACACTGTCTCAGCCTCAGAGGAAGGCAAAAGCAAACCCTTTCTGAACAAATCTTGCCAAGGAAACCTTATGATAGAGTTACCATAAGTCAGAAATGATTTGACAAGTTGTGATTTCTGCTGAGATCTAGCTACAATTGATTTGGTTTGCCTTCTACAGTAAGTCCATATTGGTTATGTTCATGTTTAGTGAGTCCCTACTGGTTATGTTCCAGAGCATTCATGAGGAACATCTTTTCCCAGCATCTGTTATTTGGGGCAGTTTCCTCTCTCTGAATAATAGCCTGACTGACACTACATGTTATAAAAGTAGAGTATATCACACAAACATTGTTTAATCTCATATTGTGTGAGACATAGGCCCTTTTCGCATGGCATTTTCCATGTGAAAGGGTGCCTGGAGTGTCGTGCGATTGTGAGGAGCAATCTGCACGATGCACTCACAATCATGTGACGCTCCAGTGGCCAGCAGGCACCAATCGCACACCTTTTCATTTTCAGCTGGAAGCTGAAAATGGTGCGCGATTGCACATTGCTTCTGGGCCCCGAGCACACTTACCTGGCTTGTGGAGCCTCCAGAGCTGCGCTGCTCATGCTTCCCGCCTCAGCGCAGCCTGGGAAACTCCCAGGCTGCACTGCAGAAGGAAGAGGCAGGGCTCTTGCTTGAGCAGGCTGTTAAGGTTAGAGACCTGGGCGGCAAGCCAACCCAGAAAAGAGAGTGGGAGAGCCAGCAAAGTCCAGCCAGGAGGAGACAAGCAAGCACTTACTCAAGGAAGTTCATTTACCAGAGCACCAAGCAGTCGGAGTTCCAAAGCCAAGGGTCAAGAGTCCAGAGATTGATTCAAGGTATCAGGAACCAGGTGCTGAGAGCTAGGTACAGGCAAGAGGAGAGCTTGTAAGAAGTTTGCTACAAGCAAAGGGAAACTTCCAGGCAGGCAGTTATATAGCCCAGGCATAGGTGTATCTGGTCACCGCTGCTTAAACTTAGCCAAGGAAACCTTCCTTTGCACAGCCCTCTTGAGTTTCCGCCTTGATTGGGGGCTTATTGAACCAGGCTCCAGAACCTCTTCAGAATCGGATCCCTGTTGCTCCAAAGGAGCAAGCGTGGAAACAGATCCCTGTTGCTCTAAAGGAGCAGGAAGAGGGATGTCTCCGCCTGCTTGGTCCATGGCAGTAGGGGGAGCTCTTGAGCTGCAGGACTCATCTCCAGCCAGAGCCACAGGGACCAACAGCTGCTGCTCGTCATCAGTAGCTCTGACAGGGGCTTCAGTTATCACACTGGCAGCTTGTGGGGAGCTGAAGCAGCAGGGATGTGAGAGCCTCCCAAGGCTACTCAAGCAGAGGATTCCATCCCGCTTCTTTTAATTCTATTTTTAATATGGGAATGGCACTTATATTCTTCTTCATTACCCTACAAATAGTGCAAATGAACTGGTTGTGGTCTGGACATCTCAGGACGTTCCTATCTGCCTTTTGAAAAACATGGTACTTTGGTAAGCATAAGTACTATTTCTGCTTCGTCTTCTTGACCATGCTCCACGGGAACCTTATTCATGAAATACTACATACTGATGGGGTCTGCCAGGAATGTTCAGATTTGGATTTGTTCCCCCTCAGAAAAGTCCCACGTCAGGTTGGACAGAATTCTCCTGAGGCATGAGCCTAGGCAAATGCTTGACAAATGCTGACTCCCTAGATTACCAAATCTCAGGGCCTGCCCACAAATCTCCATTTTTTGTGACATCCTGAGATAAAGATGCAAAACATCATCTCCAAGCAAGAGGAAAGGGCTCTGTGCAAATCTCCATCTCAGCTTGTAGAGAAGTGGCTTGCTACAATTTGCAAGGCTTACTTTATTTAGTACTGTAACTTGCAAAAACTCTCCATAAAGTCTACGTATTTACACAGCTTCCTTCTTCCTTCCCATCTTTTTAACTCCAGAGCTCACCTTGTGCTCTGATCTGCATCCACATTCTGGATAGAAGCAAGGAATCTAGATTAAATGTTCCTGACCCCATCTCCTCATGCAGATGAGAAGGAATTGTCTTCTCATTTCATGCTCAATTGAGAACAGCCCAGACATTAGGTAAGACATCTGCTTTAATGTCCAAACAGGAAAATATATTCTGTGTGTGCATGCTTGATTGACAAGCTGTGAGCAACTGTGGTCAGTACTTAATGCACAACGCCTAATGACAAAGTCTCAGGTCTATAAAGATCCTTAACTGGCAACCCTTGGGTGTAAAGAGACATGAGAGGTTGTTACCCTGATTTCTGGGGGTCCTGTGAGGGACACCTAAATGCTCTTCAAATGATAAGTTGGGGAAATTAGTCAAAGAGCACAAGTTAGCAATGTGAGAGGCAGGGCAACAGAGCGAGATCTTTTACCCAATGTCTACGGGGTCAGGCTGAGTCAAGGAGCAAACAGATGTGAAATAATAATTGGTGTTTTATTAAAATACAGTCAAACAAGTGTATGCAGCACACTCACACAGATAACTATAGAAATAAAGGTTGGAGTGGGATAGAGGGATTTTGAGAGGAGCTTTGGCATGGGAAATACTGCACCTGTCCTGAAGCCTGGGTGGTCTGAAGATAGAGTTCGTGGATATGGAGGTTCTCAGTACATGGGACTGAGGGGAAGGCTTGCCAAGCAAAGTGGCAGCAAGGCGGTATGGAAGTCGAGAGCGATCGCAGAAACTCGAGCAATCCAAAGAAGTGCTCAAAGTCAGGGGTTCTTATCGGGGAAATTGTGGCCATAGGCTAGTCCATTCCTGGGGAAAACAATGAGTTTTGGGCTGGAGACAAAGCCGCCGAAAGGTCAGAATTTAGCATGATTGAGTTAGGTCCGAATTGTCAATAGGGTAGCCAGTATGCAAATGCGGAGTGCTTGACAGTGGAGTATTCGGCTCGTCAAGCTGCCTGCTCGGGGCAGGGAGTTCTTTGTAGGTAGTGTGCATACATAATTAGGGTACTTGCCTTGAGGTCTCCTGAAGTGGCAGTTTGGCTTCTTCTGGCCTGCCTGTATTGTTTTGGAATAGTCCAGCGATTAGTGACTGAGCCTGTTTGTGTGCTTGTCCGGGGGCCTCCCAAGCACGTGGAAAGGAATAGGTAAGGAAGGCCGAATTATTGATATCAAAATGATATCTGGTGCCCCCCAAGTCTGGCTAGAAACTGCGGTAACAAGGTGTCTTAATGTTCTTAGAAGAAAGGGGAGATGAAAATAACCTTTTCTCAAGGCAGGCCAATCTGTGCTTATTAACTCTACCTTGGTTTTGCCTGCTAGGCCCAGCTGAGTGTATGCACAGGTTGAAATCCATTATATTGTACTCAGTTATTATGTGAGGGGGTTGGACTGGATGGCCCGTGTGGTCTCTTCCAACTCTACATTTCTATGATTCTATGAAATGAGAAGTTCCTGAGTTATTTCTACTACAGAGCTTTGTACGCAGGCAATCCATGATCAGAGCATGAGTGGAATGCCTACAGCCTCTAGGAGAGAATGAGATGGATGGATAACAGTATGGGAGATACAGATGAGACTTCCTTTCTGGGCAACATTACAAGGTACTTCATACTGAGCAGCAGTATGAGTTGAAAACTATGGTCATATCCAGTGGAGGAGCTTGGAGTGTGTGGAAGGGGGGTGGGAGAGGGCAGGGCTATGGTGTGAGGGGCATGGCCACTGTGCGTGGGGGGCATGGCCAGGGCACATTGGGGGCTAGCCAGGGCATGTGGGGGTATGGCAACGGGCCGGGATGCCCCAGAAACATTGCTGCCCAGGGGGAATCGCCCCTCCCTCCACATCCCTAAGCAAATGGTCATATCCAGTGGCCTAACTTTCCATGTACATAACTGCAGCCATAGGGAAAGACAAACTGGAACTCATTTGAAGTATCCCAATATTTTGAGATATCATTAGGTGGAGATAATATTATTTCTCTAGGGTTAAAATGACATAAAATAGCCTTACTGTCATATCCTTTTGGATTACAATCCTCACCATCCACAAGTAGCACAACCATGCTGACTAGGGTGATGACTGTTGTGGTCCAGCCGATTTGGAGGGACTAAGCTGGAGAAGATTGATTTAGAATAATTAAACTGAATGGAAGGAAATTGAACAGCTCATGGATTCAGAAAATTAGGAGTATCAGAACTATATTCACTTTAACGATTAGAGCTATTGTTCAGCTGTGTGTCCTGTTCTTTAAAAAAACAACAACTAAATTTAACAGGCATCATGACTTCACAACTGCATACATTTTCCAACATCTTTTCTAAGAACTGGGTGTTTTCTTCTTCTCTTTTTCCAGTGGAATTACATACCATGTGGCATTGTAAATAAGGAGAGACTGAAAATTTTGGGTCCTTTGAAATTTGGCATGTGGTTTGAATTTTAAAGCTTATTTCCTCTTGGCCTAATGAGCCTCTGAAAGTGATTAAACAGAAGAAAGGTAGGTTAAGCCAATGATATCTTATCAGAGGGAACACTATCAAATCACTTTGACTTTTTTTTAAAAAAAGTCCCCATTTTTGTGGATTCCCAAGATTTCTCCAAACTAAATATAGGTCTCCTATTGTAGCAATTACCAGTACTCTTAGCGTTAAATACGTGTCACCTAAGGGGGAGAATGTGGAATTGTAGGTCAAAAGGCAACAAACCAAAACATTTATGTTCTTACTGATGTTGCGTTTTGGTTCCTTGTTTCAAGCTTCTCTTGACTAAATCTTATATGAACCATCCCAAGCTGCCTCTTGTCCTCTCAGCCATGCACACTTTGTTTGGATTACCTTTTCTCAAGAAGTGAATTAAGTGAATTTAAGATGCTTTATCATTCAATCCCAAATCTAAAGGACAGGCTGAAAACACAATAAGTTCAAAGTCAATCTATGGGCCTTTCCACACAACACTGGCCATTTCTGCACTACACTCTTATAGCACGATTATTCCACTTTCAACATCCTATGGAATCCTGGGGTTTGCAGTTTACTGAGGCCAAAGAGTTCCCTGGCTGAGAATTCTAAATGCCCCTCTCTAAATTGCAAACCCCAGGATTCCACAGGATGTTGAAAGTGGAATAATAGCACTATAACAGTGTCGTGCAGAAAGGCCCTTTGTTTCATAAAGATCAGAAAATGAGCAAAGACTGTTAATGTATGGCATTTGAGCCAATCCAGTTTCTGAGTGTCAAGGAAGCTGTGAGGCCATTTGTGATGGGAGCATCAAAATACTTGTCACATTGCAGCTGTGCATAGTGTTACCTCCCTACCAAAACAAAAACAAAAAATCCTTCAAGCTCACGTCATGCTTCTTTTTCTTTAATGTTATAAAGATTGATGATATTCTAGTGTGCCCACCATATATGCGGGGGGTTCCATTCCAGGAACAGCTGAATAAAACAAAAAATGCGAGTGTCATGTTCCATTGTAGTCAATGGATGCAACATACATGCACTCGCAGCAGCATGGGTACACACCTATCATGTCCTTTGATTATAATCCACTGTAATAGGATGTGATACTTTGTGTGACTTTGCATTCATGCGTGCAAAGGTCACGCTAGAAGAGGGTGCACTGTACAAAAGATGATATCATATTAATTATATTCACATCAATGTTTCAATCCACATGCACCAGAGGGAGACATTTCAGCCCCACAGAATTATGGTTTGTTGCATAATCGTCACAGAACTAGACTCACTGTATTCTGCAGCATTGTCATCTGAACAAATCATTATAAATAATGATCCTTATTCTATGGCCCTTTCCAAACAGCATGGCTGCCCCACGGTTGGGACACAATGGCAGCATGCTACGGGGCATGCTTTTGCACAATGTCATCATGGTCTCACTGCCATCTTGTCCCTGTGTGGTACACAAGTGTGGTATTTGTAAAATGGAAAAAACCATTTTACACCTACCATCGTGCCGCCTTTTCTGGCCATGCAGAAAGTCAGAAGTGTGCTGACGCTGTCTCCCTCCCCTGCACAGCAATAACAGGTGCCCAGCTGTGCTCCAGGAGGGAAGAGGTGAGGCCAGAGCACTCCCTTCCGCAGTGATCAGGCAAGGTGCAGAGGGGGACATTTCTGGAGAACTTTCCCTCCTTGCTGGAGCTTCAATGAGAGGACTTTGCGGAGTTGTGTGGAAATGGCCTACCTCAGCTACTTACTTAAGAATACATGACTATGTAGCAATTATGAATATGGAACCATTTTGGATCTGTAGAATGATTGTAGGCATCAGCTGCATGGGGGAGAAGTAACACCTTTCTGTTGTCAGACTGGAACATGAGTGAATGACGTCTCCATCAGGTTTGGGAAGTCAGGACAGGAGAGTTTATTTAGTTAAGTATACCTAACTTTAGCTAAGTATACAGAACTAGTAGTTGATATAGAATATTGGCCAGAGCCCCCAGATTCCAGCCATTTGTCAGGTACAGTAGCTCCTTGACTTTCATGAGGTTTTGGGGTGCAGACCCCTCATCAAAGTAAAAAGGCCATGAATAAGTCTCCCCCATCTGAGCGAGTGGTCCCACTCTCATTCACTCACAAAGCTCCCCCTTCCATTCTCCTGCCTGTCACCAGCACTCCTTGCTTTCTTTCTGCCCGTGTGGGTGACAGGCAGAAGAATGGATGGAGAAAGGCTCGCATGCACATGAACCTTTCCCTCTCCCATTTCGTGCCTTTTTGCTAGGGCACAGAGAAGGAAGGCAGCGTGCCTGGCCAAAAGGCCAGGGAATGGGAGGGGGAGAATAGGGAGGAGTAAAGAAGACACCTCACGAATAATCAAATTTGTGAAGGTCAGACCCGCAAATATGGAGAGAGAACTGCAGTAGCTAGCAGTGGGAAAATGTTCCAATGTCTATTGATTTTTGATGTGGGTCAAATTTTGGTCCTATTATTTGTTTGTCAGGGTTTTTTTTGGGGTGAGGGGAGAAAACCATGGTAGAAGTATGCAAATCTGATATATCCTGGTTGTTAGCTGTCCATATTCAGTACATCTAAAGGAGAAATTAAAAATCCTTCTTTTGAAGTGTGATTGAAATCCTCATTAGGGTCAGAAAACAGAAGGAGTGTACATTATACCCTAACCGCAATCTAACCCTGACTCTAAATATTAGCATTCTCATGGGGAGTGTCTTGAAGTACTGGTTCAATATCCTCTAACGTGACTTTGATTCTCATTGGGATTAGATAATGCCACACAATGTACACAGTGAGGGCTTTGAAAATGTTCAGAATGTCTACTGTATGTTTAAACTATCATTGAATATTTAGTGAGCGATGGCAGAGGCAGTGGTGGCTAGTGGGTTCCATTTCAATGTGGCCATCAATTGGCTCTGGGTTTTAATCTGAACTTCAGAGGAGATATCCTTTAAAGTTCAGACTAAAATCCTAATTGGATTCTCTGTTCCACTCACAAAGATGCTACTGGCTGCCGCTGGGAAAGTAGGAACCTTCATTAAACATGGTGGTGATGTGTCCCAATTTTGAAGAGAGGTTACTACTTCAAGTTGTTCTCTAACCGAAGGGCTGTCCAATCCAAGTCTGGTTTGAAAGAAAAGAGGAGGAGGAGGGGAGGGGGAAGAAAGAGGAAAAAGAACAGGCAGTAAGCATCAGAACTGCAGGCTGATCAGGTAGGCAGGTCACCTTGTCACAGTCCTCCCTTTATGTAATATATAAAATTTTTATTTCAACAGTAGTAATCATTTCTAAATGTGCTTTGATACATATAAATTAGCACGTGTAAGTTTTACACAAATTGGTCTCCTGTCCCTTTCCCCTCTTTTTGGTGATACATTTCCCCCCTTTTAAATGGTGACCCTATTACTTAACTACAGAGCAAACCAGATGGCTGTATGCCAGATATCATCAATCAGCCCTATCTACATCACAGAAGTGCTGTGAAAGGAAAGAGAACTTCATAGATTACAAGAGTTATATGGAGAAAGACAAAAATTGCATAAAGATGAATGATTCATAGGGAAGCTCCCTTACCGTAAGATCAATGGCCAGAATCCTGTTGAGGACATACATCTTTCTAAGTGGACATCTGTATGTGGGAATTAGAATTGTACAGTTGCATAATATTCATATCCACATGTAGCAGTGCTAGAACAGCACCCAAGGTACATTGGTGCCTCATGCATAATGGGACCAATGTATGTTGGGACCAATGTGCTTCACATCAGTCCTGATGTGATTGCGTTGATCCTGATATACATCGGTCACTCCTGCTGGTGTCCTGTTACACATCTTTGCAACTCAGTAAAGGGGTCTCTTGGTGCCTCTGTTATATAGCTAAGTATAGTGGTCTCTCCTCTCATGCAATCTCTGTGCACACGAATGTGAGGTTGAGAGAAACATCATCCCATTATAGCCAATGGAAGTGATGTGCACATGTTCATGCTGTCATGGATGTATGCAATGTTGTGTCTATTTACTATAATCGAATGCAACACTTTGCATTTTTTGTTTTGTATAGTGGTTCCTGGAACAGAACTTCTGCATATACAGTTGGCACACTGTATACATAATGTTACACAGTGTTGCAGATCATGTAAGACCACCAGCTTTAATAGAGTTCATATTTGTAGAACACGATTTTCCCACCTTCCACTTGTGCAGTCCTTTGAATGACCCCAAAATCTGGTCCTAGGAGTTCAGTGTAAATGGTATGGAAGACAGTGGAGATGACTGCTGATGGAAGGGATTTGGTTGAAATACCCCATTCCTAACTGATTGGTAACAAATACCAATGTATTTTAAATCAAGGCAGAGACTAATGGTCTTGGTCTCTGATGGTCTCATTTGTGTATTTCATGTAATCTAGTCTCTTTTCTTGTTAATACAGTATAGGGAGGGGAAAAAAAGAATAAAAAGGAGAAGAAGATAGGGAGAAGAAGGAAACATAATAACAATATGAATTTAGGACCAGTGAAGATCACCATTTCTCATTTATTAAAGCTTCAGGACTCTTTGTAAGTGCATCTCTTAAAAAAGACACAACCCACTTGGTGGACACTGTAGGAAATAATTCATCATTCTACCAATTGTATACAATCAATAACACTAAAACACTTCCTTGTCATCTTATCAGGCTACATGGGTTTTAGCAGTTTCTTTGTTAAGCCTTCAGAATGAAGGCAAGGAGAGAAGGAATCTTTGAACGTCCAAACACAGTGTCATGCTGAGTGTGGTCCTGACACTGCCCAGGGAACCTGACTATTCCTTTGTTTACAGATGGGATGGTGATAACCTGACAGCTCAAATAGAAGGTCACCCTGGAGGACAACCTGGGATTCTTTCCTATCAACTCTGGGTGGTGGGCAGTGGCCCTTCTGACTGTCCTCTGCATTTAGACTTTGAGGCTTGCTATGATGCGTTGATGTGGAGTTTCATGGCAGTCCTCTGGGGAAGGGTCTTTGCATTTTGGGAGAGAGAGGTAATAACTCCCCCTACCAATCTTAAGATAAAAGGTTTTAGCAACATTCCCTTCTGTTTTATTGAGACTACACTTTTTGAATGAAGCAGCCCTAAAATTAAATTTTATACTGGCTAGCATAAGAATTTAGGATAATAACTTTCACACTTTGAGCTTAATTGGAGGGTTCAAAGTGAGTAAAAGAGAGTTACACTGCACTGAACATGATTTGTGGTTAGTGTTCTGGAGATGATGCAAGATGGGCAGAGCAAAATACCTGTAATGTGGGTGAAATAAATCTTATTTCTCAGCTTTCACTTTAGGAAAGAAAAAGAGCTCTTACAGCCCTAAGGCCTGGCCTTTAAACCACATGTTACACACCAACATTTTCTTCATTTGGCCTGTTATTAGGCAGTGTGTCTCAAACAGACAATGCATTATTGGATATAATTGCTAAGGCAGGATATCACTAACCTTCTTCTACTCTATATGGAGAAACAGACATAGGCCTTTTCCACATTTTATATTTAAAATGGGGCGGTGCGTCCTCCAGCAAGGACGTTTACACTTGGGGGCGAACTGGATCCGGACTACTTAGTATTTGTCCAGACTTCAGCCCGCTCTGGAACCTCCAGAACTGGTGGTTCCCCATGCTATTGAAAGACCAATTAAAAGAGGACTTTCAATAGCATGGCGCCCCCCAGTCCGTCGCTGCCTAAGTGTAGATCTGCAGGCTCGTGCCATCGCGAGGCTGCAGATCTTCCGGGGGTGGGCTTCCGGCTGGCAAGCTTCTTCGGTTGGTGGAGAGCCACTGCCAACCGGAAGCCTCCATTTTTGTCTCCGGAGAGTGTGTAGTGCGGGCGGGCGCTGCTCCGGATCGTCATGGATCATCAGGAGGGGAGCGTGCCAGTCTGGTGAGTAACGGACTGCCCCATTTCCTCCACAAAGTACGGAAAAGCCCATAGTATCTTACTTGTGTATTCTTGTGTGTGTGTGTGTGTGTGTGTGTGTATTCTGTCCATGCAGTATAACTAAAGAGTCAGTGTAAGGACAACTCAGAAGAACTGCTTTAAAAATTGTGACAGCTGCATGGTCTTCTATGTGAAAAATCACTGTATTTTTTCTTGTTTGGCAGCATTAAGGAAAAATCTGTCTGTATTAAGCTAATGAAAAGAAGATTGACATATTCAACTGCCTATCAGGATGGTATCAATATATTTTCAGTGATGATAAACTATCCAGCAATAGATAAATTATCCAGGTATACAGCTTTGCAATGTATTTACCGTTGTTGCTTAAATTTTAGTTCAATGTTTTATAAATATTTTAAATGATTTTTTAAAAGACCCCATTTTAAGCAACCGGCGTCAATATTGCATGTATCATATAAATCTTCAGTTTAAAATACAAGTTTAGAGAATCTTTTCTTATCATTCACACAGTTCTGATATTATATGTATAAATAGTCATAAAAATTAGTAATTCTAATTTTAGTATGTTGATCAATCAAGACGTTAATCTAAATCCGTATTTATGATCAACTCAATTTACTATCAAAAATTATGATTTATGAGTTAATTTACCTAATTTAGTAAAAATTAGGAACTGAAGCAATATTCAAAAATATTTAAATAAAAGATGAAAAATGGCTTTCCCAAGTGTCAGAAAACCTGATGAAGGGAATCCTGGATGACCAAGAATATTTGCAGGTTTCATGTCAAGATAAGGAAGGCTCCTGTTTTCATATGTGGTGGACTTGTAAGAAGGCAAAATGTTACTGGTCCAACATTTATAATAATAAAAAAAATTAAAGATAGATTTTGTAATGTTACCAAAAATGTTTTTTCATTGGCATTATGAATAAAGAACTGGAGAGTAAATGTGGATTACTTCTTTGGCATATGACAATAGCAGCAAGAATATTGTTTGCTCAAACTTGGAAATGGACTGAAGCACCAAGAATGGAAGAACAGCTTCCTCAGATTGCTGAGTTGGCCCAAATGGACAAATTAACATGGGTTGTGAAGGATAAGCCAACTGAAGACTTTTTGAAAGACTGGAAACCATTGAACAACTTTTTGAGCAATAACAAATCTAACTATGTAATAATCTTTAACTATGGTTATCAGCAATTTTAGTAGGATTGTTTAACTGGATCTGTAACAGTAGAATAATATTTTCCCCTTTTTTATTTTTATTTTCATTATAGACAGGATAGGCAGATCAGAGCCCCACTGTGTTTTAATTATATGTCTTTGTCTTTTTCTTTTTTAACTCACTTTTCTTTTTTTCCTTCCAACTCTTTTTAAAAATATATATTATTTTGATTGTATATTAGATTGTTAGCGTTAAAAACAATTAATCAATTTTAAAAAAGAATATTTGCAGGGCAGGATATATTCTGCATGAAAAATACATGTGGCTTTTTTGTTCAGAAAACATGATTTTCTATCCAGAAAATAATATTTCTGTGCCTAAATTAATTTTTCAACACAGAAAATGACATTTTCTGCACTAAAAAATGTTTTTTGAGAGTAATCTGAACTGCAAATAGTCCTAGAAAAGTGCAGTTCTCAAAGACTTTCTCACAATGTAGAGAAAAATGGTAAATTTTGTCAACAAGAAAGAAATTTTTGAAAATGTACGTCTCTACAATTGACCAACACTTCATATTTTAATTAAACAATGGGAAACATGTTTGGGATTCTGGTTTGGCTCCCTCACCAACTTCCCCCACAGATGCCCTCCTTCACTGCTTTTTCCAGGTGTAGTGCCAAGTGGAATCTAGCTTTCCTCCCCATGTGGGGAAGATGAGGTGAGGAGAAGGAGACACAAAGCTCGGTGCACTCTACTGGCTCATAGGAGTTGGGATCAGGACTTAGCCAGCTTCTGAAACACCAGCTTCTTGTACTTTGCAACAGATTTGCCTTTCCAATGGTGGGAAGATGAACGATAGATAAAGCTGACCTTACTTAGCTGGTGCTCCAAGATTCATTAGGGACCTAGGGTGAAGATTTCATTCCCATTTCCCAGCATTGCAAGAGGGATATGAACCAGGGCTCACTCATCTGGTGCTTTGAGAGGAGTGTGCTTCACTCTCTTTTCATCTCAGTGCTTTGAGAGCAAAAGAAGATGGTTCCTGGCAGCTTAAGTCCTACATCTTTCCCATGCTACCTTCCTGCCCAGTTTCCTTCCAAAGGTAGGGGGCTTTGAGAAGAGGTTGGAACATCTGGAGAATCTTCATGGTCTGGATTTGAGGATTCAGGTGGGTTTGATTAGGCCAGAGAACAAAGAGACTTCCCCTCAGTCCATTCCTTTTCTCAGTTTTTTCACTCCTTGCTGAACTGTATATGAGTGACACACCCCAACACTCAGTGGTAACTGGTGATTCCCATACCAGCAGCATGATAAATCTGCTCTGGATTTTAATTTAACTTAACAAGAGCTGCCAAGATGTTGAATCTATTGAGGGGCAGATTTAGCACCTTGGACAGGTCTTTAACATTCAGACTAAAATCAAGAACAGATTCACTGCCCTCACTAGCATGATTGCTACCAGCTAAAAGTTTGCATATTTCCATACAAAAGTCAGTTTCCTCTGACCTGTCTGTTCCTGGTGCCTTGCCTTTTTCTTGATGTAACAGAACTAAAATGAACACATGAATGAACAATACTTTGGATGATAGAATTACCAAAGAGTTGCATTTTGGCTGAAGATTGAAAAATAGTCACCTCATAACTCAGCAGGTGCAGAAATACAACAAGGGATGGAGCCAATCTGAACAGTGTTCACATTATTACATCTAGGTTTGCTGGTTTTCATTTGGAGATCTTGTGATATAACCATTTGTACAAAATTAGTGTGCTGTTACTAAGGAAATATATAATGATGAATAACCACAGAATGTAAGACCTCCTTATAATACAGGTAGTATCAGTTTCCAGAGAATAGAATCCACAGCTTCCAGCATCTTTGCCAGCCATCAAGGTAAATACATTAACACACTATTGTGAGTAACCAGTAAGCAAAGTGCCTACATTATGATACTTTTGCACTTGGTAGAGTATGTATTTCATACAAATGTGAACTTTTAAAGAAATCCAAATGATATTCTCTGATTACTCTTTTTTTGCTGGTGTATAAGACTCATTTTTTGCCCCAAAAATGCTGTTTGAAAATGGAGTGCATCTTATACACCGGTATGTCTTATACACCAGCAAATAGTATTTGCTACTGTATAAATGGTGTGTGTCTTATACACAGGTGTGTCTTATACACCAACAAATATGGTACCTGAGTTTCTTCCTTGGTAGAAACAAAATGTTATGAATTGTAAAGCTTTTGGACATTTTAGCAAAATCTCATCAGCTTGTTCTTTCACTCTTAACTTTAAAACAATTGATGTTATGATATCCTTAACAATTCTTTTACAATTAATTATCAGTGACCAAGGTTCTACATGGTGCATGAAGAGCATAACCATTCAGTGTACATGATTCCATGCCTCCTTCCCAAGGCAGCTGCCAAGTACCATGTACATCAGTGCTATAGCTGTTAAATGGCCATGGAGGATGGGAGGGAGGGATGCAACTGGGCAGTGAGGATTGCCTCTAGTCCTCCTGCAGTTTGCTAAAGAGAGAGGTAGAGAAGTGATGACCTTGTTCTTCTGCTGGTCACAGGAGCAAACTGTCGGGGAAATGAGAGGCAGTTCCCACTGCACAGTCACACCAATCCCTTCATCTCCCATGTAGCAGCAGTCCTTCAAAGCTTCATAGAGTCCTGTGGGTGGTTTTAGACAGAGCCCATCAGTGCCTCATTCAGAACAAAACATCTACAAATGTAAAGTGCACATATGTCACTGTCAGAATTCTAGACCATAATAGGGTAAGCAACAATTTCAAATACACAAAATCAGTGAACTACAAGTGATTTCACATATACATAATGCCTATGATCTGGGAAGATAATGTGATAACACAAACCTGTATGGGCATAAGACATTTCTGAATTCTTATATTATGATATTATTAGGATGCATTACAATTCTGATAATGCATCCTAATGAAACACTCCATATTTTCAAAGCAAACCTTGTTTTGGTTGTTATAAGTTATAAAGCTATGCCATATTTCAAAACTGTCATTTTTATATTGTTCTTGTTTTACAGCTGTTGAGATGATCCAAATTTCTTTTGTCAATTTCTCCATAAGGGCAAGAATTCAAATTCTGTTTCTCTACTGTTCAACTGAGATTTTAGAGCTTTCCACCTATGTTCCAGTTCACAGAATTCTCCAAATCACTCATTTGTAATTTGTTGTCTCCTCATTTTCTCAATCAGGTAACAAAGGTCATTGGAGAACAACTCCCATCAGCCCTAAACAACATAGCCAATAGTGAGGGATGCTGGAAGTTGCAGTCCAATTCCAACAACATCCGAGGAAAGTTGGTCAACTCTGGTTTATGCAATGGCAAGACAGTAAATTAAAACTTAGTCATTTGGATCTTTCTGTAGACAAGAAAAGAACTCTCTCAGTCACACAGTGGATATGCTTGGGCTTAGTCATGATTTCAGAAAGTTACTTTTGAGGACTCTGGTCATATTGGCTGGGGAATTCTGAGAGTTATGTTCTCCCTCAAGTAGCTTTTCCAAATTCTTCTATAGCCCAGTGCTGACATCTTTATGAAAGCTAAGAAGATATGTTAACGGCTTTTATTGGACTAACCTCTGTAGGGCAGACTGCACAATTGCAAGCTTCATGGAGGTATTTTTGGAGGCAGGATTCATTTTATGTTCTTGCTGTCTCTTTTCCTTGGATCAACAAAGCTACAGCGCTCCAGATACATCATATTTATAGTCTCTCTTGGCAAAAAAGAATATCTCTGCACTTTACATGTAGGACTAGTACCTTTTATCTTCTGGTTCCCAGAAACAATAAATGAAATAACTGTTTTACAGCCTTGCAGCAAGAAATATCTGTCCCAAAGCTCACATAAGATGACAGTTAACACAACTAAAAGTTGAGCATAACATTTATTCTAAGATGAATACAGGTTAAAAAGCATTAGGCTGTTTGCATCCATTATTCAGGAAAAGTGTATAATCTCCAGCTTTCCAGACTTGACAGAGATAGTCCTGTCACCCCACCTTTTCAGCTGCTTTTAAAATGTCCTGGTTTTACTCGTGTCCTCCCACTTTCCCCCTTGTCCTCAGCTTACATTTGTTGCTGTAAACTGTTTGTATTCATAAGTAATTTCTACTCATTTAACTCAGGAGAGGGGAGAGGAGAGGAGAGGAGAGGAAGGGCAAAAATCTGCCCTTCCCATAAAGCCCAGGCAAAAACAAACCACTGCAGCCTCTCCTAGCTTGTGTGTTCTTCCTCATTAATAACTTTTCCCATCTTGACCACTCTAATGTTGCTTATCCATATGTGTCCTGCTTTTCATCTGTGAAATGTTGGAGGATATGAAAGTGGCATTCACACATGCAAGAACACAGTGCCAGCATTTTTTTTTCCCATCTAAAAGTAAAATCCCTTACTCTACTCCGGATCAGTGTGGCTACTGTTGTCCTCCTTCCCCTCCTCCTCTAGTTATAGACAAGAAGTGCCACACTGGATTCTGCTATCTGTACATTGTTTACCTTTAGGGCCAGCACTGCACGGAAATATAGAGACTATGTATGTGGGACATCACAAGGACACTTTTCATGAGAATGCCCAGTCTACATCCTCTCCACTGATGTGAACTGGTAGATGTGAACCCTTTGGGAGAGTGGTGAGTGCAGAACTTAACAATGTTAGGGTCAGCCCTCCCATTAACCAGACTGAGTCATCGTCTCTCCCCAGCAAATTCTCTAACATGAGCTAGACCTGGAGTCTTTGAAAGAATCTTCAAGGGCATTCCAAAGTGGAGAGTGCAGGAGAGTCCTGGTTCAAAGATACAAATGAGGGTTGTCAAATTCTTTGTCTCTCTGATAGGTTGTAAGATGTAGCTGAAATAAAGCATTCTAGGAAACTGGCACTACTTTGGATTCCTGTAGCAATGCACCATGGCCTTCCACAACAAACACAGGAAAAGGGAGGTGTTAAAAGGCAGAGTGACCATCCATCATGGGTTTCCCATTTCTTCTGTACTGGAAGGTTTTCAGTACACCATCATCACCTCACTCTTGTCTGGAGTGGATTCAGTTTGCACTGTTTTATCTCATCCACTTGACCACCACTTCTAGGAACTGGATTGGGGCAGTGATAGTGGCTCCTGGGTTTATGGAAATAGAAAAGAAGAGCAGATGCTTAGCATTGTATTGACTCCACTCCACATTTTCATATCATCCTGGGACTTCCTGCTGATGAAAAAAAAAAAAAAATGGTGAGAAATTGAGACTATTGTCAAATGTTCAAGGAAAGACCTTTTATTGCAATGTGCTCAGAATGGTATAGCTTTTCAACATTGTGTCATAAAAGATCCATCAGAATGTGATGATCCATCATATCCCAAATTCCTGAGGAATCAGAGATTGTTACCCCAGGGCAGGTAACCCACAGCCTACTGAATATTGTTGTATGTTGGATCCCATCAGACCTCATAAGCAGGGCTCATTTTCTGGGTCTCATATACTCTGAGCCCCAGAAAAACCCATGATAGGTTTGCTTTAGTTTCAGCATAAGTCAGGAACCATTTGAAAGCACAGAACGCAAAATGAAGCAGGAGAAAGAGGTTAAACACACTTGGTTGCATGATGACGTGTTGCTTCTGCTGAGAGAGTTTGTCCTCTCAGCTGAGTTTGTCCTCTCAGCTGAAGCTAATAAGAAAAGAGTCAAAGAAAGATACTGGACTCGACCAAAAGGCACAAAATACATCACTCTGTATTTCAAAGCTTCATAGGCTCTAAAAGCTAAGATGATGGATTTTGTACCTTTTGGTTGGTCCAATAAAGGTATCACCACAGGATGGATATTGAGTTTTTTGTTCTGTTCTGTTTTGCTTTTATGGCCAACATGCTTGCTGCTACAAGGAAAGATACGTAACTGGAGAATCCCTGGAACTAGAAATGGTGTGAGGTGGAAGGATGATCAGTAGTTTCTTGAAAGGAAGTCAAATAATTGTTGGAAAACAAAGCAACCCATAAGCAATGCTGGTATTGTAGTCTTGCAGATGGGGCTGCCAGTTGTAATTTTTAATTATGTGATGCCGTTTACTGGCCTTCAGATGAATAGAGAAAGAAGTTAATCTGGCAGCACAATCTGAAGTACAAAATGAATGTAATTTCTTCAGTTAATCTTAAATTACTGGGAGAGAGTTCAAAATGTATAGGAAACTCTTTAGAGACTGAAAATGATGGCGAGGTTATTTTTTTTCCTCTTGGACACTTAAAAAAGTGGTACAAAATCTGTTATAAAATTCAAAATGTAATGTTTTCCTTGAGATGTGGTTTGTGTTCATTTTAGAACACATTTGTGCTAGGATGTTTTTAACTGAACAATGTTTTATTGATAGTAAAATGGAATCCCAGATAATTCTCATACCTTCACTTTTCTCCCTACTTATTCCCACAATAATGTTTACTTGTTTAAACTGATGCTCCAATCATGTTCTGCTTTGGTCTGTGTCTGTTTGCACCTTGTCTGCAACAGAACAGGCTACTATCATTTCCCAGGTTCAAAAGACCATGTCAGCACTTTGCAGTCAAAGGTCAGCCAAGCTAGCAGTGAAAGATTAAAGAGGACAATAGCATTCTCTCATACAAAAGTCAAATCTGAGTAGCAGAGCTAATATTTTTAAAGCACTAGCCTATGCAACATTCAGCAAGCTGTTCTCCCTAACATTATTGAAGTCACACGGATGAGTAGCCTTGAGTCTGATGAGTACCTCCCCCTCTGCCTCATTTTTTTCTTTCTTTCTTTTTTTCCTTCTTGAATTGGACTGATTTATTTGACACTTTTGTTCTTTATCTGCTTGTGTGTATCAAGCAGTGCCATTTCTGACCCACCTATTCAGTTATCTTCCTTTCATGTTTCCAATAGTCTGTGATCAGTTCATCTTTCTTCTGATGTACGGAGGTGTCTCTACTTCCAGAATCCTATTCAAAGTTGCAAATTTTTCATTGGCCAGTCAGACTGCAGCAGGGGTAAGGAGTCAGCATGGTGTAGTAGTTTGAGCAATGGACTACAGTCTTGGAGACCAGAGTTCAATTCCCCGCTTAGCTGTGGAAACCCACTGGGTGACCTTGGGCACAAGACACACACTCTCAGCCCCCAGAAAACTTTGTAGTAGGGTTGCCTTAGGGTCGCCATAAATCAGAAATGACTTGAAGGCACAAAACAACACCAAAGGAATCTTTGGCTGTCTAGGTATTTTAGGCTTCATCTCTCAGAAGCCTTAGTCAGCATGGGATTGTGGAACTGTTGTTAAAAAAATCAGGAAAATTAAAGCTTTCCTACTTCAGTACTATGGTGGCACATCAGCCAATAGTCAACAAGTAGGCCTAGACAGGAAACAAAGATACTGTAAATACTAATATTTAGTCCTCATGAGGTACCCAGGTAAGGTTTTCACTCCATGAAAAGGACAAGGCTATGGGTGCTATGAGTGGCCAGAGTGTCTGATGCATATAGTGCCCTGCCAGGCTTCCGTCAGTGGGGAAAAATAGAGAAAAGAACAGGGTCTTCTGACCACTTTTTTAAAAAGCAGTTTCCCCTCCATGGTGAGAAGAAATCAGTTTAGATCAGCTCTAAGTTTTCAAGAATTCTTCTTTTTAATTTATCCTGAATGCTACAGAGGCCATTTCCGCACTAGGCTGTTATAGTGCTATTATTCCACTTTCAACATCCTATGGAATCCTGAGGTTTGCCTTCGAGGCCCCTCCCTAAACTGCAAACCCCAGGATTCCATAAGATGTTGGAAGTGGAATAATAGCACTATAACAGGCTAATGAGGAAATGGCCATAGTACCACTGTAGCAGAAGCATTATAGGAAACTTACATGATGACTCCCTGCCATGTGGTACTGATTGGAGGACAGCTACTGCCATGGCTAGATAAGTTCATCAGGACTCATCCAACTTAGCAAGGGACAACATTTATGGAAGGGGATTAAGGGACAACACTGCCAGGAGCCATCTCAGACCTGGAGATGCTCTTGTTTCAGAGAGGGATCTTTGTCTTCCAATATTTCACAAAAGAAAACTGACATATGAATGGCCAAGCAACATCAAAGTGTAGTCAAAACAGGAAAAGTTATTAATGAGGATGAACCCACAAGATAGGAAAGGCTGCCACAGTTCACAGTTCAAGAATAGTGAAAGGGAAAGGAGTTCAGGAGGCAGGGGAGTTTCTTGAAAGGGAGATACTGAAGGCACAGTCTAAAACTGTGCCAATAAGGAGGAAAAATGGAAGGCATCTGAAGAAACCAGGATGGTTGACTAAAGAACTCTCAGCTGAGCTAAGTGTTAAAAGAAGCATGTATAGGAAATGGAAGAAGGGGGAAACCACCAAAGAAGAATTTAAGCAAGTGGTCTGGAGATGTAGGGAGAAGGTCGGAAAGGCTAAAACACAGAACGAACTTAGGCTGGCCAGAGACATTAAAAACAATAAAAAGGGCTTTTTAAAATATGTCCACAGCAAAAAGAAAAAGAAGGAGATGATAGGGTCGCTGCGCAGAGAAGATGGCTGATTACTAACAGAGGGAAGAGAAAAGGCAGAACTATTTAACACCTTCTTTACCTCAGTTTTTTCCCAGGAGGATACAAGCACTCAACCTGGCGGTTGAGGAGCAGGTGAGGAAGCAGGGGAAGTGCAGCACATAATAGGTAGAGAGGAGGTACAGGAATACCTGGCCACACTGGATGAATTCAAGTCTCCAGGGCCAGATGAATTGCATCCTAGGATATTAAAAGAGCTGGCAGAGGTCATTTTGGAACCGCTTGCTATAATCTTTGAGAAATCTTGGAGTATGGGAGAAGTCCCAGCAGACTGGAAGAGGGCAAATGTTGTCCCCATTTTCAAGAAGGGAAAAAAAGAGGACCCAAATATTTATCGCCCAGTCAGCCTGACATCAGTACCCAGAAAGATCCTGGAGCAGATCATTAAGTAGTCAGTTTCTAATCACTTAGAAAGCAATGAGGTAATCACGAGAAGTCAACATGGATTTCTCAAAAATAAGTCATGGCAGACTAATCTTACCTCTTTTTATGATAGAGTTACTAGCTTGATAGATGAAGGGAATGCTGTGGATGTAGCATATCTCGATTTCAGTAAGACCTTTGACAAAGTTCCCCATGACATTCTTGCAAAAAAGCTAGTAAAATGTGGGCTGGACAGGGCTACTGTCAGGTGGATCTGTAACTGGTTGACTGACCTTTCCCAAAGAGTGCTCACCAATGGCTGGTTTCATCCTGGACAGAAGTGACTAGCGGGGTGCCATAGGGTTCTGTCCTGGGCCCAGTGCTGTTCAATATCTTCATCGACGACTTGGATGAAGGAATAGAGGGCATGCTCATCAACTTTGCAGATGACACCAAATTGGGAGGGGTTGCTAATATGCCAGAGGACAGGATCAAAATTCAAAATGACCTGGACAGATTGGAGAGCTGGGCCAAGGCTAACAAAATGAAATTCAACAGAGAGAAGTGTGAGGTCCTACACTTTGGTAGATAAAATGGAATACAGAAATATATGAGGGGGACACATAGCTGGATAGCAATACGTATGAAAGGGATCTTGAAGTCTTAATAGACCACAAGCTGAACATGAGTCAGAAGTGTGATGCAGCAGCCAAGAAAGCCATGTTACCACCGTGTACTGGCCTGGCCTTTAGTGAACCAAAGATATCATTTTGATATCACAATTCGGCCCTGCCCTGCCACCAACCAAGTGTTTGTGAGGCCACTGTACAAGCACGAAGCTAGGCATGGCTACTATTTGTTGCTCCCACCAAGTCAAGCCAGAAATAGCCAGGATTGCTTTAGGGGACCTCCTGAAACAAACACCCTCATTACCAATGCGCAATAAACAAAGAGACCCTCTGCCCTGAGAGGGCACCCTGGAGAGCTAAGTGCTTAACTGCTGAGCTAGGCGCATCTGCATACCAGCCATACTATTGTCAGTTTGGAACATAATTCAATCATGTAAATTCTGACCTTTCGGAGGCATTGTCTCCAACCCAAAACTTATTGTTTTCGCCCAAGACCAGCCCAGTCTACGGTCATTCTTTCCCCTATAAAAATCCCCCGTTCTGAGAGCTCTTTGGAACTCTCGCTGGATCGCTTGGACTTCTACTCTGCCTTGCTGCCGCTCGGTTCAGCAGATTCCCCTCAGCCACCACGTCGGGTTTCCTCTTCTACAATTGGCTTCCCCAGGACTGCAGGACAGGTGGCGTATCACCCATTCCCCTTGAACTCTATTTTCCTTTTCTAGTTAGGAGTGTGTTTGTGTTTTTCTTTAATAACTGTTTAATAAATCTAATTGTTATTTGAACTGTCTACTCACTGACCTGACGCTGTATACATTGGGTAAAAGATCCCCGCTAAGTTATCCTGCCTCTTGTTAGCCAAGAGAGTGTGCCAGCTAATTTCCCCATCTTGCTTGTTGTTGTTTGGTTATTTGGGCGTCTCTCCCGGGACCCCCAATTTACAGGGTAACAGCCAATGCAATTCTCAGCTGCATCAATAGGAGTATGGTATCTAGATTGAGGGAAGTACTGGTACCACTCTACTCTGTTTTGGTTAGACCTCATCTTGAATACTGTGTCCAGTTCTGGGCACCCCAATTCAAGAAGGACATGGTCAAGCTGGAGCAAGTCCAGAAGAGGGCGACCAAAACGGTGAGGGGCCTGGAAGCCATGCCCTGTGAGGATAGACTTAGAGAGCTGGGTCTGTTTAGTCTGCAGAAGAGAAGGTTAAGTGGGGACATGATAGCCATGTTTAAATATTTGAAGGGATGCCATGTAGAGGAGGGAGAGGGCTTGTTTTCTGCTGCTCCAGAGACCAGGACAAGGAGCAATGGATTCAAGCTGCAGGAAAGAAGATTCCACCTGAACCTCAGGAAGAACTTCCTGACAGTCAGGGCTGCCCGGCAGGAGAATATGCTGCCTTGGAGTGTAGTGGAGTCTCTTTCTTTGGTGGTTTTTAAGCAGAGGCTGGATGGCCATCTGTTGGGAGTGCTTTAAGGGTGTTCCTGCATGGCAGGGGGTTGGCCTGGTTGGCCTGTGTGGTCTCTTCCAACTCTACATTTCTGTGATTCTATGATTCACTTTTGCCTAATGCTCCTGAGAAGGGCAACTGCCTCCTCTTCTCTCCCCCACTGAGTAAACAGAGTGAAAACTACTTTTGTGCTTTGAATTCAGTTTTCAGCAAATGAAAAAAGCTGAGGACAAAAGGGGGGAAATGGGAGGAAGAGAGAGAAACTAGGACATTTTAAAAGCAGCTTAAAAAGTGGGATGGCGTAGGAGTAATTGGGACTGTTCTTGAAAATTGAAAGAGCTGGAGGGTAGGACAATTCACTAGGGCATTTTAGGTATCTCACTTTCTACCAGCCCTGCTTCCCTGTTCATCACATTGAAGCTTACCATAACAAAGATTTTGTAAGGCTGATGAACCCAAGACTAGCTAGAGAGCATTTTGCATATTTAAAAAAATGTCATATAAATGATTATTTGTCATCTGTCAGGGTTAATAGGTCCCCATGGTGTATTAAGGAAGAGGGTTTGACCTACAGACCATTGTGCCTATTATGTCACCACTCTACCTTCCTGACTTCAAGGAGATTCAAGCAACCTAAACCTGCAGTGTGGATTTCAAATATGTGGACTGTAACTGTGAAACCCTACCTTCTATAAATTTACTTAAAAGTTACACTCACTGAGTTCAGTGGAATACGTTTCTAAGTGAAGTCATTGTGTGGTATATTCTCTAAGGTGTCTCAAGCCTTTTGTTGCAGGAATCCAGCAATGGGGATATATGTATGGAAACAAACATCTGTGAGAGGCTGATGTATAGACAGAAGGGTACATGTGTATTGCAGCTCTCTGGGCTTTGCTGAACTATCTGGCTGAATCTGCTAAAGGGAGAAGTGCTGTCTCCATGTGACTAGAGCTGATGTGAAACTTTATTTAACACACTATTAAACAAATAAATGACTTCCCACATGCCCTGTGTTGTATTTTGCTGTCAAAAATGTGCTGTCTAGTATGTGAGGATTTCACTGTTGGAATGAACATTTTTTTAAAAAAAAATCCCCATATAAATTAGTTGCAGGCAGTGCCTTGTGCCAATTTCCTCGGAATTTTGAGGTCCGTGCTTCCAGTGCTGGACTTTGGCAGCACTGTCTCTTCTCACAGCTGCTTTCAGTGTAACTGCTACTTCATGCTTGTGCCTGACTGCCACTTCACACAATTGCTTCAGTATTTTGGTCACACATTAAGAGTATAATTTTTCTTCCTTCCAGACCCTGAGAGGCCTAGGTGGTATTGATTTGGTCCAAGCAGGGATGCAAATGCTCAGTATGTGGAGATCTATTTGTGTCAAGCATGGTATAGAGCATAATATGTTCTAGAACAAATGACCAAAGGCTTTAAAAAATTGCAGCAAACTATGACCAACATGTTACCAATTTCTAAAATGTTCCTTCAGCCAGATATGAATCCCGGAATGGTATAGGAACATAAAATCCTTGGTGCAGTCTACTTGCTCCTTCCTGGAGGTGTGTTCATCTAGGGATACACTGTATTTCTATTATCTTAGGTCTGCACCAACACTCTTTGGTTAGGTAGCATTATTTTGCAGAACATCTCTTTGCTGTTATGCCCAAAGAGAGAATAGAGACCATGGACTTTTATTCCTCAAGAGGCATGTCTGGTCCAGCAGCAAAACAAAAGGAAGCAGTTGCCTTAAGTGGCAGATTATGGGCGGGAGAACTAATAATGAGAAGATAGAGATGTGAGCCATGGACCCTGCCTTGCCCCAGCTCATCCCATGTTCTCAGAGTCCACTACCCACAATGAAGAGTCATCGGCTAGTCTGGTTGGATTTTGTAGAATAAAGTGGTTGAGGTGCTATCTTGTCATCATGCAGCAAACTGTCATGGGCAGGCCCGGCCAAAGAAGGCTTCACCATATATGCTTAGTGCTGTTTCATCAATACGCACTGCCATGCTCTGTATCAAAAGCAAGCCCACCTGAATCCAGGGGGATTTTTCTTCAGTAACTTTAGGATTGCTGATTAAACGAGACTAGCTAGAAGAACAGTACAATATAGCCATGTCCAGAACTTAGAAAACCTGTTTCCCCCACCCTAAATTACAATTCATACCAGCTGGGGTACTCTGGGAAAAAGTGACATTTCTAAGCTCTGGACATGGTTGAGAATATCTGTTCATGTATTTGGATTCCTAGTCTAGGAATGCTAATTCCCCCCTCCCTCTCACTTTCTTTAATGTTTTAATTTATTGAGGAGTGGGAATCACATGGCTCATTGGCCTCATGAAACCCCCAAGGCTGTTTCTGCAGCACTCACCCTTATCCACCAGACCTCCCCGGAACCTTAAAAAAATGGCAGGAGAGTCAAAAACAAGAGCTGCTACTCCTGAAAGCCACCAGGAGTAGGGATCCTCCTTTAGAGCTTAGCAGAACTTCATCACACTCTTGATCTAGCAGAAAAATCTGTTTTTCCTGAAAGTGAAAGTAGATTTTTTATTCCAAACCAGAAATCACCTTCTCATCATTTCCAATATCATGTAGAGGAGTTGGAAAAAATGTCCCTTTGATCCCAGAAGGTAGCCACATCTGATTTCAAACTATTGATTTCTTGAGAATATTTGCATAGAGCGTCTCATGATTCCCAATGTATATGTCAGGTCCTAAGCCTCAAACAAATCATGATATGGAAGCCACACAGTAGCACGTCCATCAATAATCAAACCTTACAAAGTCCATTTTCAAAGGTATTCTGTCTCAGGGCACAAAAAAAAAATTAAGTGCAAAAACCACAAAGCCTTTGTCCTCGTCAGAGGTTGCTCTTTTGTGTCAAACTTTGCTGCAGATGACAGAGCAATAATGTATATCTTTACTCCAGTGATGTATTTAAGTGTTTTACTCCAAGTCTCAAGTCAAGTCTCAAGTCCTTGCAAGATACTTTCAAGTCAAGTTTCGAGTCAAGTCTCAAGTCTGGGAGCCAACTTTATACCTCAACCTGTATTCCAAAATTTCTGGACAGAGTTGAATAAAGTCAATTTTAACAATTTAAGTATGGTTGGCCCTCTACTTTTATGCTTTTGCCATCTGTAGCTTGAGAAGTGCGAAATAGGGTCCTTCTTACTTCCCATTTGCAAAGTAAGAAGTTGAGAATAGGATCCTTCTTATTCCTCATTACTGAAGCTTCAGGAGCTTTTGAAGGAAGGATCCTTCCTCCTCAAGCTCACTGCCTAACATATTTTCTGTTCCCTCTGAGATATGCACCCTGCAGTCTGGGCACCACTCTTGCTTTCTGCTCTTAGGAAAAGTTTCAGAAAGCTCCTCCTACACGTAGAGGGGACAGACTGCTGAGTAGATCCCAACCTCATCTCAAGCCCATTGCCTAACCCATTTGCTGTTCTCTCTGAGAAGTGTGTCCACACTTTGGGCTTGGGACAGATTGTCATGTGACCAGTACGTTGTTAAGGTTTCTGGACGAACATGTTATGTCACTGAACCAAGTGCAGCAAGTCAGTCACTGAAAATATGCAAGTCTCAAGTTGAGTCAAGTCAGTGTGCAATTTTTGCCAAGTCAAGTCTGAGGGGCTTTCCACACTACACTGTTCTAGTGCTATTATTCCACTTTCAACCTCCTATGGAATCCTGGGGTTTGCAGTTTAGGGAGGGGCATTTAGAGTTCTCAACCACAGAGCTCTTGGGTCTCAAGAAACTACAAACTCCAGGATTCCACAGAATGCTGAAAGTGGAATAATAGCACTTTAACAGTGTAGTGTGGAAACGGCCTGAGTCAAGTAACTGAAATGACTTAAGTCTGACTTGAGTCCAAGTCAGTTGACTTGAATCTACGTCACTGCTTTACTCAAAAGGAAGGTTGAAGAGGTCTACTATATCAGGACTTGAAAGTATGGAGATAATACAGTTCCAATTGATGTTTCTGAATATGTTTTGTAAGGGAATCATGCTGAATTTTACCTTTACTCCCAACTAGGATGTTACTGTGTTTGCTGTTGTCATCATCATCATCATCAGTAGCAGGAGCAGCATCAGCATCAGCATCATTTTTAGCGCCTTGCCCAGATCTATCTGGTACAGTGGCTATTGAACTGTATTAGTCCAGAAAGAAAAGTGGTGGTGCTTAGGCACCAAGGCCTAAATATCCCAAAGGCACCAGATTCTGCCTTATCTTGGAAGCTAAGCAGGGTTACCCACAGTTAGTACATGTATGGGACACCACCAATGAAGACCAGATGCTGTAGGCTATATTTCAGAGGAAGGAACTGGCAAAACTATCTCTGAGTGTTCTTTGCCCAAGAAAACCCTATGAAATTCATGGGGTTGCCATAAGTTAACAGGAGATTTGAAGGCACATGCACACACACATGTGTGCATTGGATCCCAGCTGATCTTGAAAGCTAAAAAGGGTAAGGCTGGTTAAAATCTGGAAGAGGGGCCACCAAGGAATACTAGGTGTTGTAGGCTCTAATTCAGAGGAAAGCAATGGCAAACCACCTCTGTGTATTTATTGCCTAAGAAAACTGTATTGATTTCATGAAGTTGCCATAAGATGAGAGCCAACTTGATAGTATATGTATCTGCATGTGGCTGTATGGGATTGGTTAATTAATAACTGGAATAGCCACATATTATGTTTTTATATGTACACAATAATTAAGAGGTAACTTTAAAAGCGCTTGGAGACTAAAATGAACTCATTCACATAGACTAGATGTAAAGTGTTTTCTAAATATGTAAAGCAAGTTCTGTTTGATTTCAGAAACCAATATGCTTGAAAAGGATTTCAGAAACCACAGCTACTGACTAATGTAGAAGCAAAGAGAATGTGAAGGAAATCCTGCCTTTCCCACCTCCCACCTCCAGCTGGACATCTGCCTTGACCACATTTATAATGTCTGTGAAAATTTAATGGGAATGAAACAAAACATGAGTGCTTGACCCAGACAATGGGATTTGACTGCCTGATGATCTTTGTGACATGAAATAGTAGGTGTTCCTAGTTTCACCTTGACTGTGTTCTCTATTTTGTTTTCTCCCTCCTGGTCTTTCTGCACTCTTCTGTCTGCAATTCTTCTGCCCTGGCTACAGTCAGCTCACAGACAGGACCACTTAAGTGACTTCAGTGAGACTACATAGGAGCACAAAGGTCCAGAACTGCATCCCTGGTCTACAACTTTTGCATAGTTAGACTATGCTCTGGAGACCGATGATGTTGGTGATGATATTTATTTATATACTGCTTTCTTCCCAAAATTGGAACTCAAAGTGACTCACATTTTTTTTAAAAAAAAATGAAGTTAAAACATACAAAAAAATTATCGTCCTATCTCGTTGCTTAATATCGATTATAAAATATTTACAAGCATATTGGCCGAAAGATTCAAAAGAATACTACAAGGTATAATACACGAAAACCAAAATGGTTTCTTACCAAAAAGACAAATACAAAATAACATTAGAACTGTACTAGACATAATCGAACATTATGAGAAAAACAATGAGAGAAAACCAGCAATGATCTTTGTGGATGCCGAGAAGGCATTCGACAACATAAACTGGGACTTTATGCACCAACTCTTAACTAAAATGAATTGTGGCTTGTCTTTTATTGCCTGGATAAAAGAAATCTACAAGGATCAGAAGGCTTCCCTTCCAATAAATGGTGACAAAACGAAACAGCTGGAAATAAAGAAAGGAATAAGACAAAGCTGCCCATAGTCCCCATTACTATTCATCACAATCGTAGAAGTTCTAACCAGAGCAATAAGATTAGACTCAGAAATAAAGGGGTGCAAAATAAAAAGACAAGAATTCAAATTGTGGTGATCTTTTTAGAAGACCCCAGTCAAAGTATAAATAAGCTACTGGAAAAATCAGATTGTTTGGGGAAGTGGCCAGCTTTAAAATCAACAATGAAAAAACAAAAATATTGACTAAAAATATAAAGCAGGAAGAATTAAAAGAACTGTTAAAAAATACAGGATCCAAACTAGAAAAGAAAGTAAAATACCTGGGAATCTGGATCTCGAAGCAAAACAATGAGCTGTTTGAAAATAATTACAAATTAATCTGGTCAGAAATCAGAAAATCCTTACAGAACTGGAACACATTACAGCTATCGGTATTAGGAAGAATAGCAGCTATAAAAATGAACATTTTGCCTAAACTAAATTTTCTCTTTCAAAACTTACTGATTATAACAAATGAAAAACCTCTTCAAGAATGGCAGAGAGATCTTTCTAAATTTATATGGGAACAGAAAAAACCCAGAATTAAATGGAGGATTTTGACTGAGAAAAGGGAAAAGGGAGGTTTCAGATTACCGGACTTAAAACTTTACTACTATGTGAACGGTTTGACATGGATCCAAGAATGGATAATACTCAGAGATTCAGATCTTCCTGTGGGATGGCATGCATACATGTGGTACAGCAAAGCAAAAATAGACAGAGGATTTCAAAATCATTACATAAGAAAAATCATTGTTATCGATATGGCAAAAATTCAAAAATAAATTCTACAGAAAAATTCCTCAATGGCTATCCCTGCACGAAGCTCTGTATGTCAGATGGAAGGACCCTACAGAGAAATGGATCTGATATAAAGACATATTAATTGAAGAAAATAAACAACATTTTATAATGAAACTGAGACAGACATTGGAAACACAGAGGTTTAAATGCTACTGGTTTCTGTAAAACAACTGAAAGAAAGATTCAAGATGGACTGGAAACTGGAAGGGTTTGAATCCACCTCAGAAATTAATGAGTTTGAGAAAGCCATATTTGAAACACCGAAATAGTTGACATCCAAGTTCTACAAAATATTATTAGAAAGAGAGTTAGAATCTGAACAAATTAAAGAAACCATGATCAGATGGGTCCAAAATATCAGTCATGAACTACACCTTGAACAATGGGAAAAAAGTTGAACAGAAACATAGAAATTTACATTGGCTCAGTCAATGAAAGAAAACTACCTAAAAGACGCTGCACAGATGGTATCTAGATCCAGTAAAATTGAGTAAGATATGCAAAACTAAGGGAAACAACTCTTGGAAATGTGGAACAGGAAATGGAGCTTATTACCATCTGTGGTGGACTTGCGAATGAGCCAAAACGTATTGGAAAAAGATTCAGGAAATAATGTCCAACATGCTACAAACAAATATCCCATTATTACCTGAAATATTTCTATTAAACATTCTTCACAGATTAGATAAATCTATACACTGAAATTTTGGAGAATAATTCTGTATATGATTATCGCCACCAGGATCATATACGCCAAATTATGGAAGAACAAGCAAATACCACAAACAGAAGATTGGCTAGTAAAACTAATAGAACTCAGAGACATGGACAAATTGACAACAATCTTACAAGAAAAATCACAAACCAGAAATGAGGAGGAATGAAATCCTATTGAGAAGTATATTTTTAAGTGGGAAAATAATTCCTAAGAAATTCGAGTCTGAGATTGATAAAGAAGTTGGTTCTCAAATCACAGATATAAGCTGATAAAGATAAACAGATAAGATTACATGATAAAATATCAATATTTATTGTACTTTAAGTCTCAGACGAAAAGAACAATTGAAATAAATCAGCTTACAAAGATAAATTAAAAGATACAGTACACAGCAGACATAGAGACAGCAGTTGATACCATAAAGTAATGGTAAATTATCAGAATGAAAGCAAAAAAATAAAAAGTAAAGTGAGGATCAATTAAGAGGACGATAATAAACTAAACTAAGGGGAAGTAGGGAAGTAAAACAATAAATAGCTACATCATTCATAACTTGAGAAGATCACAAATAGCAAACCAAGTGCATAAATAATGAGCACTGGGTTACAAATTAGAATTTACTAAGTAGGGAAGTATGATGCACTATGATCTCTAATCAAGTAGTTTATTTATTCTAATGGTGGTCTTTCCTTAAAAGATTGTAGCATTACTTAATTTCCTCTTAAGATGTTCTATTTTATATTACGAGTATATGTTTAAGATAGAAATTAATAAAGAATAAAAATTAAAAAAAATGCAAAAATGAGTATTAAAACAGAATTAAACTATTTACAATATTAAAACAATAACATTTCTATAAAAGAATAAAATACAATTATGGCTATTTTTGGACTACATTGTTATAGTGCTATTATCCCACTTTCAACATCCTATGGAATTCTGGGATTCGTAGTTTACCGACGCCAAAGAGCTCTCTGGCTGAGAATTCTAAATGCCCCTCTCTAAACTACAAATTCCAAGATTCCATAGGATGTTGAAAATGGAATAATAGTGCTATAACAGGGTAATGTGGAAATGGCTTTTAATTTGTTTTTGTTTTTTTTGTTTCCTTTTTAAAAAAATGTTAACTGATTATGATTTTTTTTAAAAAAAAATTACAAAGCAGTGCGGTAAAATGCAAAATACAAATGGATCCTATTTGCGAGAAATGTGGAATCTAAATTAAATATTGTTGTTGCTGCTGCTGCTGTTAGAATACCCTGGTCTGGCCAAAATCTTTTTTTTTTTTTTTTTTTTCTAGCTGAGTTATAACAGCAACAGCAAACAAAGTGCACAGTACCCAATGCTATCAAAAGCAAGAATATAATAAGCACTTCTCCATGGAAGTAAAAATACAATAAAAATAGTCTTATAAGCAACGACTTGCTGCCCTTTCATCACAGCCAAAGTCAGCTGCCTCAGGTGCCTGACTCACTCTGGTCCAACCAGTTCCATAGAGGAAGTTTTACCTGTGGACAATACATGTACAAACTAACATGCTGGGAAAAAAATGCACGTGGGTTTCATAAAACCTCTACAAAATTGAAACAGAGATGTTGTCTTGCCTAGAAGGGAATGGGGATGGAAAGGGTATTGCTGGTGTGCTGCCCTCTTCTCTTGTCCACTTAATAGAGCCTGGAGAGGGCTAAGACAACAGTGTGACTCCTATGGTTACTCTAGCTGGGACAACCAACAGGCCAGTTTTATTTCATATCCCAAATGTGATTAACATGGCATCATTTTGTTACTGCAGTCTAGGCCTACCTGGAGATAGCACCTGATATTCTCTTGATATCAAACAATTCGGCTTTCCCCTGCCACCCCGCTCCACGTGTTTGTGAGGCCACCGGACAAGCACGCAAACAGGTACGGCCGATAATTGCTGGACATTCCATTCCCCACCCAGGCAGACGAGACATAGCCAGTTCGTCGCTTCAGGGACCTCTCTGGGAAACACCTCATATGCGCGATACTAACAAAGGCTTCCTGCCCCGAGCAGGCTACTGGACAAAGGTTGTGCTGTCCACTGGTAAGCGCTGCGCATTTGCATACTGGCCACACTATTGTTAATTCGGCTCTGATTCCATCATGCAAAGTTGTGACCTTTCTGAGACATTGTCTCACACCCAAAACTCATTGTTCTCCCCGAGTAAGGCATAGCCTGCAGTCCCAATTCACCCTATAAAACCCCCTGATTCTGAGACCTTCCTCGGATCACTCCTGAGTTTCATCCCGTCTTGCTGCTGCTTTGCTTGTCAAGCTCCCCTCAGCTAATTGAGCTGAGCTTCTTCTCTGCACCCCCGGCTTCTCTCCTGAGGTCCAGGATGACAAGACAGGTGTCGTATCACTCATTTCCCCCCGAAAGTCTCTATCCTTAACTCAATCTCTAATTTCTTAGTTAGCTGTGTGACTGTGGTGTCTTTAATATTTGTTTGTATGCAATAAAATATCATTTTTATTACTTTAAACCAGTCTGAGCTGCTTGACTGACCTGACCCCGCAGATGCTGGGTTGCAAGATCCTGCTAAGTTACCCTGCCTCTCGCTAGCTTAAGGGAGTGCTCCAGCTAATTTCCCCCAAAATTGTGTTTCATTGTTTGGTTAATTAGGTGTCCTTCCCGGGATCCACAGTAAACAGGGTAACGATTTGTTCTCTCTGACATTAAAAGAAAAAGTTTTATGAAATATTAGAAGCTGTATTTCATTTTCGCTAGCTTATATTAAAAGTCTAAATAATTTCATGATTTTAGTATTTCCTGTCATTTCCCTTCCCAAGCTTTCCTGAAAAGACCCTGATATTTGGAAAGGTAGCAAAGAAATATATTAAATAAAATGTATCACCGTCATCATCATCACCATTATTGTTATCATCCAAATCATAAAGGCCTAAAATATCTTTCAAGTCTTGAACAAGGTTCTGAAAATGTAGGAAATGGGTGTCTAAAAGGAAGTGGGGGAGAGGGGAAGCAGCTGAAATGTCAGAGAGAACTGTGGCCAGAATGCAACCATCAGTGAGCTGAACTCCCACATGGGCAGCAGTGTTAGGGCTATAAACAATAGGCTGATTCAAGACAATGAATGCACAAGACAAAAAAGTCACCATTCTTCCCTCTCTATCTGCAATGCTAATTGTTCTCCCCCTTCCCCAAAACGGAATGCCTCCTAAACAGATAATGTTCTGAAATCCCCCTTTCTTACATCTTTGATAATATCTAGTAAACTGAGATGGCCTTTGGTTTTATCTAAATTTCCTCCATAACCTTTTCCCTTCTTTCATTTTTTGAAATGAAGACATTCTCTGTTGCTAGCTAGACAAGAAAAAGAAATACCATAAATTCTGGTCCATGAAGATCATTGTTTTCATTATATTGTTGTGTATTTCAGGGAAAGCAGAATGACAGCTGATAAATAACAAAAGAATAAAATGAGGAGGGTTCATCATTTATCTAACATTGTTGAATGCGTTGCTAATTGACTAATAATTAATGTACTGCTAGCTCATAATTTGCATCTAACAAAACACATCTGTACTGATGAGGTTTCTGGTACAGTTTACACAGTTTTCTGTGTTACAAAAACTGTGTTTTGTGCAACAGCCCAAGTTTTTCATGCAAGTGATTTTTTTTTTTTTTTTTGGCAAACAGATCCTGAATTATCAAAGAGAGAGAGAGAGAAAGGAAAAGTTGCAATAACCCTCCTAATATTGGTCAGTGGGGAGAAAACTTTTGAAATTATTATTTCTTGCATACAAGAAACCAAATAAGTGAAAACTGACATCCTTAGCAGTGTGTGTTAACTTAGCTTGATTTATTAGGTGGACATTTTACTTGTATTTTATTTGTCACTTTTAACTTGTTCTGGGAGTCACCTTGGAAGTTCTTATTCTGGTTTAATGAAAAGTGAGACAGAGTGTGTGCTTTATGAAAATTGTGTGTTATTTAAAAACTCAAGGAGTTTTACAATTGACTGTAGCAGCAACCAATGCTTTAGTAGCACATGCCAATATTATACCTGATTTTATAGCTATTTGATGGGGGAGTTTCATCTTGTGTCATATTGCTTAGAGGTGGGCACCCATACTGCTTTTTCTGCACTCTATCACTGCATCTGGAGAGTGTGAGCACCTGGAGGGCTTAATAATGGCTCCTAGAGCTGCCTTGGACCCCTAACGGTACACATGCAGCTCAGAAGCCACACAATTCCCTCCCCTCATTTAATCCAATTTATTTGTCCCTCTTTGTTCCATCTCACAAGACTCTCCTTCAGGTTAGCTGAAAAGCTATTTTTTTAAAGAGATAGCTAAAACAGTGTTGTAGACTATTTCAGTGTTTTTTACAGTTTTAATTTCTCAGAAGTAAATCTTGCTGAGATGAAGAATTCTTGCTTCAAAATTCATCTGGTCAAATATTTGGCTATTAGATTGCCATTCTAATTGGGTTTGCAAAATACATTGAACTTAGAGCTTAGAAAATGTCATTAAAGCCTTGGGAATTTTCAAAACTGTAATCCAAGATTTGGTTCTCAGTGAACATGAATAGGATTGTGGTGTTAGCAATGTGCAACACAACTCAATATATGTGTCCTTCTGGTTTCATAGACATTGACCCCAAATAAGTGAGCGTGATGTCCCATTCTCAATTTCTTTACACAGCTTACCAAAAAACCAACCAACCAGTAGCACCTTTCCTTCGCTTCTTTCCTGGATCAGACCTCACAGGTCTGAGCATTGCCTTCACAAGGCCCACTGTGGGCATCCAGATGTTTTTGGCCTATAATTCCAATCAATCTGGGCCAGCATAGCCACTGATAAAGGAGTTGTTGTCCAAAACGTTTGAAGGGCGTAATTGCTCATCCCTGCCTAAATAAATTCTAAAATTATTCTTAACTTGGTTCTGGTTCACCAAAGTAAACGTCTAAGTAACAGGATTTACTGGGCACTGAACCAAGGTTCTTTACTGGAAGTGGCTGAGGGAAATGACTACCGCTATCGTTATTTCCCCTCATCTACCCCCCCCGCTCTCCAATTTATGATCTCTGTCTGAGTTCTAAGTTAGCCAGCCTACCTTTTTTGTTCCCCACTTTATGAGGTTCGCTTTGTTGTTAGCCAATCCCTTAGTCATTTCCCTCATGATCCTTCACAGTAAAACCAGACAGAAATGGGAGAGTTATAAAATCTAGCCATTTTGGCAAGAAAGGGGCCATAAGGATTGTGAATACTTTATGTCAGATAAGAAAGCAAATGTAGCCACAAAATGCCATAAATTTGCCAGGTTCCTTTATGTCCTCTGAAACTTACCCATACCACTTTGTAGCACATATTTTCATATTGCCTTTGAAACGTTCTGCATGCACCATAGACTATGTTTGCTTTCTTGCAGATTATACTCTTGAATCTTTGTGTCAATCTTCATTTAGAAGAAGGCAGACATACTTTATAAGCTACCTGTCTGCCTGTCTATCTATCATTGTAATTATATGCCTTCAAGTCAACTCTGACTTATGGCAACCCTATCACAAGGATTTCTTGGCAAAAATTTTCCAGAGGAGGTTTACCTTACTACATTTATTGTATTTGTTGTTGTTGTATACTTTCACTTCCAGTTTATGGACACCCTGAGATGAACCTCTCATAGGGTTTTCTTGGCAAGATTTATTTAGAGGTGGTTTGCCCTTGCCTTCCTCTGCCACCAAGACAGTGTGAATTGCCTGATATCAACCAGTGAGTTTCCATGGCTGAGCAGAGATTTGGGTTCTCAGAGTCTTCATCCAGCACTCAAACCAATACACCACACTGGCTTCTTATAATATTATACATTTCACACAATTATATATATGTACATGACTCTAGTCAATGTAACCACAATTACTAGTCAGTGTACAAGCAAATGTTTATAAACCATAACGGGTTTCCTGGCTATGGCATGAAATCTGTGGGTACATCACGTCTGACAGACAGTCCACCAGCCTCTGCTTTAAAATCTCTAAGAAAGCAGAGTCCAACAGTTTCTGAGATTGCAATTTACCATATTAAACAGTGGGCTTAGGAGCCAAAGACCTTAGAATTCCAGCTGTGGGGGGAGCAGGAGCTAGAGCGAGATCTTGTGGCCATGTCCAGCTTTGTGAACACTTATGATTGAGTTTATTACACAATAGCAAAACTTCCTCTCAGTCAGCATAGTTGAAGTGTCTCCCATATTTATGACGTCTGAGTCAACAGGACATGTACTCATAAACTCTCTTTTTTCTTTTCTTTTTTGGTGGGCCTTAACTGCTCTAACATGTATCTGGCAGTACAGACCATTCTTCTTTTTTTCTGTTCAACAGCTGCAGTCTGTCTTTGGCTTTAAAATATGACAATCTGGGAAGAGGAAAAAGAGTGATAACCTGGGACAAGGTTGGGAGATAAGGTTCATATAAAGATTCTTTGACTGCTATCCAAATAAATACAATGTAAGTAAATCCAGTTAAATACAGTGGGATTTAATTCAAAGTAAGCAAACATAAAATTGAGCTGTATGTCAAACCTTAAGATTTCTTGAAATACAAAAAAAATGTAGTACAGACATTATAGTATCAAACATGGGCCAATAGTGTGTGTATGTGTGTGTGTGCCTTTAAATCAACTGTTGACTGATAGCAACTTCATGAATTTCACAGGGTATTCTTAGGCAAGGAGTACTCAGAGATGATTTGCCATTACCTTTTTCTGAAACAGAATACTGGAGTGGAAAACTATTCTCAAACATTAAATTCAAGAGTTTTTCCTCTTTTCCAAAAAATTGATACTTTATTGAGTTTTCAAATGTGAAAATAACTAGTTAATATAACTATTTAATTCTAATTAATTTTTCTCCCACAATGATGTTGGTGTAACATTGACCAGAATCCTGCATTTGGAGACATATGTATTTCTCATAGCTACATCTCCCTAGCTATGTCTCTCAATGCCATTCCCCAAAATGCACCATAGTGTACTCCCCCAACACAGCCATTTCCATGTTATCAGAGAGTGGGAGGGTCAATGGGGGTGTATCTACCTATTTTCCTCTAGCTAAATACACTGTGAAAGATATCCATAGAGGCCTCTGGGGGTTCTCGAGAGGTCCCTGCTGATGGAGTCCTTGCAGTTTCTTCAGCTACAAGAAAATAGCATCCCTGCTGATTCCCTCCATTATGCTTCATCCTTTCCTTTCCTTCTTACTTTCTGGCAAACCACTTCTGCACTTTGAACTCAGTTTGCAGCAATTGAGGATGAAGGAGGAAAGTGGGGGGAGAAGAGAAATTAGGACATTTGAAGAGAGCTGAAAGCAGAAGACTGACTGAGATTGTCCTTGCCAAATTGGAGAAAATGAAGCTATGCATTTTCACATCATAATATTCCATTGCTCAGTGAGCGTGCTATGAAAATTGCAAGAAAAACAGGTGTGTGAAGCACATCTTAAGAGCTTAGAAAATAATTGACATTACAGCACCATAAGAAGACCTGATTTCAGGCATTCTTAAGTATGACCTATCATCAAGCAACATTTTATTTAACTGTAGTGACTTTACCAGCTAAACACCTTCTGTTATCAAAAGTGTGTTGGAGGGAACAATACCACTCAGGGCTACCCATTTTCAAGCCCATCTCCCCCCTCCCACATGCATTGCTGTTGATCTTATAGTTAAGTAGATAATAGACAACCGTCTTATGAGGTTTGAAGACATATTTGAAAGCGTGGTCACATTTGGGATATGTAGGAAATTGATTTAATCTTTGGTAGCATGAAAATCTCTGTCAAAGAGTATGAAAGGCAGAGAAGATCTGCCTGTAATAATTTATAAGTATGTGTTTTAACCATTTATGAACAATAGCTTCATTCAAAATCTCAGGCTGTGATATCTAAACAGTCTAACAATGCAATGTTGAAACAGTAATAAAAATAAAAGTAATCACTAGAGTACAATTGAGACATTTGAACAAGAAGATTTGAAAAGCAAAATTACCATCAGTTTAAAATACCTCAACAAATAGGAACAATCTGATCTGACACCAAAAGGACTACAATGAAGACAGAAGTCTCACATCCCTTGGGATAACATTCCAGAGTTGGAAAGCCACCACAACAAAAACAAAATCTACTTTATAGATGACTAATGCACTTTCTCCAAGGGCAGAACCTGGAGAAGGGTTATATATGACCATCTTAATTCATGGCCAGACTAGTATTGGACTCTGGAGGACCTACTTCAGACACTTGTTCACAAAGCCATTTGGAGCTTTATGAGTGAGCACTCTTGCTTTCAATTGGGCCATCAGCAAATAGTAGGGATGCAACTCTTTGCTCATTTTCTTCTCGAAGGAAGCAAAATGTAATTACAACACTTTTCTTCTTGCTGGAAAAGAAAAAAAGTTTTCAAAAACTGGGCAGTTTCAAAAGACTAATCACAATTTGAGACTTATTCTTCGCAGAAAAATCCTGATTTCTGCTCTAAACAATTGCAAAATTTTAGAAAAAGGCGATGATCCTTCACTAACTACTTAGTTATGAATAGCCAACTAAGTAACATTTCCTGGGCTAACCTGCCAAGCCTACCATAATAGCTAGCAGCTACACTGAATGATAACAATTTGTTCTGCTGCTGCTGAGGATGCAACAGATTGAAGTTTCCAGCCTCCTGCCACAGCAAGCAAGATATGGGAGCCCCAACACGGTTTCTGCCTGCACTGCAGATCGCTAACAGGACAAAGCTGAAAAGATCATCCTGCTGTGCCTTGACTGGAAGCAGAACAGACCTCTGTCACTCATTGCAGCTGCTGGGTGTTAAGATAGGTTTGGGAAGCTGTTTTTGGCCATGGCAATAGTGCCACAACCATGAATGCACAGTATTAGTGAATACAGAGCAGTTATAGATCTGTAACCCTAGCATACAACTGCATAACTGAAATACAGGATACCAGCTGTAAAGATACAAAACTACAATACAGGATACCAGCTGCAAATTGCAAAGATGCTTATCAGTCCAGGATTTTTTTCTCCAGAGTTTCTCAAACCCCAGGAAACTCTATTTTCGCCATTTTTTAAAATTTTTTGTTGAGTATCCTCCCCATTCCTAGCAAAGAGATGGTCAATATGGTTCCTTAATAATTTTGGTCATATTTTTAGTAGCAAAATTATGCGTCAACAAGAGCTTCTGCATGGCAGTCCCTATACAATGCATTACAGTACTTCAGTACTACCACAGCATGGATCACTAGAGCCTGTGACAGTGACACAGGCATTCCTATCCAACTTCACAGATTTTGGTTATCTTTTAGAACTTAGAAATGTTGCACAAATTTATTGTTTCAACCATCAGAAAATTCTTAAGCAGAAATGTTAAAGATACATGGGTTAGCCCATCTTTTATTAAAAGAAAGAGTGGGTACACCCAATCAAAGCAAGAACACATTGTAAAAAAGAAGCTGTAGAAACATATTAGCTATTGGAACTCCAGAAAGATTTGTAATGTAGATCAGCTGATTTTGTGGAAAATCTGAAAAGTTATAAAATAACATCATTTTAAAAAAGGAAAAGATTCTCGCATGACTCAAGTTACTAGGAGATAAACTGCAGAAATATAAGAAAGTAGAAACTATCTATCTAATAACACCAAGAATAATAAATGATAAGTCTTGAAGTGGAAACAAATAATTGTCTGAATGTATTAGAACACAGTAGATAGTCATTTGTAGTGATTTGAATGTTGGACTACAACTCTGGAAACCAGGATTCAGATTTCTGCTCAGCCATGGAAATCCACTGGTTGACCTTGGGCAAGTCCTATTCTCTCAGCCTCAGAGGAAGACAATAGGAAATCTCTTCTGAACAAATCTTGCCAAGAAAACCCCATGATGTGTTCACTTTAGGCTCGTCATACGTCAGAAATGACTTGAAGGCACATAACACCAACAACAATAACAATAAAAACATTAAAATTTAGGTGAGTCTACAAATAGATATATTTACATGTTTAATTATATTCTGTTGAAAGAATCCATATCTCAGAAACTTAATTATTTATTAAAAGTCCAAGATTATTGGTTAGCCAAATAATTCCTAGCACCACCACCGATAGCAACAACATTAAAAGTCAGGTGAATCCACAGACAGAAATATTTACATGTTTAATGATATTCTGTTGAAAGAATCCACATCTTGGAAAATTATTTATTTGTTAAAAGTCCAAGATGATTGGCTAGCCATATAATTCCTATCACCATCCTCACAACCATTAAAAGTTAGGTGAATCTACAAACAAAAATATTTATGTGTTTAATTATATTCTGTTGAAAGAATCCACATCTCAGAAAATTAATTATTTGCTAGAAGTACAAGATGATTGGCTAGCCAGATAATTCCTAGAACTGAGTTGGGGCATAAATAAGTTGGTATTATTTTATGTATTCTTAACAGTGCCTCCCAATATTGGGAGGGTGTTTAATGATGTCAAAAGTGACTTAAACTGTGCAGTTGAATCTTTGAACAGTTTATTATAAATTTGTTTACCTAGGTTTGGTTGTGCTTTATTTTCATGCGGTAACTTGATCTGTTTTGGTGTTTCTTTTGTGCACTAACCCAAATCACTTTGTTGCCTCCTGAAGGTGACCTAATCTTTCAGTCAGGTTGAAGAAAATAATTACTGCTTTTCAGATCTGTGTTACATGACAGCAGCTCTTCTCATGTGGCATCTGAAGGTAAGCTTAGCATTAATGATATTTGCCTTCCATCTAACCTGCTGGGATTTTTACTCATTGTTTCTCGGAATGTCAATATTCGGAGTCCTTCACTTTCACAGAGCAATGGGTTTAGGAATGGAAAGAGTCTCATATTGTCCAGTGATAACCAGTGATGTAGACTCAAGTCGGACTTAACTTGCTTCAGTGAATTGGCTTGGACTTGACTCAGCAATAAATGATGCACTGACTCGATTCGACTTGAGACTTGTATATTTTTAGTGACTGACTTGCTGCCTTTGGTTCAGTAACATAACACATTCATCCAGAAGCCTTACAATGTTGAACAATGCTATTGTCTCTTTTTGTCTACTGGTCACATGACAATCTGTCTCAAGCCCAAAGTTTGGACACATTTCTCGGAGGGGAACAGCAAATGGATTAGGCAACCGGCTTGAGGCAGGATTGAGATCTGCTCAGCAGCCTGTGCTGTTGCATATTAGAGGAGCCTTCTAAAACTTTTCATAAGAGCAGAAGACAAGACTCACCCCTGGAGTACAGGGTGCATTTCTCAGAGGGAAACAGAAAATGTGTTAGGCAACAGACTTGAGGAGGGAGGATCCTTCCTTCTAAAACTTTTGAAACTTCAGTAATGAGGAGTAAGGAGGATCCTATTCCCCACTTCTGAAGCTGCAGGTGGCAAAATTGTAAATGCGGAGGGCTGACTCTGCTTAAATTGTTAAAACTGATTTTATTCAACTCTGTCCAGAAATTCTGGAATATAGGTTGGGCTATAAAGTTGACTTTCAGACTTGAGACTTGACTTGAAAGTATTTTCAAGGACTTGAGACTTGACTTGAGACTTGAAGGTAGAGACTTGAGATGAGACTTGAGAATTAGAGTAAAAGACTTGAATACATTGCTGGTGATAACAGATATGATAATACTATGCTACTCTTCTCACTTCATGTAAGGAGGACGTGCTGAACTGTGTATAGTGTTGTAGTGTAGCAAGGACTTTCAGGGTCTGACCCTGGAATGTGCTGATGAAATGAGTTAATGACATTACCAAACATACCTACCCCATGGTTCCTTCTGAGCTAAGGCACAGTCTTCACAGTATCTTCTCAAAGTGAGAGAGGATAAAGAGGCAACAATATATTAATATATATTGTGATCTGCTTCCAGGTGGATTGAGAACTGCTAGAACTGGTTTGTTGACATGAATTCACACAGCCACCCAATTTTTTGGTCTTTCCCAGGAGGAGTGGCTATAAGATGTTGTGATAAGCAGTTTTGGGCAAAACAAAACAAAAAAACTTCAAAGTTTAACCCTACAACACAAACTAAAGTCTAGAGTTGGCCCAGCTTGTGACACTACTACATGTTCTCCTGTACGTATTCTTGTCTAGAGATTAGACCCACTAAATTGCAATGGTGGGTCAAATTCTCATTGGCTGAGATGTGAAATATAAAAAGGATATAAAATATGGAGTTATGATAACCATACAATAAATATTTCTTCAACATTTTTTCTTGCTGCTACTTTAGATTTTTTACTACTAACACACACATTGGAAGGCAACTGCTGCTGCTATAAACAAACAATCCCAAATTATATTTTTTCCCTTACTTGGAATGGGAATAATTACCAAGATAGTTTAATGAATGAGTATAGAGGTGCAGTTTTAGAGACATTATTGTTAGTTTTGTTAGTCCCTGACATAGGCTCTTTCCGCACGTGGTTATTAAGGAGGACCAATGCGTCTTGCCACGGAGGTCTTCTGCATGTTGGAGTGGACTAGGTTCAGTTTATTTACCTTCGTTCCGCATGTAATTCCGACTAAATGCACCCCCATGTGGTGGTGAAGTGCGCTATTTGAAAACCTGAAGAAATCGGTTTTCCAACTTTCCAGATCAATCCGATTTGTACTTTCACAGTGGTGAGGACATGTAGATTTGTGCCAATGCAAATTGGTGGTCAGGGGAGGGCTCATGGGAGGGGCCAGGGGGTAGTATGGACTTACGCACATATGCAATGACGTACTAAACCATGCAAAAAAAAAAAAAGGGGGCCAATCACAGCTGATGAGGCAGGGTGAGGGGAGTAGCAGGAGCGGCCATGGCAGAGGCAGTGTGGATTCATGAACTCACACTCCCCAAAATCAGAATGGAAGATACACAGTAGTTGTGCAGAAGGAAATGAGGGAAAGTCTGCCTTGTTTCGAGCCCAGAAAACCCAGTAAGAAACAGCATGAACCGATTCGCTAGCCTCGTGTGGAAAGGGCCATAGACTCACATACTCCTATAGCATGATATAAATATTATGAAAGTAATGCCATGGTCTAGAAGACAGCGATTGTCATAGAATGGCTGGTGGCACTTTTAGAAAATGATGTCAACAAATTTTTGCCCTCCTGCTCATTATGTCTACTTATATTATTTTTCCAAGTCCAGTCTGAATGGAATATAATAACTTTTCTATGGGAATCTATTACAGAATTAAGAATATTAAGTGGTACACATCGTTTCTGCCACTTAAAAAAGTGATTTCCTCCCACCCACCAGAAAACCACCCCAAAATAGGTCAAAAACTACTGCAAAAACTACTGCAAAAACAAACAGCAGAGCTCCTCTGAAGAGCTTGTACTTTAAATGATATTTGAGGATGATCCCACCTTAACTACTAAGTTCCATTCTACAGAATTCTGTTGCTTGTAATATGTTGAGGCACTAGAGGAGCTCTCTGGTTGAAAATTTTAAATGCCCTTCCTAAAACCACAAATCCCAGGATTCTATATGCTTAAGGTGAAATCATAGTGCTAAAACTGTAGTTTGAGAAGGCCCATGATTCCATCCTATGGAATCCTTGGATTTGTCATTTGGTGAGGAATTGTAGGAGCTCATTGACTGAGAATTATAAGTACCCTTCTTCCCCCACCACCATCACCAAAAAACCCTCTTCAAATACCACAGTTCCACAGGGTTAAGCCACGGCAGTTAAAGTAGAACTATAGCACTATAATTGCATAATTTGAATGGGCACTTGGAGAAAAGGTGAGGGAGGTGGAATTGTACTTTCACCACCCATGTGGCTATTTTGTTCTGCTTATCCCATCCCATTATGGTGAACAGAGCACAGCAGAATAAGTACCAGAACATCAGAAAATGTGGAGAAAATCCATTTTAGTGTGACTGCAGCATATATTGGAAAGACAATGGTTTGGTAATTCTAGAAGTGTTTCATCTGAGAGCCCTCAACTGATTAATAGATCAGGACACTCTGGTAGATTTCTAGGTGAATTGCAGGACAACAAGAAACCAGGTTTTCTTCCTAAATTAAGCCACTAAACTCATGAACAATTGGAGAACATGGAGTAGATGTGGCATAAAATGAATTTCTGTGCAAGCTCCCAGTTCTTGGTATGAAAACAAAATCCTGAGGTGCGTGTGGGGTGGGAGTTACCTTATTCTGCAGTTCTACTCCTGTCAGATCCAGCTTTCCGACGAGGCAGAGTGAGGCAACCATCTCAAGTGACAAATGCTGGGAAGCAGCCATGGCAGCTCCCAGCCATTTCTCCTCAGCTTTTCTTGGCTGTTTCCTTCTCTGGAAAACACTCTGTCCAGCACTCTAAAACTAGTCCAGAACTTGGAAAACTTTTTTTATTACAACTCCCAGAATCCCTTAGCCAGCCAAGTCACTATTTCAAGACATCTATCATTTCATCTATTATGGAACATGCTTTCCTATTACCAGTGCTGAAGGAAGAGTCAACTACCAATCCAGCTGTCTTCTGTATAGAATGAAGGAAGTACTACTTTGACTTTCGCTTCAGGCAGCAAGTTTGTCTTGAGCCAGCATTGATCTTGACCATCTTGAGTTGCCATTTTAACCCTGGCTCCCTTTGGTAGACCTTACGGTTCTAGTGAACAACAATGGTAGATCTCACATGCTTAAATTCTACCCATCCTAGCTAATTTAAGCCAGTCTATAACTCGGGAGTGCTAGAAAGCTTGTGGCAAATCCATGGCTGTTTGGATAAAGCCCTTAATGCTGCCTCACAGATTGTTTTTTAAAGGAAGACTGAGAGAATTTCATAGAAGTCTCTCTCTCTCTCTCTCTCTCTCTCTCTGTGTGTGTGTGTCTCTCTCTCTCTCTCTTTCCCCCTCATACACACGCAAGCACATTTATATTTCTGGTAGTGCTCTTGTCAATGCCTATACCCCATCTTACATCACTGAATTTGGAACCTTATGTTAATGGCAGGAAGAGAAAAAAATGTTATTTTGCTGAACACTTTCTGATGTAGAGCATAAATCTATCAAATGGCAGGGTATGAATGGCCTCCACTGTTCATTGATGACAGCTTGCCCCACCTTAACACCATGACCTCTGTGCTTCTAAGGAACATAACTTTCAAAGGGTTAATCTTTCCCACCTGTTGTTGACCATAGAGCAATGAACTCTGGTAGCTTTCTTAACATGAGAATGTGGCCTTTGACCTTCGAGGGGGAGTGGTCCCAGTTATAGGAAAAACGGTTGCTGCTAACAAGCATGGTTCTGTAGGCTCAGTCATAGGGCAAGATGTGTTAGTGTTTTGGGCAATGCTAGGACAAACTGCTAACAACCTGGAGGAACATGTGGTGAAAATATGAGTAACCCCTGCCCCCACCACACACAGAAAGAGTTCAATTTGGGAAGGCTTTAGTGAAGTTTTCCTTCCTCTATACACTTCTGTATAAATTGCACAATGGTATATATGGAACAAGTTCCTGGGATTTTGTTCTATTGTATAAGACAGGATTGAGGAACTTGTGACCGTCCAAAAATTGTTAAATTGCAACTCCCATTACCCAGCATTGATCATGCTGAGTGCGGCTGATGGGAGGGATTTGGAGTCCAACATCTGTACAGCCCTACATTCAGATATGATATTTATATGGAAGCTGGATGGTTTCTAAGAAAGTGGCTTGCATTAAAACTTACCTTAGTTCTGAACTTGTAGGTTTTGTTTAGTTTTGTTTGTGCACTGTATTTTTCACTTGATGTGAGTCATCTTGGGCTATGTACCAAGAGAAAAGCAAAATATGAAATCAATCAATCAATAAACGTATGTTGCAATGATCCCTCCAAGGGTTCAATGGTTATACCTATGGTTCATCCACCCCTTTATATCCTGAAAAGAATAGTGTGAAAATAGGTTAGTCTGAGAACATGTTAGGCCTAAGATCATTCATTAATATGACACTAGAGGTGAGAACCATGCATGCTCACAGATGTTGTTGGACTGCAAGTCTTAGAAGCCCTAGCTAGCATTGACAATGGCACGAAATACTTACAATTATAGTCCAACAACATATTAAAGGCATTGTGATTTCCACACCTGTACTGTGCCATGCTGGCTTTCAAAGTTAGATTGGGGGAGGCACTTCTCACTTTGAGAAGTACCACATAATAACACATTGTTCAGAGAGGACAGACATGTATGAGTCTAACAAACTACTACTTTCATGATAAATATGTTTAATATTTCTTTTTCTAATCAACAGAAACTCTTTTATCATAATCTTTACCTTTGTAGTGCCTCACAATATTCAAAATGTGTCACATGGAATATCTAGTTGTAATCCTTACAATAAACCTATAAAGTGATTCAGTATTATTAACCCCCTCACTGCAGATGGGAGCAACAGGACTGATGAAGAAAGAGAAAGAGTGAGAGGGCTTTATCACACTATACTGTTATAGTGCTGTTATTCCACTTTAACTACCATGGCAATATTCACATGGAATCATGCGATTTGTAGTTTAGGGATAAGCATTTAGAATTTTTAGCCAGAGAGCTCCAGTGCCTCAGCAAACTACAAGCCCCAGAATTCACAGGGTGCAGCCAGGGTAGTGTAGTGTGATAGGGATCAGAGAGAGAGAGATGGTGGGGTGGGGGCTCATCTGAAGATAAAGCAGGAAGTAAGTTCATGGTCAAGGTTAAGACTCAAACTTCAAGGTTCAAAGATCAGTCTTTTAGCCACCACACTGCACAAAGCTTGGAAAAGTCATGGAAGCAGGAATGGGGAAAGGCTGAAGGTAGGGTGATCCCCGCAAAATTGAGGTAGAGGTTCTGCCCCCTCCCAAAACTAAATAGGCAAAATTGGACCACCAAGACTACTATGAAGTTGATCCTCCTCAGGAATTATAATTCAGAAGAAAATACACATAATATTTAAAACAGCTACTATAGTCAAACCTTCCCAAGAACAGAAAGGCCTGCATGCAGTCAATCCTATGCATACTTACTTGGAAGAAAGCAATGCTGAACTCATGGAGAGAACTTTTACGTACATATCCTGCTTGTAAGAATCTTGATATTTTACTTTTCAAAGAAATAGCTATGCTTGTGGTTGTTCTTGTGTGCTCCCAATTCATTTCTGACTTAACGGTGACCATAAGGTGTTGCCATAACTCCATGGAGTTTTCTTAGCAAGAGTTCTTTAGAGAGTGTTTGCCTTTACCTTTCCCTGAAATTGAGAGAGTGACTTGCTGAAAGTCACCCAGGTGGTTGCCATGGATGAGTGAGGATTCAGACCTTGATCTCCTGAGTCATAATGCAATCCTTAAACCACTGTATTATGCTGGTTGTCATAAAGATGAAAATGGGAAAGAGAGAAATAAAAAACAAAACCAGAATCTTTATATTAAGTGATTTCTATTTTAGCATGAGCTTTCATGGATTTCAGTCCTCTTCCTCAAATGCAATGACAGAGTGATAGTATAGCCTCAGGTTATTAAGCATATCTATACAGTTGTGGGAGTGAAAAGGAAAGTAATAGAGTCCTATTACATTAATTATTCTTAAATATATAAGAAATACAAATCAGTTAGTCTTAAAGGAATGGCTGGATCCCCTTATTCTCCTTCTCTTTTCCCTTTTCATTTTGATATTTAAGGATGGTTGGATGTTAATGGATGGGAGAATTTGTCTGACTGTGCCCTCAAGCACTATGATAGCTGTTGTGATGATAGCTATCAAGCACTATGATAGCTGACTGGAGAATCCAAATCACAGCAGGAGGTGGAATGTCTTGATCTTGACTGCCTTAAGGCAACAACTATTCTCTCTTTAAGAGTCGTTTCACTGAGCTAAGTGTGAGCTTGCCTCCTAGCATAGAAAAATGGAGCAAGGGAGCTTGCAACAGCTGTTTTTATTCTGTGTGAAAAAGAAAAATCTGAAGGAAAAAAAAGACCTGTTATAACATTATGACTCGGGGTAATCCTTGAATGAGTAGCATCCACAAAGTATGTTTTTTCTGTAACGTTTGTACTCTGCATATACTTTGAGACTAATTTTGGTCAGTACTTATGGACTGTGGGCTGTGGGCTTTTGATGGCACAGATCTCAGTCATAAAATCATAGAGTTGGAAGAGATCTCAAGGGTCATCCAGTCCATCTTCCGCCAGCATAGGAATCCAAAGTAAAGTATTCCTGGGAGGCAGCCATCAAACTTCTGTGCTTCCCAGGGCGGGAGAGTCTATGACCCTTCAACACAGTGCTCTTGAGGGATCTTGTTGTGGATAACATAGGCAGAAGATGTCTGTGTTGTGCATTAATATGTTATGCATAAAATTTATTGTCAGCAATATGCAACATTCATTTATTTATGGTTCTGTAGTCATATTGACAGCTGATCCATCAACACAGAAGTAGTGTTTAACTGAAACAAATTCCTAATTGCACCAGCAAGACAGAACAAAAGGGACTGAAAGAAGGTATAGAGGCCTAAATATCGTAAAGGCACCAGGCGAGCAGGTTCAGCTCTGTTTAGTACTTGCATGGGAGACCACCAACAAATACCAGGTGCTGTAGGCTGTAATTCAGAAGAAATAACTGGCAAATCCACCTCTGACTATTCCTTGTCTAAGAAAATCCTATGAAATTCATGGGGACACCATAAGTCAGCAGGTGACTTCACACACACACACACACACACACACACACACACACACACACACAGGATTTACATTAACAAGGAAGCCTGATACTGAGGTGTCATTCCTCTTCCTTTATTTTATTTAATTTAATGTTAATTTTAAAATTAATTAATTAATTAATTATTGGCCTTTAGGAATTTTCTTCTGCTTTTAGGTAGGATATGTGCAGCTTCCTGCATAAAGATGAGCAAATTTCATTTTTACCTCTTAATTGCTTAGACCAGCAGCTGCTCACTTTTTCCAAAGCTTTGCTTCTGCATAAGCTATATTTCAATATATATTCTTGATTTTTAAAACCTTATTTAAAGTGTTATTTTAGAACCCTACGGAAATGTTCTAATTCTTCAACATAAGAATGTAAAAAGAGCCATGCTGGATCAGATTTAGGAAATATCTAGTCCAACATTTTGTTCACACGAGGGATGCATTTCTTCACTAATTTTTTTTTTCTGCTCAAACAACAGTGTGTGAATGTTGTACAGTATAATTCCCAAACTGCAAAGATTCATGTCAGCCCAGGATTCTTCTTGTCAGGTTTCTGAGAACTTGAGAAAAAAGTTTTACAGCCATTTTAAAAAATATTTTCAAACATTATTTCCATCTCTTGTTCACAGAGCAACCAAACAGTTGTCTATCAGAAGCCTCATAACAAAACATGAATGCAACTGCACTCTTATCTTGTGATCTCCAACAACTGATTGACAGAAGTTTGTTAGTGTAAGCTGTCGCATAGAGAGGGGGAGCAGGGGAGCAATTCACCCCCCAGTGGCAATTTTGGGAAAAGTGAGCAGCTGCTGGTTTAAGAAATTAAGAGGTAAAAATGGAATTTGCTCATCTTTATGCAGGAAGCTGCACACGTCCTAACTAAAAGCAGAAGAAAAGTCCTAAAGGCCAGCCTGTAGCCACGCCCCTGCGCACCCTGGCCTCGCCCACGCACACTGCAGCCCTGCCCCCATGCACAGTGGCCACGCCCCTCATACCATAGCCCCGACCCCCTCCGACCCCCCTCCACACACTCCAAGCTCCGCCACTTATTGTAAGTGACGTATCTAGTTGTCCTGCCTAGTAGCCATTGAGGGGGCCATATCTATGAATTTATCCCCTCTCTTTTCAAAGCCATCAGTGCTTGTAAGATCTCCTAACACATTTGTCCCTCCATTACATTACTTTAAAAGCAGAAACTGTGGAGACAGGGTAGAAGATTGCACATTTAATACTTTCAAAAGAAAATGCAACACACACAAGCACATAGATAGACAGACAGATAGATATGAACATCTGAAAAATCTGTCAGTTGAGTCTATGTCTGACTGTACCCACTGGAGGAAAAAGAATTTTTTGAAAATAACAGGCCTATAATATATGCAGGATCTTCCTATTCACTACTAGTAAGGTTATATATATATTCTCTTCCTGTTAGGCAGTGATGAATGAATACATTGTCCCTCTTGAAAAGGAGCAGAAATAAAAAACAGCCTCAGTCATCTAGGTCAAGGTATACATCATTTCAGAAGAGGTTGGTTTGGCACATGAGACATATTGTCTAGATATCCTGGTTTGGTATAAAAGGTTCCAGTTAATTCTCTGCCATCTCACTTTCTCAACTGCTTTTAAAGTACCCAGGTTTCCTCCTCCTTTCTTCCTTCATTCTCAGCTTACTTGAATTGCTGCACACTGAGTTTAAGGTGAAGATTTTAGTTTTCACTGACCTAACTCAGGAGGAGGAGGAGGAGGAGGAGTGGATTCTGCCCTTCCCAGTAGGCTCAGGAAAAAGTAAACTGCTGCAGATTCTCCTAGCTTTGGGACAGAATATCCTGTGCTGTTTGACACTAGTTTGCTTGCTGAAGTCAGCAAAACAAATAAGCACATCTGGTAAAAATCAGGGGAAAGTGACAGCCTACCAGTTAGGATGGACTTTCTTAAAGGAGATTCCTTTGAATTATAGTACTCCCAGAACACATCCCTGCTCTTCCCCTCACTCTCCAGCAACACAGAGATTGTTGTACTGGAGTTGAGGAGGCTGTGCTGCTTAAAAGGTAGATTTTGTGGTGTAACATCAGAAGATTTAACCACAGGGACATAAACCAGCTCAGCTGGTATCTCAGCCTACATCTTTTTGGCTACTTACATTCCATTTATCTCTTGAAGCTAAAAGTATAAAAGATGACTTTTACCATTCCCATGCCACTTTTGTTCTAAAATCAGCCGCATGAAGCTATATTTGGCTCAAGGTAACCACATGCATGCTATTTTCTTCAGAAGCTGTGATTTGACCTCATCCATTATATGCAAGAGGAATTGGTATGAACATAGATTTTATATGGTTATCTAGAGAGAAAGTTGTATTTTCAAGCAGATCTGATAAAGGAAAACCTTGATTTTAGAATAATGTGTGTTGCACACAGACATACATATTTATGGTGTTTTTACTCATTTAGGGTTTTTCCAGCTTTTTTCCCCTCAAACTTATTTATGAGGGTTTACTTGCTTAAAATAGTAGTTTTATGGGTTCTGTGTTAGTACCTTTTACCTTCTTGTTGCCTGGCTTTTACCTTTTTGACCACATTCTGATGTTGCTTAGGCCTGTGTGTCCTAGTTTTCAACTGTGAAATGTTAAAGGATATGCATGAGTCAGGAATCCCACAAGCACTTTTCCCCACCCCTAGAAGTAAAATAAATTAAATAATAACTAACTAGCTGCTCTTTCAGAATACCTGATTCTGCTGCCTAACAGAGCCATCTCACCCTGCCTAACCATAGCGATGGCCCTACAATTAAGGAGGCCCTCAGCTAGAAATTTAGGCCATTTCTGCACTACACTGTTATAGTGCTATTATTCCACTTTGAACATCCTAGGGAATACTGAAGTTTGCAGTTTAGGGAGGGGCATTTAGAACTCTCAGCCATAGAGCTCTTTTGCCTCAGTAAATTTCAAACCATAGGATGTTGAAAGTGGAATAATAGTGTAGGGCAGAAATGGCTTTAGAGTTGGGATGACCTCAGTATAGCTTTTGGGTACAATTAGAGGTAAATGAAAAGTACATAGAGGTAGATTACTTGTAAATACATTATTAAAGAAGGTCTACGTCCTCTAGGAAATATGCACACAGCTCAATGACAAGCTGGTCTTTGTTCTAAGAGTGGAGAGCAGACACGTATCTGAGGCAACCAGGCCCAGACCACCAGACCCTTCTCTTATGGCTATGCATATGCCATTAGGATAAAGGGGAAAGTGAAGAATGTACCTAGAGATACTGGCCAAAACCCTGCATGAGGGGGACATATCGTAAAATTTCTGCATGTCAAATTTTGCAAGTCTCTTCAATGCAATTCCCTCAAGAGCACCTTTTCATTTCTGTAGCCTACTCCATGCAGCCATTTCCACGCTAAGGGAGCACAGTAGTTTAACAGTGACATGTGCAGCTACTTCCCTTTAGCCGGTGGCACCACAACAGGTATTGGTAGGGACCTCCCATGTGTCCTTGGGAGGTCACTACAGATTAGACCCCTTTCCTCACCTCCAGCTAATAGTAGCTATACACATCTCTGCTGATCCTCCATGCTTCCCCTGACACAGAAACGGCTCTCTTGGAAGAGGCTACATGATTGAAAAGGTGGATTGAGGGCAAGTTGGTCATTGCTCAGTTGGTTGAGAATTTTGACCTGTGCAATGACCAAATTATAGCATAATTTGGATGTACACTATCATAATTCTTCTGTAGGATTCTGGCCTCTGTTTCATAACTGAACTAATATTGTCCTTGACAGACCAAGAGCAGCAACATCAGCAAAGCACTGAAGTCTGGCTGGTACCATGAAATGCCTTGGGATTTCATTTTATTTAGCAGTGAAGATGTTTCTTAGGAACCGTAATTGATCTGTTCCAGGTCAATGAACAGAGCAGGACTATTTGTGAAATAATGTAACATGCATCTCAGAAAACGTTTAAGACTCTTGTTGACAGGTCAAAGAAATAATTTCGTAAAAGCAGTGCTAAGCTGAGGTTGTTAGGAATGAAATACTATAATGAAATGTGGCAGTGCTGAACTTTCTAACACCCAAAGTGCCATTGGCATATTCTGGGAAATTACATATATTTCACAAGACTGAATCTTGTACATCAGCATCATAGCATCCACTGCACATATAATAATCCCAAAGACCATCATCAAAACATCACCAAACTAGCACCATGTGTTCACAAGGGAGAAGTATGAGGATATTTGGTGGAATGACAAGGCTTTCAGAAGTATAAAAAAGTCTTTAGGAAAAATGCTGAGAGTGGGACAAATGGGACAAACTCAGTGAAAACTGAGAATGCTTAGTGGCATAGGATTTTGGCAGACTTTTGAAGGGAAAGAAAGGACAAAGCAGTGAGTGAGAAGAATGGAATGGAGTATCCATGAGAAGGACATGGCTGGCAGGCTGTAATCCTGAATAACAGCATTCCACACTCCATTGTCTGTGGAGGCTGTCCACACAAGCTGGAACAGTAGTTTCCCAGGGTTCTCTGAACCATTTGAAGAACTTCTGGGGCTCAAGGAAATTCACCTTTTAGAAGTTTCACTCAAAAATGGCAGATGGAATGAGAGAGGAGTGGGGCTAATGGGCTCTGTTGCATATTTAGGCCTGGAGAGAACTTCTGTGTTCCATTGATGCGATGGAATTTGGTTCTGATTCTGCCTCAGAAACCACATCACTACTTCTCAAAAAGATGGTGGAGGGAATGCTAATTAGAAACAACTGTCTTGACCAGTCTTTTTAAAGAGAAAAAAGAACCATAGCTCTTCAACCAAACAAAATACTTTTAAAATAAAATGTGCATGAGATCAAAGCAGGTTCCAACAGCTTTACAAGCCATGAAATATGATGCCGTAGATGAAAGTATTACCAGCTGATCCAGTTACTTGTTGCCAAAATAGAACTTCAGGGCACAATCCAGTGGAAAATTGGCCCCACCCAAATCTCATTGATATAAGTTGGAGCTACCATTTAATGTATGAGTGATCTTCCAGTGGGACTGTAGTACCCACAAACAGCAGGGTTGGGCTGTGGCATTCGCAGCCCATGCTGGACATTTTTGACACCTGCAAATAATTTGGAAGCCTCTGTTTATTTAAGTCTCCTATCAAGCTACCAGTTTTTCTCTGTTTGTTTTCACTTGGAAACTCAGCTCCCTGGAGACTCCAGTAGATGGAGAGAAAATAAGTGTGATCCTCTTGCTATGTGCACATCAAATTAGCATAATCACACTCTGTTTTATTTTCATTTTCTTTCCCACTCTCAGAAGATAAGTCAATAAACAACTTGTGAAATATTAGCAAAGGGCTTACCGCTTACATTTAGCAAGCTGAGGGACCTCCCCCCCCCTTACTCAGAGTCAATCAACTTCTAAATTATAGTCTGATGGGTAAAACAGAAGGAACATCGGAGTGGAAGAATAAGCTTGCCATTTTTTAAAAAAAATTAAAAGCCTTCATCACCCAGTGTATGTACATATTCATCTTCATAAAGGTGTGATTTCAGCATGGCAGCTTCTCAAGGATTCATTCTGTAAGCAAAATAAATGCCAAAATTAGATTAAAAGCAAAGGAGAAAAACTGTCAGTCTCAGAGGATCAAAATGCTGGAATTGTATCATGCCCTCAATCACAGCTAAGAAGGCTCCACATTTTATTCAGTTTTAATTCTGCCACAGTAACTGGAGATTTTGAGAGCCAGCAGAGTATAGTTGTTTGGTGGTTTCCACTAGGATTCAGTGATATTAGGATTCAGGCCCATGGAAACCCAATGCCATACTCTCTCAGCTTATGAGGAAGGCAATGGCAAACCTCATCTGCATAAATTTGGCTGAGAAAACAGTTTAGGGAGGGGCATTTAGAATTCTCAGTCAGAGAGCTCTGGGTGCCCCAGTAAATTACAAACCCCAGAATTCCATAGGATGTTGACGGTGGAATAGAAGCAGCGTAACAATGTAGTGCAGAAAAGCCCTTATCGTGCTAAGGAGAAGATCTGCCCCCTGTTCAGTGTGCTGCATATTTTCTGGTTTACAAATATTCTACTTTAAAAAAAATCTTGCTTGGCAACATTTCCCCCCTTTTTTGAATGAATGGTGTGGCTAAATCCACCTGAAAAACTTTCAGTACACTTCAGTGTTCTGCAATCTACTTTGCTGTTGGCTTTCGGAAAGCTGAAACAAAGCCAAGTTTAAAATAATGGTGCAGAAGTGGAAGCAGAGATTCCGTTAGAACTAGGGCACAGAGTGCTCCAAGTACCAATTCAGCCCAGGAAGTTTATTTAGTACAGATATACCTGTACTGTATATAACACAGTTAATGAAGCAGTTGTGTTCCTGAGCATTACTACTTTAACAGAGATGTTGGTACAAGAGGCGGAAATAACATGCAAAGAATAGGGATAGGTTCTTACACCACAGAAAAGAAGAGTTCTTTGACATGTTTCAGCAAACTTTTTATCCAAAACTAATAATCTGCTCATGGTAAAATGAGACAACCAGGTCAGGTAAGCCCTGCATAAGGCTCTGTTAGCAGAGGTATGCCTGTAGCAGTTCACTGTCCTCTCATGCAATCGTCTCTCTGGTGGCCCTTTGTCCAATGCAGGGACGATTGTTTCAACACCCTAATTTCAGAAGCTCCTTTACAAACCTTTTCATTTTTTGTTAAAGAACTGGGAGACAGCATCCCAAATGCAGTAGCTGATCTACCACAAATCACATTGAGACTGAAAAAAATGAGAGTGATGGAAATAGGGAGCATGGGCTTATATATTTTGGCTCAGGTCATCTCTATCCTTGCCTTTCAACCCTGCCCAGAACTGATTATTCTCAATCGAACATGGTCCCGGGCCAAAAGTGGTTGCCCAAAAGTGTGCTGATGATATTCTAATTTTAGCCTCACATTTAGAGAAGCTGAATCATCTGGGACCCATTCGCACTACAGAACTAGAGCACCACAGAATTAGAGCACTGTTATTCCATGTTTTTTAACTGCCACCTTTCCATCCTATAGAATCCTGGGATTTGAAGTTTAGGGAGGGGTATTTAGAATTCGTAACCATAGTCCTCAAGTGCCTTACCAGACTACCAGTCCCAGAATTCCATAGGATAGAACTATAAGCCATTTCCTCACTACACTGTTACAGTGCTATTATTCCACTTTCAACCTTCTGTGGCATTCTGGGGTTTGTAGTTTACTGAGGCCAAAGAGCTCTCTGGCTGAGAAGTCCTGTCCCTAAACTGCAGACCCCAGGATTCTATGGGATGTTGAAAGAGGAATCATAACACTATAACAGTGTAGTGTGGAAATAGCCTATGACAGTTGAACAATAGTGCTGTAATTCTGTAAGTACGAATGCACCTCAAATCTAATTTGGGACAAGACATCAATAAGTTAGCTGTATATCCTTTTATTTCCAGACTTTACTTATATTGCTGATGGTTTCCTCTGTGCCAAATTACTAAAATTCATATTTCTCTTGTACAGGAGCTCATATGCGTATTTCTTCACATACACACACCAAAGGGAAGTTGGAACTAATTAAAGAAATTATCTGAACTCTGCTGGTAAGAAAGTGGAAAACACAGGGCAAAACAATAATGAGCAGAACAATGGAGCAACAATAAGTTGTGGAAAATGGACCAACTCCTGAGCATATGAAGAATGGTTCATAGATACATGCTTAGGGAAAAAATGAGTGTTCCAACATTTGGGACACCATGCTGAGAAAGTGAGGAAGAGCTGCAAGACTTCATATTTTAGGACTCTTTTGAGAAAATAAATTGTTTGTCCAAAAATTGCAAGGGTTTTCTTCCTGTGATGAAAGTGTGGTTTCTGAACAGGAAACTTGTTTTCTACACATAAAAAATATATATATATATTTTGCAAAAGAAAGTCTGGTTGAGATCCTACATCACGGTTGTGCAGTGTGAATCAAAGAAGTTACAAATTAATTGTGCTATGTGTTGAGTGACAACGTGGTATAATTCAATCTAGACACGCAATGTGTAAGCAAAGACATAACCCAATGTGTGCATGCAGCCCTGTTTCCACAACTTTGAATTAAAAATGGACATTTTACATTGGACAAGAATTTACAACTGCTTCTGTAGGGGAACTTCACACATGCATAAAACACCAGCAGGATTCTGACCAATGTATTTTGAGTTTCTGTGCAGAAAAATGTATATGTGTGTGTGCGCGCGTGTGTGCGTGTTTTAAAGTGAATTTTCATGAAAGGAGACCTGAAGAGGAAACAGTTGTCAAAAACTGTGCGGAAACCCTCATATTCATATGCAGTACGGTGAAAACTGTTCAGATTGTTCATGCATACATGCAGTAATAAAACAAGTGAATATTTACACCCCTGCTAATACATGGTAATTCCATCCATCATTTAGAAGTAAGCATCAAGATTGTAAAGCCATTCCAATACCCCATTTAATCCCCATTAGCCGAGTATCAGCTGCCAGGACCTGGCCACTGCACTGACCACTGTCCAGCCTTGCCAAACTCCCACTGCCAGAAATGTTTTAGCATTGCTGGATTCTGGTGGGGCAACCATGTTTTTCTGACAGCTGCTGTTTGATCCCAGATCCCTAGTTACTTGAGAGAATCTAATTTACGTAGAATATTGCTCTAGACCAGTGGTTCTCAACCTGTGGGTCCCCAGATGTTTGTGGACTTCAGCTCCCAGAAGCCCTGAGCATTGACCATAGTAACTGGGGCTTCTGGAAGCTGAAGTCCACGAACATCTGGGGAACCACAGGTTGAGAACCACTGCTCTAGACTCTGTCAAAGGAAATTCGTGACAACTGTAGCCTTATGTAGGTGTTCCCCTACTTGCATGTAAATCTAAATGGGTCTTATGGATGTGGGCATGGACATAAGTATTGCCCGCAGCACTACCACATGCTTGACTATGCCCTGGACCTTTGTGCATTGAGCATGAAGGTCTGAGATAGGTTCTGTAAACACATTCAGCTGAACATCTTCAGATTTTTGCATTCCATGCATGATGCTAGAGGTACACCCAGGTGTATGGGGCTGTGAGCTGGGAGAAAGACTGATGTGCACACCCACATACCCATCCTTCCCATACACCAGAGGTGGGAAAATGTGGCTTGCAGGCAACATATAATCCCTGACCGCCCCCCCTTTTGTGGCCCCTGAAGTCTCTTCATGGTTCCCCAAAGCCTCCTCAAGACCCCCATTAAAATTAGGGAAATTTGGTGGCAGTTATTTGCCTGAAAACCATGCCAAGCTACAAAAAATATGCCCATAAAATATTGGGCCTACCCTCTCAACCCCTCTCACCCAGTCTATCTCATTTTCAGCCATGGATCTGCCAAAAATAGTGGCTGGAAGTGATGCAACATTAATTCTGGTGTGATAGAATCTGTAGGAGTGGTGCCGATGCAAGAATTGTCACCCTGCCCAATTCTCCACCTATGCCTTTACATCTAGACATGATCAGGTAAATTCCTGGATTGTTGTTGTGCACCTTTGGATGACCCTAAGGTGAACCTATGTCAGGGTTTTCTTGGCAAGATTTTTTCAGAGGAGGTTATTGATTGCCTTCCTCTAAGTTCAAGAGAGTGTGACTTACCTAAGGTCACCCAGTGGGTTTCCATGGCCGAGTGAGGATTTGAATCGTGGTCTCTTGGAGTTCTAGTGCAACATTCAAACCTCTACACCACGCTGGCTCTAATGACTGAATAGGATTTGCTAATCTTGTCTAATACTCACCAGATAAACAAGATTATCTTTCTAGTCAAAATCCTCAGTCAAGATTTGCCACTGAAGTGGTCTCAGTTTTTTGTTCGATTACTTTAAGTGCTTTTCTCTCATTCTGAAACATCTTTAGTGACTAATAACCAGGAGCACCTTTTCTTTCTCTATAGCAGTTCTGAAAGGTAATTACTGCATGATAGCAATCTACCCGGATATGGTACTTAAAGGGAGTGCTTTCAGAAAATGCCAAACGCTGAATTCTTCCTGGATAAATCCTGGATGTGCTAACATTTTTAGCACTAATGATTCCCATAGTCAGGAAGAAAAACCTCTAGCTTAAAAAAAATCCAAGTACTAAGAATATTTCATTATAAATTACTTTTAAATGAACATTCATCTTAAGTTACTTCAAAACACCACCATCCTTATTTCAACAGGAGTTAACACATCTAGTTAATGTAGCTCCCATTAGAAAATGTGTCATTTTAAGAAGAAAAATGGGTATAGTTTTAAATTAATTTGTTGGGCACACATGGGTACCTTACTGGTCATTGGCCCATTTCGCATGGCATTTCCAATGTGAAAGGGCCCCTTGAGCCCAAATGTGAGGAGCGGTCCACACAATGCACTCACATTTGTGCAATGCTGCAGGGCCTGACACGGACCGCGCATGTATTTTTTTCATTTTCGGCTTGAAGCTGAAAATACTGCATGGTTGCGCATTGCTCCAGGGCCCCAAGCGCACTTGATTTGCGTGCGAAGCCTTGGGGGCTGTGCTGGCTGTATTTCCTGTTTCAGTGCAGCCTGGGAAGGTCCCAGGCTGCACTGCAAAAGGAAGAGGCGGGGCTCTCGTGCGAGCAGGAAGCTCGTGCGAAGCTGAAGGACCCTGGACACAAGAGCCTCTCTCTGGAAGCTGCTTGCATGAGCACCACACCCCAGTGCTGAAAATGGGTGAGTCGCGGAAAGGGTCATTGTCTTTGGGCAACATTTTCCAAATATACAGGCAGATTTCTTCAGAAGAAAGAGGGAGGCTATAAAGGTGGCTGCAATCTCAGACATTCAACAGAATGTATAAAGTACTCCATTCTAATAGACAGCTTTCCACTTGGGGGTCAAACTAGACATTAATATTTAAATCCCTAAATAAATTGGGACTTTTGATACTTGAAGAAGTGCTTCTGCCTTTATAGACAGGTCCAAGGATTGAGGTCTGTTGGAGGAGACCTTCTTCATATCCTGTCAGTGGGAGCAAAATAAACTAAATAAAATCTGCCCATGGGCATGGTTTTAAATTTTCTAGACTGTTAATAATAATAATAATAATAATAATAATAATAATAATAATAATAATAGTAGTAGTAGTAGTAGTAGTAGTTTTCCCCAATAATGGGACTCAGGACAGCTTACAAAATATTAAAACCAGTACAGATTAAAAACATACAAAGCCCAAGTAAATGTGTGTGCCTTTGTGTGTCTGTCTGTATTATTTTAAAAATCATTAAACCATCTACAGAGTTACAACCAGTGGCTGGAATCCTATTGGAATCCTAAATATGTAACCTAGAGGTGTGCACTTGTTACCGTTTCATATACATGATCCTCTAGTTTATGGACTATGTGGGGACAATGAAAGTCCCTTCCCAGTGGGAAGCAGCTGCTGCTTTTGACAGGGATCCATTCCTCTGTTGATCAGGAAGCAGCTGGTTGGTGTGAGTGGTCTCTGGTACAAAGGGGAATTGTGACAGGGTTCCTCCTTCTGCCTGTCACACCAGAGATTATACACAGGAGTGAGTGGGTGTCAGTTGGAGTTTCAATCAACAGGGGAACAGACCCCCATTGATCACATCCACTGCTTCCTGATAAGTGCGGTTTGGGGAGACTGGGATGGAGTTCACTGCATCGTTATGTAACTATGGTCAGTCACATAGGGACGGGGGGCGATGGGGGGCAGTTTGCTCCTGGCAGCAATGTTTTTGGGGTGTCCTGGCTTGTAGCCATGCCCCCGTGTGCCATGACCACACCCCACGCATTGTGGCCACACCCCTGTGCACTGTGGCCACCCCCACAGTGTAGCCTCCCCTCCCACCCCCCCTCCATGCACTCCAAACTCCACCACTGACTATGGTGCTTACACATATATAAATCCCCAGCTGGATTCCTACCATTGAAATCAGTCTTACTGTTTTCCGTAGTTCAGTAATGTGCTTTGAGGAGAGGACTTCCTTTTATTAGTCCAGAATCTCCCACCTTTCAGCTTCAATGGACGACCCCAGACTCCAGTGTTACAAGACAGTATGTGCAACCTGCAGTGTGTGTATGGAAGGAGGAATTTAGTATTGCAATGGGTGGTTTAAATCTCCCATCTCCATGTACGACTGCTGTTGTGAAATTTGCTCCCAGTCCATTATTTTAAAAAGAAACAAGGAGATGATTGCTAATGATGATTTTTACTATGGCGTCTACTTTCATCAAGCCATAAAACTTAATTTACAAGACAAAATTTGGGTTCTTGTTTTCAGGGCAAAGAAGACATGACAACATTTTAAGCTAGTAAGATGTTCTACTTTTTCACATACCATAGTTCTAAAGTGAACTAAAGTGACAGAGATCTTCCATCAATTGCCATTTATGTCCTTTTTGTAAATAAAAATAAAAATAAAAATGATTGTGTGATTTTAGCACACTTTGTGTTCTGCATATTTTGTGTGAAGAATGTTGTTTCATAACATTTAATTGCATCTTTCTATTCCTTTGGATTTTCCTAAGGGACAACCACAATAAATCTTGATCCTTTTTTTTCCCTTCAGTTGATCACTAAATCTTAATTTTTGTGTGTGTAGTGTGTGTGTGTGTGCTCCCCCCCCAGGCACTTACAAACATTTATCACATTCTTTTTCTTGGCCAATAAATCACTCTTTGCAAGTGCTTAATCATCTTTGTTGTTTCTTCCCATATTGTTCCCATTGACAGATCATCTCCGTAATTGAGATCTCCCTGTGCCGTATGGTCTGGGAATATTTAATCGCAGAATGGCAATCCAAAACCACAAGGCCGTTGATGATGAGTTGCATGATAACATGTAATTTGAAGGCTTCCTCTGCCCGATCTTCATTTTGTTACTGACTAATTAGAAAAAGATTTCCGTCCATTAAACCAAAGATGGCTAATTTCTGTACACAGTAATTTTAATTAGGGGTGACAGAGCCTTGAAAAGATACTTTGGAGATTCCAGCTTCCAAGTATCCCCAGAGAAATATCCACTCGCCAGTCTACTTAGGGGAGAGTTGTGGCCCATAAAAGTCACTTTCCCAGTCTTTAAGGATGGGTGAGAATTTTGATTCATGGTTTGATAAGACTTTTCCAAAATTTGTATGCCTCTTCGTAAACCTGATAGAATGAGAGTTTGATAAAGTGAATTTTAAAGAAAAATTATATAGTGGAATTTATCTGCCCAGGAAAAAGATTGTGAACACTGAACTATGAAAAATGTTGACTTTTAATTCCAATTTGTGGGGCTTAATTGTGTTTCAGTTGGGACTCTGCTAAGGACTGCCAATTTGGTATGAGGCTCAATTTGGATTTGACCTTGGTTTGGTTCAGATTGATATGGACATGATCTGATCTGGGACTGCCAATTGATTTATATTGAAAAACAAGAACAGCCCCATCTCCTATTTCCCACATCTGTGTATAAAATTTGAAGATATGATCTGAGATTGCTAGACTCAACCCAAGTAGGCCTACTGAATCAGCTGCTAAATGGTAAGTCACTACTTATGTAAATCTCAGTGCTCAATCAATGTACTATAATTGGGACAAGCAACTGGGTTTAGGCCATCTTAATCTACCCTGACAAAGAGGAAGTCAGGGAGGGTATTTTCTGTTATTCTGGAGCATATTCTGCTCTGTTCTGTTCAGCTCTGTGTGATGGGATGAGGAGAACAAAATAGCCATAAAGATGAAGAAGGAACAATTGTTCCTCTCACTCTTCCCTCATGCTTTTTCCCCCAAAGGGTCTTTTTGCACTACATAATTACAGCACTATGATTCTACTTAAATTGCAATGTTCCACTGTATCCTTGCAGTTTGGGCAGGTATTTAGAATTCTTGGCTATCCATATCATCTATTTACCTTACTCATTCTTACCCATCCCTCTCCTTTGTTCTTTGAATTACATGATCACAGTGAGCCAGATGTTCATGCCAATTTGCTGTCAAAATTCCTTCCCTTTGCCCTTGTCCTTCTTAGGAATGTTAGAACTCCCTTGCTACCACTTGGCAATGTCCTACAGATCCTCCTCATTTTTCTTAAAGCTATTAATCATCAGTCTCAATAGCATTCTTCTTCACAGCACCAAGTCATACTTCCTTGAACTGGCATGCAGCTAATCCTCCAATAATTTATTGGCTGGTCCAGGGGTGGGGGAATCAAAGGCACAAAGAGCATTTGGTTAAAGTTAGCAGAAATCTGTGGTTAAATCCAGGCTACGTCAATTAACTTAGATTCTACTAGAATCAAGGGGACAAGTTAGTCATGACAAACTAGATAGTCTGATAGCCAGGTTTATTCCTCCTCCTCCTCCTCCCTTTGAAAATAAGGCTTTTCAAACCCCATTTTGGACCAACAGAATTTGATGGTATGCCACAATTCAAGCATGGCTACTCCTTGGGTTCACTGAAATGATATTTAAACATTTCTTAGAAGTATCAACTTGTCTACATTTTAATGATTTTTAAAGGATTATTTTCTAAATGCACACATGGAAATAGGGCAGAACAGGAATACAGTGGCCGATATGTGAATGTGCCATGAACTGGAATTATACAGTTCCACCCACTCCTACAAGAGATCCCTTATTTCTTCCCTATTAATGTGGAAGCACTTATCCAATCTCACCCCGACCACTGTTGATGCTAAAAATCAGCCTCACAGTTCTGTTTCTCCAACTACATGTCTTTGTGGGGGAGGGAAAAACAGAATCCTTTGAGGCCTCTCCCTAAACTGCAAACCCCAGGATTCTATAGGCTGTTGAAAATGGAATAAAAACATTATAACCATCTAGTGCAGAAATAGCTGATGACAGCATTGGACCATACTGTGAGTTTTTTTTTGTGTGAAAGGTGGTGGCAGGCTCATTTGACACAAAATGATTTGGCAGAATTGTGTCTGCACATTTTGCCTTGGATCTCTCATTCCACAAGCCTTAGATATTTGATCTTTCTTCTAAAAGGAAAGTGGGAAGCAAGGAGTAACATAGCTAGTATCTGGCTAAACCTAGCCATCTGAAGAATATCACAACCCATATCACTCCTCCTATTGTCACATAATTCAACTATACTGAATGCCCCAGTCTGTTGAATGGTGGTAGGGCTAATCCTGATCATGCTTACATCTGTTGAAGTCAATGAGACAAGTTAGTCAAAACTAACGAAAAACTTTAGCAACAGTTTAACTTACACTTGACTGAAACGTTAAGTGCCTTATGATGAGCTTATCCTAGGGTTTTCTTGGCAAGATTTATTCAGAGGATGTTTTCCACTGCCTTCCACTAAGGCTGAGAGAAGATGGCCAGCTCAATTTCACCCAGTGGGTTTCCTTGGCTGAGGGGGCATTTGAACTCTTGCCCCCAGAATCCTAGTCCAACACCATGTTGGCCCTTTCTCAGAGACATGCAGCTGTCTCCAAAATTGTATTTTTGTTTCTCCTTCCTGTCATCTAATAACATTATTGCATTGCAACCAGTTTCCTTGCTCTCCTTCTTTAGCTATCGCCTGTGAGTGGGAAGGAATTCAGATGGCATCAGTATCTGATTCTACTTTTAACATTGCTAGATAGACTAGACTGCCCAAGACATGTTTTTGCCTCAAGCAGAATAGCAAATGGCAACTCCCCAGCACCCAGGTCAAGATGCACAAACACCTGTGTCATTTTGTCACACAGGGCAGCAAATCTCACAAGCACTTCATCCCATCCTTGGTGATAAAAAATGTAATGGCCAAGATCTTATTGGCTCTGTTAGCAGTGTAACTACATTTGTGGAGCTGATTAAAAGTTAAATGGCGGTGGCGGGGAAAGGCAGGAAAAGGAAGCAGTGAAATGATGGGAGTAGAATGCTGCCAGATCTGCAGACTTGCCAGCAGCCATGCGTTCAAGAAATAAGTGGCATGGACCCAAAAGTACTCTCTTCCTTGTGAATTAAGAAGAAAATCAATCCACTAGCACGATGGACCACAAAGCTAATCATTAACAACTGCTGCCCTTCCATAACACCCTGAATTTGCTCGTTGTGGTAGCTACTTAACTCTGTCTACTGGTAGGACCAGTCCTGTAGACAGGGGGAAAAAAGAACCAATACTATGAGCCTCTTCTTTTGTTGATAAACACATGCATCCCATGTCTAACAACCATTTTTCTCCCATTGCACAACCAGCATTAAATGTGGGAAAACATGTTGATATAATCAATATTTGAAACTCCTGTTTGCACACACACTCCTGTGAAACATATTACAAAACTGATGAATTGTAGTTTAAAAAAAATGTTCAAAAGATTTTTGCAAGTACTTTTTTCTGCAAATCCATGAAATGCAATAAAACTGTGTTTGGACAATTCCAAATGCCGGCAAAGAATGCAGGAAGGGTGGATCTGCAGCTCACTGCTGGAGTAATTTTAGATTTTATTGTAATGCCTGCCAGTGGATATTCTACATGAAGAGATCACTAAAGCAAGCTGTGAAAGGCCAGAGCCTGCCCTGTAACCTTAAAAAGGATGTTAGGTTTGGCCCTCTTCCAGGGCAGCAGGAAGTGTGGCCCGGATTAGAAGACAGGAATATTCCTTGCATTCATTGCTTTTTAATGATGTCATGCTTCTCGCTTGCAGTTTCAGGCTTTGTCTGCTTTCCCTTGTAGAAGCTTTTAACACTGTCAAAACTTCCTGAGGGGAAAAGGCAGGGTGGTGGTGGTGGGGAGATTTCAAAACATGGCTCTGTGGATACTATCTTCACAATGATGAAAACGTGGATGCTCAAATAGGCAGAGTTTTTGGGAAACATAGAAGTCTGTCTTAAGTGGCTTGTTCGAGATTATATAATGTGTCATGGGACCCCTGAGCAAAGTCACAAAGAGGAGGAAAGTGGTTCATGACAGCTCATAATTTCAAGTACCTGCAGTAAAATATAACATTCATTGGATTTCTTAAAAAACGAATTAATAGAAAGGTTGTGCTTTCCCTCTAATGCAGTACAGAGTTCTTTGTTAATTTCATTTTTAAAAAAAAAAAAAATCCAGTGTCATTCACAAAGAACACTGATATTTGAGGATAAAATGGGATTAATTCACAAAATATACACTGGCCACCCAACACCGTGACACTTGAACCCTGTCTGCCAAGCAAAAATGCTGTTTGTTAGCAAATTGCAGTCTAGCGTAATAAGAGACCAAAGCATAAGAGAATGCTGAAATATATTCCAGGAGTGGCTGTCAGAATTTTTTTTAAAAAATGATGCTATTAAATTGCTCCTCCAAAGAAAACTTGGACTCTAAAATGACTCCCAGGTCATTCGACTCACAGCTACTTCAACCACCTTTAGAGCCTCAAAGGATAAAATCAGAAAGGGAAACAATTCCTGCAGTTGATATGGAATACTATGCAGAAAAGCTCATACTTGGTTTCTGAACATTAATTTGCCTTTGAGTCCTGAGAAGGTGAAAAAGGGAAATGGAACTATGGTGACATGCTGACTTGAAGGCCTATTTGGAGATGCATTTGAGTGAACACATTACATGTTTGTCTACCCCTTGCTTGGATTCTATGATGTTAATATCTGCTCCTGAATATTGAAAACACAATTATAAATTTTTGCAAGGACTTTCATTTTAAAGCGGTCAGCTTAAAAACAACATAAACATAATTCACAGTTGAATAATAGATATAGTTGAGCCTACAAAACAGACAGGCGGACATGTACATGCACATAGGCTGTCCCTGAATTCAAGGCACCACCAAAAACTCTTGCTTGTTAAAGTGTTCAACAAATATCTTTACTCTCCAAATCAGCAAAGTACTTCTTTCTCCCCAGACCTTCTGTTATAGCAGTTCCAACAGGTAAAACCCTAAAAATCTGGAATAAAATTCAAACTAATAAACAATATCCATTTCAAAGAATAGGCCCTTCCAACCCCTCACTTCCATCCCCTGTGTGTATCAATTGAATGTCCATTACCTAAATCAAGATGACAAGGTCCTAAACTAGGCTAACCAATTAGTCGACAGGGATGGCACTTACCACTTCCCTTAGTGGATGGCTGACAACTTCCTGCAGGGTTACCTTTAGGTGTCAAGAGCTGCTTCTCTCTATGGGAAGCCTCTAACTTAACAATGGAATGCCACTGGCAGAATGAAAGTGGCAGTGGTCTTGCTCCAGAATGTACTTTGAGGATGAAGGGTCATGGTGCTACAAGCTGCAGAGGGAGGTAGAGAAATCAATGAAAATAGCCTTCCCTCCTGTCTACCTGTGGTAGGTTTCTGTGTGAAACTCCACTCTGTAAATTTCCAGAGAATGATGGTGGCCCAAACCAGGATGGGTTGTGCATTCCACTACAAAGGAATGAGGCAGCCTCCTCACATCATGGACCACTAGTACCTGAGAACTGCTATTCATCAAATTCTACATCTGGGAAGTGATCTATAACTGAGATGCTATAAACAAGTGGTTCCCAACTTTAGATTATTTTTGGCCTGTCAGCCCTGGAAACCCCAACCAGAATGGCAAATGATCAGGTTATAAGATCAAGGATTATGGGATCTGTTGTCTAATAATGTCTTGGGATCCAAGAGTGGGAACCACTGCATTTAGAAACTGTAGTACTGACTACATAGACAACTGGACCAAATCAGTTTACCTCAGATCATGTTCTTTGTTACTGTCCTGAGTTACAAAGCAGGATGCAACAGAATAAATCACAGTGGGGAATTGTTGATCCTCTGAGTCTTTTGGGTTACAATTTTCACAAGACTTTTGTCCATGCTGTTTGGCATTTCTGAGAATTTGAGTCCAAAACATCTGGAGAGTCAAGGGTCCCTCACCCCTCATTTATCAGATAATGTTACATTTTTGCAGAATACATCCACTTCTTGTTTCAGTGGAGCTGGAAACATAACATTAAAAAACAAACAAACATAGAATCATAGAGTTGGAAGAGACCACAAGGGCCATCCAGATGTAAATTAGACATAAATGTCTAATTAAAATGAAACAAATAGAACTCAACACATTAAGCTTCCACTACACAACACTTTCAGTTTGGCCACTATAAAGCCAACCTAAAGCATCTGAAAGATGGCACATCTTCTGGAGAATGGAATTTTACAACAGAGTACTTATGAAAGAATGCATCTGTGCTCTTGGTTGTTTTCCCTTAGGAACACTTTGATCCATCTTTTCATGATCACATCATAATAAGTCATTGACTACATATGGTAGTTCACATCACAAATCATTAAAAGGTTCCTTATTTGGGCCCAGGATGCAAAATGGAAGTAGGTTGACAGAGGTATCTGCAAGACACAGGTTCCTCTCATGTAACCCTGAGCTTTGAAATAACATGTTGTAAATGACAAGAATGAAAACATTCTTTTTTTGGTGGAGAGGTAACATGAACACCATGACAGTCCTTTTACAAATAATGTAAAAACTGGTAATGTTATTTTTTCCCCCTGTGTAGTGAATAACATTGACTCATGATCTTTTCAAAATGTTTTCTAGAGGAATTTTGAGGGGATCTGCACATGTACCCCAAAGTTTTCGGCCACCTGCTTGTCTTTTAAGATGTATTTTTTAAAAAAAGGAAAGAAAAAGCAATGTGTAGCACACTGAGTAACTAATTTTTAATGTTCGCTGATAATGTTAACAGAAAGGAAATAATGGGGCAGGGGTGCTTTGCAACAAGTTGCATAATTAACTACTTTTTTTAAAAAAATGATGTTCGAAGCATTTGGGTAACTCATACTTACGAAGAAGAATCATGGCACTTTTTCAAATACATAGATGGTTTAAAATAAGATATAACTCATTCTGTAATCTCAAAACTTGCTAGAGAAAGAAGAATAACAATTTTCCATTCTTTATGGTTCAATAATATGACTACAGAAACTATCCTGAAATTTCCCAGTAGCAATAATATTTACTGATCTTATTGCTCCATCCCCTCTATGGAGGGGAGTTGGACAAGCAAGGAAAAAGAGAAGATAATTTCCTGGTGGCAAGAAAGCCAGCCTGAAAAGAGCTTTTCTCCACCCACTCTTTGCCTCCTTGCCATCATACCGATGCCAGAGATGGGAGCAGAACACGCTGTCCTTCAGTGATTCTGGGTAAGCAAAATAATCCTTGGGGAACTAAGTTCTGATGCTGCTCCAACTTGCCCCAAGCTGCTTATAGACTTGTGTGGGGAACAGATGGTTGCTTCACAGTTTTAATACAGGCAGAACCACAACCCATCTGATCATGTACTTCACAATATGTGATGGAGAGATATTTCTTCACAATTTTTATTTCATAACATTTTTGGACCACCCTTTATGAGTTTTGAAAATGGATCTTCAAACATATTGGAAAGGAATTTACTCTCCCATGAGAGTCTGCTCAGATCTTTAGGGACAGCCCCTGTCTTGCTCCTGAAATCCTCAGAGGCACGTTTGATGGGAAGCAAGAGGGGGTCTTCTCAGTTGCTATTCCTAGGCTCTGGAACTCACCACCAAAGGAGGCCTAGCTGGCTCCTTCTCTGATTTTGTTTTTCCTGCCAGCAGGCAAGGACCTTTCTGTTGAAACGGAAGTCTGGTTGTTGACCTTGTTTGCTCTCTATCGCATTCACATTTCCTTGACACCAGCAGCATTACTCCTAATAAGGAATTTTCTTCAGCTTTTTCTATGAAAGACAGCAATAAGGGAAGGGGTTGTGAAGAAATGATTATGTGCAGAAAGTCCCAGATTGTTTCTCATGTCTTCACATAGGGCTGGGAAAGATTATTTGTCTAATAACCTGGGAAGTTGATGCCAGTTACTGTAAACAAAACTGAGCTAGATGGGTCAATAGTCACATTCAGTACAGTGAAGCTTTCTGTGTCAGCGTATTCCTGTATTATAAGGGACAGGCTTATGAATGTGCAGAATTCTCTGATTCCTTCTTCACACTGTTGTTTTGTTTTGTTTGTCCTTATCTACACTGCCCATTGAGCCATTAGAACCAGTCAGCCAGGGCTTGGCTCATTTCCACCCTCCACCATCTGCTTCTTGCAAATGTAGGTATGCTAGAAATTCAAATGCACTTCAGTCTTACCCTGGGAAAGTGGCTGTGCTGGCTGGTGGATTTGTGGGGCTGTAGCCCACCCAAAATAACACTGCCAAGTTCTTGCCCAACTTTGGAAGATGGTAGTCCATCATCTTGGAAGAAGTGGTCTTTCACTGTATGAAAGTCCCATTTGTCGCACAGCACCGCTATTTTCTTAACTTCTTACTGTTCCTACAGCCTTTTCTGCTTGTACCTTGCCCTGTCCCCACCTACCCAACACCAGACTTTGGTGCTGCCTACCTAGACCTTTTGACAATCTGCAAATTAGATACAAATCAACTGAAATGAAATGACTCTTTTTGCAGCTGGAAGGATCCCTTCTATTCTGCCCATAAGAGACAGATTATGGATCCAGCTCTTAAGATGTTAAAACTATAGTAAGCTCCTTTAAAAGCCACTTGAAAGTAATTTATTTTATGAGCTGAGGGTTTTAATATGATAAAAGTTTTGTTCAATGGCTAAAGAAGCAGCAGAAATTTTCCCTGTATAGTTTCTGCATGTGACTTTAAAAAAAAGAAAAGAAATAAAGGTGTCTACTTTAAGGCTTGATTTCATTTTCATTCCTGAGAAGGAAGCTGTCATGTCTAACTATTTCAGAACGTTAATTCTCCAAACCACGGGGGCTTCTGTGAGATCAGCTACAACAATGGACAGCTTATTCTGGGGTGGTTTTGCAATTGCCTCCAACTCCTGCTCATTTCCCAATAATTACTGATAATTACTCCACTCAAAACAAAATGAAGCACAACAGACTCTTTCAAGAAAATAAAAATGGAAATCGAGTTTGTCCAGCAGCAGAACTTTCCCTCTGGAGGTGAGAGGAAGTACACATGGAATTGGTGGTGGGCTCACAAGTTGCTCTTTAACTGATTTTGATAGAAATAAATAAACAAGAGAGCAAAACAAAAATTAAGGCCATTTTTTTTATGCTTCCACAAGCACTGGGCTGAGTGTGGGTACCTCTACTGCCCTCATCAGCTTCCAAAATAACAAAGTTCCTATTATGCTATAGCAACCCCCCATGGCAGCAGTGGAGAGCACATTGACCTCCAGATCTGATTGGACAACAATTGGTTACACTGGCTGAGGCTGAAGAGAATTGGAGCCTATCAACCAGAAGACTATGTGTTCTTCACCCTTGCCCTATGACTATTCAAATTAACTGCAATGAATTTGGAGCATACAAATGAACACAGCACGGAAGGAAAATTTTGCATCTGTATTGACCCAGAGGTTCAGGGTCATTGTAAACAATGTAGGAAGAGCAAAGAATCTAGAAGGAGGAGGAACAACCAAAAATCAAGGAAGGTCCATCTTATGAAGGGTGATTCTCACCTCCACATGAAGGTTACTCCTCCCCATTCCACATTCTTCTGCAGATCTTCTAACTCTCCAGGAAGTATTATATGAAGCAAATATTGCTGCAAAGCAGACAGTGGCATGCGGAGAGAAAGGGGTGGCAAATCTTCCTTCCACTGATCTTCTTACACACAGACTACAAGTCAATATAGTTATTGTGGCTTCCCTGTTCGTTTGGACATGCAAATCCCCATTGTTGCACAGAATAATCCCTTGAAGATCATGATAGCTTGAGAACAACCTGTCTGTGTATGAGCCTACCTGCTGGTTTTAATCTGGCAGGTGGACCCCATACAAGTGCACCTGTCATGTCTGTAGCAGTGCAGGCAGTTACTCACAAACAGCACAGTTCATACATACAAGATGAGAGTCAGAGAATGTCCAAACAGAAAGGCAGCCAAAAGCAAACAAATCCAAAGGGGCAAATCCAAACCATAGTCCAAACAGGCAGAGATCCAAGACAACCAAATCCAAGAACAAAGGGTTTCAGGGCCAAAGAGACCAGTTGCTGACCCTGGGAGGAAAGGCCAGCTGGAGCCCTTTTTATCTATAACTGCTGCCACCACAGGTGTTCCCTCATTAGGGCTTGTTTACTATTTAAATGGGCCTAGTGATACAAGCCCCCCTTTCATGGCATCTCTGCTGCAAGGTAGGTGTGTCAGCTATGTCTTTCTCCATTTGTTCCCCTGGCTCAGGCCCTCGTTATTGTTGTGTATTAACTCCCTCTGGACCAGCTTCTGGAGACACTTCAGCCTGTGGGGAAGCTTCTGCCTCGGAGTTAGAATCCTCCTCCTCACTGCCACAGTCCCCAAGGCAGGGCATGACAGCACCTGCCAGTTGCCAGAGCCCCATTTCTTAAGCAGCTCTGAATCATGGGTTGTCAAAGCTAGAAACTGGACCTAAACAGAAATTGCCCCATACCTATGAGTTGACCTAACCTTAAAATAAGAGGAAAAATTACTTTGTCATTTTTTTTTTCAGAAATGAGATACAATGTACCTCTTCCGTCAATCTTTTGGTTGATGATATTTTCTCAATATTGTCTTCTGTTTCTGTTTCTATTCTGTTATTTCATATTATATTGATATGCTGAAGATGGAAGCAAATGAGGATGACCTGACTCATTAGCTTTAAGCACATGGAGGTTTGGGTGAGGCCATATGGATGAAGTCCAAGTCCACTTTGAAAACTAGATTGGAATCAAAGAGGATTTCACCATTCTGTTTGATAAGCACTTACCTCTGTGTGTGCCACCACCAACTATACCATGAAAGACAACTAGTAGTGAACTGCAGGAAATAATTAAATTTAATTATTAAAATAATAAATCAATTATTCAAATAATACATTAATTATTGTTAAAATAATTGAATAACTAAGTTAAATTAAAGTCTCCTGTGAAAACACAAGAGACTACTCACAAAGGAGTCTGCTGATGCAATTCTGAATCAATTATTTTTCTGGAACTGCCTTCTTTCAGCGAGGAGGCATAACCAGAAGGCATGCGATGCAGGTATATTGCCGAAGCTGAACAGGTCTGGTGCCAAGAAAGCTGTATCCCTAGAGCTACATGATGAAAAAAAGGATAGATATGAATGTTCTGACGTATAGAAATAAATAAAATGTCCAGAACAGTGATTCACAGAGAAACACAGGGGAAAGGATGAGGAATCCTCTGAGAGTGGAGAATTCTTAGGCCATTTCCACATGACGACGTCCTTGTGCATCATCTTGCAGCAGTCCCAACAGGGAAGGGAGTGCAACAGGAATGCTCCCATCCGTACCTCACTGGTTCCCTGGAGAAGGGAGCGCAATGGCCCCACCTCTTCCTTCCACAGCATGGCTAGGCACTTTTCCACAGTGCGTTACAGAAGGAAGTATCACCATGGTACTTCCCTGCCCTTCCACATGATGGCAAGTACGGGAGCACCATGCAATCATAGGTGCAAAATGGATTTTGTTTTCCCCTTTTGTGAATACTCTGCGAATGCAATGCTTGGGGATGGGACGGCAGCGGGCCAGTGATGATGATTTGCAGAATCACAACCAGCTGACCTCTGCCATCCTGTCCCTAAAATGGCAAAGCACCATTGTGCATAAATGGCCTCAGTCTTACACATTCAAAGAAATCAGCATTTTAGGGTATAATAATTGAAGTGTACCTCCAATTCTAATTCAAAATATTATGGTCTCAGAAGTAACTGGACACTGAGCGGAATCCAATTGTTTAGTCTTAACTAGAGTAGGCCCACTGATTCAAGGGATGAATGGCGAGTTAACACTCATGTAAATCCCACTGACCCAATGACTCTGCTGTAGTCAGATGTAATTATTAGAGTCAGGCCACTATCTTGGGTTTTCTTGATTTCAGCAGCTGTAGTACTGCTTTCTTACTGCTTTCTCCAAATTGTAACTTCCTTGTATCCTTTGACTGATGTAGATACTTTTTACATTCCAGTACCAAAGATGGAGGAAGGTGAAAAAGAACGATACAAGGATGTCTGCATTCAATGGACCACAAGAAGAGGGCCCCTGTTAGGTCATGCTAATGGTCCATCAAATCCAGCATCCAGTTTCCCACTGTGGGTAATGTGATGACTTTAGAAAGAGCTCAGACAAAGCACTCAACTGACATTCCTTCCTCATTGCTTCCCCACCTTGCCACAAGGAGTTTTCCATTAACCACAGTGGCCAACAGTTGTTGGTACATCTATTGTCCATGCAAATGTTAAAAGCAGGGACGACTGAAATGCCATGTGGGAAAGTCTACATGCAGTGAGTGAAGAAGTACTTTCTTTCATTGTCCTGAATCAGGAGAGCTTGCCTTTGATTACAAAAAGGATGTGTGTGCAATAAGTGCAATAAAATCTGCTACACTTTAGTGTTTCCAGTTACCTCTGGAGTCAACCTATCCCAACACGCAGGAAAGGCCTTGAAAACACAGTTCTGCAGCAGCTGACACTCAGCAAGGCCTCATTATTCTGAAGTGTTTGTATATGTGTGAGACATCCAAGGACCTTGGATCTCTGATGATGTCTTTGTTTCAAGGTAAATACGGAAGGGCCTTAGATTTACGATACAGGGACAAAGAGTTTTCATATTGTAGTTGCATCAGAGAAGGAGAAAAGACACGAAGAACCTTGAGGCTAAAATTATGTTACTTTATTAGAACAGAAAGTATCACATCTAGTGTGTTAGTTCCACAAAGTTCAAAATTGCCAATGTTCCTCTAAAGTGCAAAATTGATTTAATTTAAAATGTAACTATGTATTATATGGAAATACTTCAGACTGACCCTCCCTCAATCAAAAGAAAAGCCACAAGTCAAACTGGCCACCTCCATTCAAAATTGTTTCACCCTTTAAACATTTACCAGAACGTGATGCTTTTCAAGTTTCTTCTTCTGTTTAAATTTAAAGGAACACTGTTTTCAATTTTAAAAACATGTTTCTATGACAACAACCATAAAAAATAAATCCCGAATTTGCCATTTGCTTTTTTTATATTTATAAAGTGCCACAGCTGGTTGAATTCATTTTATTTTTCCTTGCCTTTTCATTTCTGTAAGTCTGTAAGTACCATCAGCTGCTGCAGAACGGAAGGCCCTGGAACCGAATAGTGATTGTTAGTATTTATCATTTGCTAAGCAATGAAGAGGGGATCTTGCTTAGCTTGTCATAGAGGGAACAGATGGTTTATCTCAGAGTTGAGATTCTGGAATTTCATAGATATAGGCTCCGTTTTCTCTGTTTCATTTTTGGGAATCACAGCCAAGAAGAGGCCAGAGCCATTCTATGGCTTTCTTCCAGATTAGGTGCTCCAGATTTGATTCAAATTAGCTCTACACGAAATATATGTTTGTGTGTGTGTACACCTTCAAATTACCTGTCGACTTATGGTGACCCCCTAAGTACTAAGTAGGGTAGATGCTGTATAATTTCCAAGGTCAGACAGGATCTGGTGACTTCAGGATATTTTGGCCCTGCATCAAACATTTGTTGTTGTGTGCCTTCAAGTTGTTTCTGACTTATGGTGACCCAAAAGCAAATCTATCTCAGAATTTTCTTGGCAAGATTTGTTCAGAGATTTGTTTTCCTTTGGCTTCCTCTGAGGTTAAGACCTCCCCAAGGCCATCCATTGGCTTTCCACAGTTGAACAGGGATTCAAACTTTGGTCTCTTATAGTCCAACATAGTCCATAGCTCAAACCACCACACCCCACTGACTCTCACATACTCCGGTTTTGGAGAAGTGAAGGGAGTGGTAAAGAGTAAGAATTAGCAGTTTCAAGAATGATTCCAAATACAGAGACCACGTACACTTAAAAATGTTCTCATAAACCAGAGTTTTCCCTCAAAGCTGTTTCTTCATCATTCTATTATTAGCTGTCAAGATTGTCCCAACCTATCAGGTGTCATGTGGTGAACAGAACGGAATTACAATATGCTACAATACCAATCAATTTTGACTATGTCATGATGTCATTGTGCCTAAGTGTAAGGCCAAAAATAGTAATTGATAAGATAACAGGGACAAACACTGGCAATCTTGCTTCATCATGCCATGATTGTTACCTGCTAAAGAGTGAAATTCAACATCACATGAGCAGAGATCTGAAGACGGGATTTTCTCCTCTTTGTGCAGCCCCAGAGCCCTCTAAAACCTACTCTGGAAGACCTTCCTTCAGTCCCTCAAACTCTAAGGATACTCAGAGTATTTTTGTTGTCCCTGTTCCACTAAGAAAAAGAGTTCTTTCAATGGGTAGACTTAATTGAGTGCCATTCAGGGTATAAGGCTGGTATCTGGCTACTGGAGAGAAGTGTCTAGACTAGATGGTCTTACTCTGCACTGTCTGAAGAACCCAAAATACCTCGCAGTGGGACAGCAGTAATAAAGTTAGTTAGTTAGGGTGACCCAATGTGTCCTCCCTCTTGGCTCTACCTATCCTTCTCCCTCTGTGATATAAACTTATACTCTTAGGGATTTCTCTGCCTCTTCTCTTTGACCGCTCCCTTCTTCTTCCCAAAAGCCCTTCCTGAGAATGCTAGACTAGATAGACCCCAGTAACTTTCCTATCTGAATTCCTTTAATAAAGCTTTAGTTTCTTTTCCTTTTAGCCATGGTGTCTTGCTCCTTAATCAGCTCCACTGCTCTGCTGCAAATAGGCGCTCTCTAACATGCACACAAGACAAACAGTGTGCTCTTATGGTCACACTTGCCACCACTTGCCACATTTTGAAGAGTTCCAAGGATAAAGCATTTAGCTAGGTCTGTATGTATGTATGTAGGAACAGATGACGCATGGCATTTTGTAATATTGCATAGTGTTTTTTATTTATGAGTATACAGTAATAACATAGGTATCAGCACCTCAACAACAGTTTCCCCACTCAATCCCCCAGAGTGAAGAGACAAAAGTAGCTTTCCAAAACCTTCAAAATATCTCTGTCTCTCTCACTGTGTCTCTTTTCAGGTGCTTCCAGATGGGTGGATTGTAGTGATGCAAATGAAAAGACATTGCACAGCTATTCTGACTTTTCTTCTTTCAACATCCCCCCTCCACCCAATTCTAGAGCCTAGAAAATATGGTGGGAAAACAAGGAAAATTTTACTGTTGTTGTCATATCCACCAAGGCCTCAATATGCAGTAGATAAGAAATCTAAATCAGGGAAGGCTTATGAAATTCACTCTTAAAACAGATGTAGTTCATTCAATCTGTAGTTGATTCTAGTAGGATTTTAAAGACTTTTTTTCCTTTGGCTTTTCTTTGGAAGGGTTTATTTTTAAAAATTCCATATGTTATATTTATTATAGCTGCATACTTAAACTGGTATGATTTTATGAGTTGTTATATTGTGTACAGAATTGCTATACTGATTCAGTCATTAATCAGAATGGACACTGTAGTCAAGATATCAGAAGAAGACTAGGATTTGGAAGGGAAGGTATGAAAGAACTAAACAAAACAAAGTCAGGATTGTCCATGCCATCATATTTCCAATTCCTATGTATGGTTGTGAAAGCTGGATGGTGAAGAAAACTAATAAGAAAATCAACTCAACTGGAAAGTGGCTCTGGAGGACAGTTCTAAGATACCACAGACTGCCAAAAAGACAAATAAATGCATTTGAGAGAACACAAATCTTGAACGCTCCCTAGGAGCCAAAATTAGTAAAGTGAGGCTGTAGTATTTTGGTCATATCATGAGACAACATGATTCATCTGAAAAGATGATAATGCCCAGTAAAATTGAAGGTAGTAGAAAGAGAAGAGAAGCATTACAGGTGGATAGACTAAACAAATGAATCTATCGTCCTGAGTCTGCAAGATATTGACAGGTGTGTTAACGAAAGGACTTGGAAGTCTCTCTTTCATAGGTTCACCATAAGTCAAAGCTAACTTGACATCAATTAACACAAACTATTAAGGTATCCTTATAGAGAGTAGTGAGTTCCAATGTTGCAGGCTGCCTTGGGAAGATTGCCTTCTTGAAGGGAAGCCATAAAATGCATTAAATAAACAATAAACATAGAAATAAACAAATAATCCATGCTGCAGAGCATGTGATTGGCATGGTGGAGGTCTTGGCTTCACTCCCAGCTTCTCCAGGTAGAATAGAGGGAGTGGGGAAAAAGAACTTCTATCTGAATCCAGCAAAGCTGCTCTTGAGCAGCATAAACCGGAGCTAAGAAACCTATGGTTCTTCAAGTGCTGTTGACCTCAGTTCCCATCAACTCCAACCTGGCTGGCCAGTAATGAGTTTTGATGGGCATGTTCATTCATGATCAGTGCTTCAACCAATGTTGCAGATAATTCTGTACTAGATGGACCAAGGTGACATGACATATGACAGCTTCCTATCATCCCATTATATCTTGAAAGAGGATGAATCACTTTACACGTAGGTTTAATAGATGCTCAAGTTGAGAAAAAAATCACACTGTTTAATTTGACATGCCTGCTGCTGCACTTTGCTGCAGCCGAAGACTTTTTTCTTACCTAAGCCAGATCACTACTGCCCTCCCCAGCCACTCAAGTCAAGGTACAGAGTGCCCAAAGCTGTCCAACTTATTTTCCCTCATAGGACAGAAAATCCCCTTCAGAGACATAAAAACATAGTAACAAAACCTTAAATGCTGCTTTCTCATGAAAACTCCAGATCTGCAGGCTACAGCAGTTATCTCACTCTGTCTTATGGCAGGTCCAGCCCTATGAAAAGCAGTGTTTTTCAAATGCTTAACAGAAAATTCTACAATGGTGAAATAGGAAAAAGCTACAGGCATGTAGTGTAATCCCACATCACATGGGCCTTCTAACATGACAAGATTACAGAGAGAATGCATGCAGCAGCAACAGCCCCCACACCATGAAGGTAGCATTAGAAAGAGCCCTTAGCGTATGTGGCTTCAAGCCACCTGTCAACTTACAGTGACTACACAAATTCCATAGTGTTGTCTTAGCTGATAGACACTCAGAGGTGGTTAAGTAATAAATAATTATAGCCCACAGCACCTGTTATTCCTTGTGGTCTGCCTGTTGACTTATGGTGACCGCCATGAATTGATAGGGTTTTCCTAATTAATATGCAGCAATGGTTTGGCATGGCCTTCCTCTGAAATATAGCCTACACCACCCTGTATTCCTTGGCAGTCCCCCATCCAAGTACTAACCAAGCCTGACCCTACTTACTTCCATGATCAAACAGGATCTGGTGGCTTCCGGGTATTTAGTCCTCCCCCTTTCAAGTACTCCCTGCTTTTTACCACAAAGTCACCTTCTGATCATCCCCTCTTATCTGTCAGCAACAGATTAGTATAAGCTTCTGACAGGCAGAAGTCAGAAAAAAGGCTTATTCCATCTGTTTGACTCTACAAAAGAAGCAACATGGTCGTCAAAATATTCTGCAGCAGGGCTGAGAAAGGCAATGTGCTTAGGTCTCTTTTTCCTCATCAAAGGATACAGAAGCTGAGAAGACTCAAGTTATGCCATGTGCATTTTTATTTTTTTTTGGCCATACAATGGCACATCATTCACAATCCTCCCCAGCCTTGTGTGCTCATGCATGCATGGCAGAGCAGCCCCCGGGATAAAAAACACCAAAAGATCATACTGAATCACTGCTGCTCTTTTCTCACAACAGTTCAACCTTCTGGGGACTGACATGTTGTAAACTCCACTGAACAAGTGCCAAACCACAAAAATCTGCTCCTGCTGGAGTGGTGACATTTTGCTGTGAACTCTTTAACCATCCAGAGGTTACAGCTGGGAAAGCGGTTGCAGAGGATGATTCTTGGCTTTGCATTTTGTTTCCTTTTCTCCACGGCGAACGCTTTGTGTTTCTCTGTGTATGAGGAGAGGGGACTTTTTTTCCCCATTTAGCATTGCTGTATGCTGTTAATTATAAGTTGCCACTTATATGAATACAAAATGTTTCTTCAGTGCAAAAGTGGCAGATGATAAGGAGGAGGTTTCCTTCGTTTTCTTTCCTCCACGGCTTTCCTCCTCAGGACCTTTTTTTCATCCAGCCAAATCACCCTAATGTAGTTCAATCAACCACTGCATTTATTCATTTGTTTCTTTGTCTCAATTAAACAGATTTCTCTTCTGACTCCTGTCTCAGGGTGCCATACTTTCACAAGATGGTTTACATAATTCTGTTTAGAAAAATACAAGATGATTGTAAATACAACCTGAGAAATAGACAATCAATTTTCAATTTAAAAAACAATCTGTCTAAAACCACCTTCAGCAGCTGAAACATCTTTCCATCCCAATACAAATAAACAAAAGTGTCATCTCAGTTGTTTAAAAAGTTGAGAAGGTTTCATATGCTCCCCTAGGAAGAGAGATCCACAAGTGTGGGGCCATTTGTGAAAAGGCTAGATCCATATCCTGCAACTGTCCTGATTTGACAGGGACAGTCCCATTTAATTCTCTGTCTTCCCACCTTTTCAACTACTTTTAAACTGTCCCAGGCTCTCTCTCCTCTTCCCTCACTCCTGTTATCCTGTGACTTGGGGGTCCCGAGAGGGGCGCCCAAATAACCAAAACAACCAAACAGGATGGGAAAATTAACTCAAGCACTCTCTTAAGCTAGCGAGAGGCAGGATAACTTAGCGGGGATCTTTTACCCAATGTATACAGTGTCGGATCAGTGAGCAGTCAAACAGTTTAAAATGGCAACAATGATATTTATTAAACAGATAGCAATTATTGAGAAAACACAACCACTCAGCTAACTAGAAATAGGAACAGAGTGTTGGGGAAAATGGGTGATACGCCACCTTTCTCGTAGTCCTGAAGAAGTAGAAGGAAAGCCGGCGTGGCGGCCGAGGGGAGCTCGCAAAACGAAGCGATGCCAAGGCTGGATAGCACTCCGGAGCGGTCCGAGGAAGCTCTCAGAGCTTGGGGTTTTTATTAGGGGAGGTATGACCATGGGCTAGTCTGGTATTGGGTGGAAACAATGAGTTTTGGGCTGGAGACAATGTCTCCAAAAGGTCAGAATTTACATGATTGAGTTAAGGTCCGACTTGACAATAGTATGGCCAGTATGCAAATGCAGCTAGCTTGGCAGTTAAGCACTTAGCTCATCAAGATGCCCGCTCAGGGCAGGGGTCTCTTTGTTTCAACACGCATTTGTAATGAAGGTGTTTGTTTCGGGAGGTCTCCTAAAGTAGATCTGGCAGTTTCTGGCTTGCCTTGGTGTAAACACGTATGAGTCAGCATATAATAGCCATGCCTAGCGTCGTGCTTGTTCGGTGACCTCACAAACACTTGGCTGGTGGCAGAGCAGGGCCAAATTATGGTATCAAAATGATATCTAAAGGTTACCAAAGGCCAGGCCAGTTCACGGTGGTAACACTCCTACATATCCTCCCATTGCTCCAAACTGAGCTCAACATGTAAAAGTTTGGATTCAACTCAACAGTAGGGGGAGGACATTACAGAATCTTGCCTGTCCCAGTAGACGTGGGGAAAAGCAAACTGTGGTAGCCTCTCCCAGCTTGTCTATTCTTCCTCATTAATAACTTTTGCCATCTTGATCACAATCTGATGTTGCTTGGCTGCATGTGTCCCAGTTTTCCTCTGAGAAATGTTGGAGAGTATGTTATATATTGTGAAATTCATCTGTGTTGTAAATTTATCATCAATTTTTCATCAAAGATTTCCAGATCCCTGCTATCTGATAATCTAACAGCAATCACCAGTGGAAAAGATCTGAGCCCTGAATCCTGAGCCTAACACTCAGGCTCATAACGGGGCATCCAGATCTTCCTATATCCTAATCTCAAACCATTTAGGTCTTTTGAGACCAAGGTCAGTAGCTCAAATTCTGCCTGGAAAGGACTTGACAGTCAGTGTGTAACATCCATATAATATGCTTTAAAAGACCAGCTTGTGTAAGAGCTAAAGTGGCAACATTGTACTTCTGTATGGTAATCCCCACTGAGAACACACTGCAGTAATTCAGCGTAGATGCAACCAAAACATCTAACTCTGTGCATGTATATGTGCCTTCAAGTCACCTGCTGACCTATGGTGTCCCCATGAATTTCGTAGGGTTTTCTTAGGCAAGGAATACTCAGAGGTTGTTTTGCCAGTTCTTTCCTTTGAAATACAGCCTACAGCACCTAGTATTCATTGGGAGTTTCCAATCCAGGTATTAACCAGGGCTGACCCTGTTTAGCTTCTAAGATCAGATAGAACCTCATGTCTTTAGAGTATTTAGGCCTAAACATTTAACTCTTCCCTACTTAATTCACATCACGCATGGCAGTTGGTGCCTCTACATGGGCTGGATAGTTAAGAGTAATCTCCAACCTACAACGATTTATTTCATTTCTTCAAAATTAAATAGGGCAGGGAATCTTAATAAAAACCCACTTGACACAGAAAAAAAACTTAAGCACACAGAGAAGTCATTTGACAGACATGGAAGGGAACTGTACATTATTCACGATACACTAATGTACTACCTTCAGGCCTGAAGAACAATGAATAAATTTAGTAAACTGTAACAAGAGAGCAAACAAGCTGCAATACATGTCAGAGGCAATGCAATCATTTTCATTGCCTCTTCACCAATACATTTCATTGCTTCAGAACTGCCGTGAAGATGTGCGATCAAAAAGCAAACACCAAAGATAAAATTTTTATGCCCCTCCCAGCAGAAGGTTATTTCGGCCAACAAATGTCAAATCGTCTAGTGATAGTGACTGATCTAAGGATGTGTGGATGCATGACAGCTCGTGTGGTATAGTGGTTTGAGCACTGGACTATGACTCTGGAGACCAGGATTCAAATACTTGCCTTGCCATGAAAACCCACTAACTGACCTCTTTCAGCCGCAAAGGAAGGCAAAGGCAAACCCTTCTAAACAAATCTTGACAAGAAAACCCTGTGATAAGTTCATTTTAGGGTTACCATAAGTCATAAGCAACTTGAAGGCACAGAACAAGAACAAGATGTCTGTGACCATGATATACCAATAATGCTAAACATGCTGAAATCAATAGGACTTAAGTTAGTCTATTGTAAGTTCCATTGATTTTAATGGGCATAGTCTAAACAAGACAAACCCTGCTCTAGCATAAGAAATTAATCCAATTCATTTCAGCCAGGTTTGGATTTCTGCCTCAATATCAATTAAAATGACATTACTAATAGGTTATTATGCAGTCAGAGCCTGCACTGCCCTTTGAATTCCATGGCGCTGCTTGGATAGTAAAAAGAGTTCCATTCACTGAATTTTCAGGACAGCAATGAAACTGGCAAACATACCTTCAGCAGTGGCATCTGGAAATTCTTTCATTTCTTAAACAAAACCAAAACAGTTGTCTTATCTATGGTAGGACCACTCTTTGGTTTGCTTCAGGTACAATGTAGCTCCTGAACACTATGCAGAGCAAAATGGATTCCATCACACACACCAAGACCGTTTCTGCCCTACGCTGTTATTCTCCTTTCAACATCCTGTGGAATTCTGGGGTTTGTAGTTTACTGAGGCCAAGGAGCTCTCTGGCTGAGAATTCTAAAGGCCCCTCCCTAAACTGCAAACCTCAGCATTCCATAAGATGTTGAAAGTGGAATAAGAGCACTATAACAGCGTAGTGTGGAAATGGCCCAAGTGTGTCACTCTTGGGGGAATGAATTCTACTGCACATGGGCATATGCTGAGAGTATTAAAACAAAACAAAACAAAACAAAAAAACCCTTTCCAATATAGTCTCAAAAGCAAAATAAAAGCAAAATGACCACAACAGTTTACTGAGGTGGCAACTGATAAATATAAGTTGGAGTGTACACATATAAAATAAATACAAGAGAAATTTTCACCCATGTTGGTATAACTCCAAAGGTCTATGCAGGTGTGATGGAAAATGAAAGCCAGACTCACTGTTAGATAATTTTAACTGTCTTAGAACAATGTCATGCTCATTTGAAAGATCAGAGGGATCACCATGGAGTCCGTTCTTTCCACATACTTGCCATAAAAATTATGGCTGAAAACTCAGCTCCCTGGTTTCATATCAGGCATTTCTTTACTTCAAAGATGGACTTAGGAAGCTGAAAGTGGCTACATGCACAACAGTTTATGTCCCTATTAGCAATGCGTGAACCTTAAAGTTTTGCATTTCACAATGCACTGATTCCCCCCCCCCCAGAACTTTTGCACAGATGTTGTTTTGAAGGAACCTGGTGTTCTTTTAGAGTTGTATGGAGACTGTCTGGGAACCCCATGGATATGGCATTGCACAGAACTGGATGGACATGTAATAAAGAGAGACGAGGGGGAGGGACAGAGTGGGGAGACCATTCCCAGCCCTTCTGTGGCATTTGTGGACACTGCTGTAGGCTGTTGCATGCCTAGTTGCCATACAAACACCTTTACTTTTCAGACCTTGGAAATGTTAACCTCTTTTTTAGCCTACTGCTCTTAGAATCTCACAGTCAGTGCAGTCACAGGTCATGCCAATTGCAGGCTTCTGACAGTGCCAATCTAAAAAGGTCACCTTTCCAAACTCTGCTGCCTCACCATCAGCACAAGGAGTTGCTACTCTCCCACTGCAGAATGGAACATGTCTCAGAGAGTCAGCAAATCAAGGTAACCTTTCTCATTGTTATTTTCCCTATCATATGCTTCCTTTGGACATAAAACCTTTGAAGAATACTAAGTGGACATACTTCCTGAAATACTAAACATGAAGATTCATGCTATGTTCTCTGCTCAAAAAGAAAACAAAAACTCATAAAAATGAAGAGAATTTTTAGAGGTAAATGAAAGGTCAAAACCTCAGCTCTTTATATCACCATTAAAAAAAACTAAACAGAGATGTACATAGCATCATACTATCATAGAGCTGGAAGAGACCAAAAGGGACATCCAATCCAACCCCCTGCCTTGTAGGAATATATACTCAAAGCACTCCCAACAGTTTGCCATCCAGCCTCTGTTTGTTTATTTTTTATTAATTATAAGAAAAGGAACCCCCCCAGAAAATATATGTGATAAACATAAAAGTGAAGGAAAAAAGTTTACAACAAAAAAATGCTTAGATTTCTATTTCTCTCTAAATCCATTTACATAATATTACTTATTCAACATATTATAAATCATACGGATTATATATTTTGGTTATGTATATCTGAATCTCATTCTTATTATATCCATTGTTGTTATGTGTTCCCATAATTAACATTTTAAAAAAATATACTATTAGTAATTTCATTCTTATTTCTATCCTTTTCGAACTAAATTTAACCTATTACTATTACTAAGTGTATCCCACCTCCAGAGCCAATTATATCTCAAATTACTCCACCTTCCAAAATTGTAACTCGTCTTGTGGAGGTGTGACACCTTCCTCCTTTACTAAGATCTTTTCCACAAATATCTTCCATATTGATCCAGCCTCTGTTTAAAAAATCTCCAAAGAAGGAGACTCCACCACACTCCGAGGCAGCATATTCCACTGGAAACTGTTTTAACCATCAGGAATTACTTCCTGATCTTTAGGTAGAATCTCATTCCCTGCAGTTTGAAGCCATTGCTCTGTGTCCTAGTCTCTAGAGCAACAGAAAGCTGGCTTGCTCCATCCTTAATATGACATCCCTTCAAATTTTTAAACATAGCTATCATAGCTAACACGTCACCTCTAAACCTTCTCTTCTCCAGGTTAAACATACCCAATTCCCTTTTTACTATTTTGGTCACCTTCCTCAGAACATTTTCAGCTTGTCAATATTCTTCTTGAACTGTGCTGCCCAAAACTGGACACTGTATTCCAGGTGAGGTTTGACCAAAGCAGAATAGAATATTACTTTTCCCAGTCTAGACACTTTACACTTATTGATGCAGCTTTGAATCACATTGGGTTTTTAAGCTGCAGCATCACATTGTTGACTGGTGTTTAACACGTGGTCTATTATAACTCTTAGATACCTTTAGCAGGTACTGTGGTCAAGCCAGGTGTTACCCATCCCATATCTGTGCATTTCATTATTTCTGCCTCAGTGTAGTACCTTCCATTTGTCCCTGTTGAAATTCATTTTATCAATTTTGCCTCAGCTCTCTAATCTTTTAAGGTCACTTTGTATTCTGATCCTGTCTTCTGGGATATTAGCTACTGTGAAAGGAAGAGCTGGGCAAGCCTGGCTGAAGACAGCCAATCACAGCTTAGGTAATGCTGTGAAGAGAGGCCAGCAGGGAGGAAACGTTACAAAAACTGAGGCTTATTTTGGCCCGTTTCACATGGCATTTGCTGTGCGAAAGGGCGCCTGGAGCATTGCGCAATTGTGAAGAGTGATCTGCATGATGCATTCACAATTGTACGACGATCCAGGGCCTGGCAGGTGCTGCTCGCACACTTTTCCATTTTCAGCTTTCAGCAGAAAATGGTGCGCAATCATGCATGGCTCCAGGGCCTCGTGTGCACTTGCCATGCGTGCCGAGCCTCTGGAGCCACAGCGGTCGCACTTCCTGCCCCAGTGCAGCCTGGGAAAGTCCCAGGCTGCATTGCGGAAGGAAGAAGCGGAGCTCACGCGCTGCCTGCTCGGGAGCAGGCAGCTTGTGCGGAGCTGAAGCAGTGGGGACGCGAGAGCCTCTCGCTGGAGGCTGCTTGTGGGATCCCCGCACCCCAGCACCAAAAAAAGGGCCTTTGTCAAAGGGCAGATAAGGGAAAGGTAGCCTACTTATAGGAAAATATCTGGCATGGAGATTAGAACAGATGGGATAGAGACAGGTAAAATGAGTCTGGCATGACCTGTTTTTGAAAAACCCATGTTGACTTTTAGTGACCACAGCATACCTTTCTAAGTACTTTTAGGCTACCTGTTTATCATCTGCTCTATTATCTTGCCTGGTATGGACATTAGGCCAGCTAGGCGGTAATTGTTCGGGTCCTCTTTTTCCCCTTCTTTGATATGGGGACAACATTAGTCTTTCTGCAGACTGCTGGGACTTTTTCTGTTCTCCAAGAATTCTCAAGGATTATTGCCAGTGTCTCTGAGATTATTTCTCCCAATACTTTTAATATTCTTGGATACAGTTCCTCTGGCCCTGGAGACTTGAATTCATTTAGAGCAGACAGGTATATCTGTACTACCTCTTTACCTGTTCTGTGCTGCATATCCCCAGCTGCATCATCTGGTCCATTTTCCCCAGGTTGATCACTATATTCCTTTGGGAAAAAGACCAAGGCAAAGAAGGTGTCGAGCATCTTCTTTTCTCTGTCCCCCGTTAACATTTCACCATCTTCTCCATGTAGTGGCCCTACCATTTCCCTGTTCTTCCTTTTGCTACAAACATAACCCAAAAAAAAAAAAAAAAGTCTTTTTAAAATTGTTTTTAACCTAACACACCTGAGCTCATTCTGCACTTTAGCTTTTCTTTCTCTGTACACATGCTGGCTATTTCTTTGAAATCCTCTTTGGTGATTTCCCTCATTTTCCATTTACACATTCCTTTTAAATCTTAGCTCAGCTGAAAGTTCCTTAAGCATACATGTTGGTTTCTTTAAGCACCTCCCATTTTCCCTCCTCAACAGAATTGTTTGAAACTGTGCCTTCAATATCTCACTTTTAGGAAACTCCCATCCACAAGGAGCTCCTTTCTCTTTCAGTATTCCTGACCACTGGAACAAGAGCCATTCCATGTGCTGAATCTTCCAGGGTCAACTGCATGTTCTCAATATATATATGTGTACTGAAATCCTGTATAGGTTGTTTTATGCCAGTTTAAATATCATGAGCTTCTACAGAAATCTCTGGAAAATAAAAATTTTGTGAAAGTTGGTGAAGGTGCTGAAAATTCCTTTAGGGATTCCTATTTTCTTGTCATTACATAACTCTAGTCTCCAAATTTACCTGGGGAGAGGGGAATGAAATTTAAGACGATTAGTCCTACACACATGTACTCGGCAGTAAGTCTCACTGAACTCAGTGGAGCATCTTTTTGAGCAGAAATACACAAGATTTTCTGTTAATCAGTCCAGCATTGCAACTACACATTGCAAGGCAAAAATACCCAATAATTACTTTACACAAATACAAATTTGTGTAAATTACTTTACACAAATACAGAAGTTACAGAGTAGTTGCAGAGCTGAAAGTAGTTACGGTGAAGAACCAGGGACAGGCAGGGAGTGCTTAAACTTTTTTTCCAGCATTCTGATTCAGCCACATAACTCCTGCTTAGCTGAGTCATCCCAGTGTTATATTTTCCATGTTTTGTTTTGGAGCTTTTGTCCGATTAGCCAGATAAAAATCTGTATGAAAAAAATTAAGGCCATTTCCTCTCTGTTCTAGTGCTATTATTCCACTTTCAACATCCTGTGGAATTCTGGAGTTTGTAGTTTACTAGAAGCCAAAGAGCTCTCTGGTTGTGAGAATTCTAAATGCCCCTCCCTAAACTGCAAGCCCCAGGATTCCATAGGGTGTTGAAAGTGGAATAATAGAACTGGAACAGTGTAGTGCGTAAATGTAAGCTATGTGGAATTCATGAAAATCACTTTGGAGGCTTGGAGGAACCTCAATTATTTTTAAATTCACATAAATAATTGATTTTAATGTTTCTCGTTCCTTTTAGGAACGCATGAGAAATTATACTAAATGAAATGCCATCCTAAGGATGAATACATCTTAGCTCTACATCAGCAGGACCTTTAAAGGAATGGATTTGGATGAATGAAAGGAATGCATCCCAAAGTCAATCTGAAAGGGATAATGACTGGCTATTTCAGAGGCAAATGAAAGTGACGTCCAAGGGGAGAAACATTTGGTAGCTGATTGGGAGAGGAGCATGTTCTCAAGGGCAACTGAGACTGATGTGCAACTTGGGGAACATTTGATTAGCAAAAGAGACAGACACTCATCATCCAGAATGATTGAAACTGGATAACTATTAAAGATGGTTAATGGTTCTGCTGAGCAATGCTGAACACTAGGGGTAGGCAGAAATAATCTGAGCTGGGGAGAATCAGGTCTGTTGGAGAAGATGCAGGGGAGAAACAGCAAGCAAGTGGGGAAAAGCATCCAACACCACCTGTTAAATGTACCTTCAATTTGCTTGTGTTTGGGAAATGTGTGTTTGCTGAAATATCATGTTGTTGTTGCTGTTATTGCTGTTGTCATTTGCCTTCAAACTGATTCTGATAACAGTCGTATCATAGGGTTTTTCTTGGCCAGATATATTCAGGGGAGGTTTGCCGTTTGAGGGAGTGTGACTTGCCCAGAAGTTACTCACTGGGTTTCTATATCCAAGTGGTGATTTGAATCCCGGTTCCCCTGAGTTCTACCTAAAGTTCAAAACTGGATGTGGCACACAGTCTTGTGTATCTTTTCCTGAATCTTAACTAAAAGCAGCTTATGAGTTTGCATTAAGGTATGAAAGGGAAGTGTGTGCTTAAAACTCTCCTCCAGCCATTTTCTTATTCACAACTACTGTCCTCAAGAGTTTTGTGCTTTCTGGTTGGGGTAAACAACAAAAGGTCACCCAATTATCTCTCTGAGGTCAAAAACCTGGGGGGAGATCTTTAAATAGGAACATGCCTGAAGAGGAAAAAGTTAAACCAAGCCCCCCACCCAACACACATATACCATTCCTTTGGGTAAGCCAGGGGCTGGGAAGGTGGCTTATGGCTGTCTGCAGCCCTGTCTGCAGCCCTTATATATTTTTACAGCTTATTAAAGCTCCAGAGATATTTTCCCCAACCCCCACCCACAGTTTTCTCACAAAGAGGTTAAACCATGAATAAAACACAAAGGAGCAAGTGTGAGTATTCTGTGAAGTCAAGTTCATGGCCCCTGTACAACTTGTTTTGTCTCCAAAAACCCAAAAAAGTGGAGACAGGGAGGAGGTGAAACCTGAAGTGGCTTCTGATTAATTCCAGTCTTTGCTTGTGGCACTTTTTTTTGGAAATGGCCCTTGGACCTACCAAAGTTGTGCACCTTTGGCTTAAGCTCATATATTGGTGAGGCTGTTCTTGATTTAGACATAAGCAACATCATGTGACACTGGCCATCTCCGCATGGGGCGAGGGAATTGCCCCGCTCTGGTACTTACCAGACTTCTTGGCTCCACGCTTGGGTCCAGGCTGGTCCGGAGCAGTGTGTGGCCACTGCTCCACACTGCTCCGGGGATGAAAATGGCGGCTTCCAGTTGGTCGAGGCTCTCCACCAACCACTGGAACTCACCAGCCTAAAGCTCGCCCCTGGCAGATTGCAGGCTCACACTGGTGCGAGCCTGCAAATCTGCACCGGAGCGCGGGCACGGAGTGGTGCGCTCCGTGCTTTTGAAAGACCTGTTTCAAGCTTTCTTTCAAAAGCATGCTGGACACCACTTCGGGCTGTTCCAGAGTGGGCTGAGGTGTGGAACTACACGAAGTAGGTCCGATCCAGTCCACTCCCAGGTGCAGACGTCCTCCCTGGAGGACGCTCTGCACCATTTCTTTAAGCCCGTGCAGAAATGGCCACTGTGTCTTTTCTAGTTTGGGCCTCCATCTCTTGCACAGCTATGCCCCTAGCTGTTGTTTTCAACCTCCCCTCCTCTTCCCTGTCTGAATGGATTTTTACCCAGCTTAAATTCCCCCTCCCTCCCCTTCTTTGTGGAAACACCAAAATCTCAGATCTTTCAAGGAGATGTCATCAAGGTAATATCGGTTGGTTGATATTGGTGGAGAGATCATGCAGGAAAGGATGCCTGGCAACAGTTCATGCCAAATGTGGTACAGACTTAGGTTCTCAAAGATGAAGCCACTTCCTTTGCCATCTTGGGCTCTTTATCTATCCATCTGCCAGAGTTTTAAGATCTGCAAGGGAACGCTTTCTCTCAGTCCTACTGCCATCACCAGCTTCCTTAGTGAGGACACAGGACAGACCCTTCACAGTAGCTGCTCCCACTCTTTGGATTTCCCTTCTGCAGGGAGCTAGGTTGGCTGCCTTCCCTATTTTCGTTTCACCAGCTAGCAAAGACATTTTGGTTTGAGCAGGTTTTTAAACAGGCTTTAAACAGGAGAGTACCTTATTTGAAAGTTTTATGTACTTTTAAAAACTTTTGTATGTTTTAAAAATAATTTTATAATGTTTTATTTAGTGATTTTTATTGTTTCCAGATTTTATTGCATTTTTGTAAAATTGACTGTTACTGGAAGCTGTCTTGGGTCCCACTCAGGGAGAAAGGCAGTATACAAGCAAAATAAAACAATAAAATAAATAAAATATTTAGAGATGCATACATTTTCTATCTGTGGTCGGAAGTTCCCTAATGTATGCTGCACTCGATTTCACCTATTTTGAAAAAAAAAAAAGGATGTTTTCTACACTGCCTTCTTTACTGTTTTTAAGTTTAAGCTTTTGTGATTTTGCAATACAATAAGGATAGCTGGGCTTTGCTATATTTAAATAGTATTTTCACAAATAATATTAGCATTGAGAGAGGGACAAGACAAGGATGTCCATTATCTCCTTTACTTTTTATTCTTATACTTGAATGCCTAAAGAGAACCATAAGGAGTAATAAAAATATAAAAGAGATAAAGATAAGGAAAGTGGAATTCAAATTAAAAGCATTTGCTGATGATATAGTTGTTATATTAGGAGATTCAATTAGTGGTATAGGACCGTTGATGTTAGATATTGAGGAATTTGGTAAGGTTTCTGGTTTTAAAATTAATGTAGATAAAACAAAAATCCTAATTAAAAATATGAATAAGGAAGAGGTAAAAGATATATAATAAATCAGGTTTTGAAACAGTTAAAAGAATTAAATATTTAGGTATGGTTTTCACAGGGAAAAATCAACAACTATATGAGAATAATTATGTTAAAGATCTTAGGAAATGGCAAAATTTTAATCTTTCTCTATTTGGAAGAATATCAGTATATCAAATGATGAATTTACCTAGAATGATGTACCTCTTCCAAACAATCCCAATTATATTTTCAAAATTCCCTTTTTCAAATGGGCATAAAAATATTGCAAAGTTTTTATGGGCTAGAAGAAAACCTAGAATAAAATAGAAAGTGTTGGCAGATGCAAAGGAATGAGCAGGATTAGGTGTCTCAGATCTTAGAATTTATTTTGGGGCCTCGTAAAGTATGGCTTAGAGATTGGATAACAATAGAGAATAAGAAATTTTTAGAATTAGAAGGCCACAAGTTAAAATATGGATGGCATGCCTGCTTATGGTATGGAAAAATTAAAGCAAATTCAGGATTTAAAAATCATATTGTAAGAACAATAATTTTTAAAATATGAGAAAGGTATGAGAAAAGATTTGGGAATAAAATTCCACGGTGGCTGTCACCACAGGAAACATTCTATAGAAGGGAAATGGGTAGCCTAGATTGCTGGATAAGATATAAGGATATAATAACAAAAGAAGGTGATAAATGGATTATTAAGGACAGACAAAATTTAGAGCAGGAGGGATGTAAAATCCAATGGCTAATATATTATCAACTGAAGGAGAGGTTTAAAGAGGATAATAAAAAATTTGGCTTTGAAAATATTAAAAATGAATTTGAAACAATATTATGCTTAGAAGATTCCCATTTAATTTCAAAATGGTGTAAATTATTACTAAGAATGAATACAGAAGAAGAACAAGTAAAGGAATGTATGATATATTGGGCCCAACAACTAGAATATAGTATAGAATTAGAATAATGGGAGGATGTTTGAGGAAAAGGACTGAAATTTACACTATGTAAAGATCTTAAGGGAAAATTTTCTAAAATGATGTATAAATGGTACTTGATCCCTAGGAAGTTAGCTAAGATATATAAAGGGGTAAATAAGGGAAATGTAAAAATCATGAAGGTACGTTATTCCATTTATTACATTGCCACAGTGTAAAATGTAAAAAAGCAAAAAAAAATTAGAAACAGATTTGTAATTATATACAGAACATATTAAAAGTAAAAATTGTATTTAGACCAGAATTAGTCCTTTTAATGGAAAGACAGCATAAAAAATATTAAGATATATGGTGACAGCAGCAAGAATAATTTATGCAAAATATTAGAAAAGTAAGAAAATTCTAAAATTATACAAATGGTTAAATAAACTTTTGGAATTAGCAGAAATGGATAAACTCACTGCTTTACTAAGAGGAAATTCAATTGAATATTATTCAAAAACTTGGAAACACTTCACAGACTATGTAAAGAGCATTGGGAGAGACTTAGTAACTGTTGGATTTGATTTGTAAAATTAGATAGATTTAGATTGGAAAGGAGAATACATGGGGATATATAGATTAAAAAAGAGGTGATAATTGATATTTAGAACCAGCAACTGAAATAAATTGGGAAGCTAGGGTTTTTTGTTGTTGTTGTTGTTAAATGTTTGTTAGGAGAGAATAGCGAATGTCTAGGTTTGTATGGTTCTTTTTTTCCTTTTTAACCTTTCGCTAGCTCTGTTCTATCTCTCTCTCTTCTTCCTGTATCTTCTTTCTTTCTTCTTTTTCTTTTATATATTTGTGCTTTGTGTAGTTTGTATTTTCTATTTTGTGTAATTGTATGTTAATATATTTTAATTTGAAATTAATAGAGACCATTTTTATTTTAAAAAATAGCATTTTCACTGAGTTCAAGGACATATATCAACCTCAAAACTAGCACTACCAACAACAACCTTCTGTTATATGTACAGGGATGGTCCCTCTAGAGAGTTGTATACTGGGTAGACCTAGGATGAGGTTTCTGTACTGTTTATTCTGACATTTGTATATGATAATGATGTCAACAAGGCTAGTCCTATTCCTGAAAGTATAAAATAACCTTCCACTTTTCTCCATAAGAAAAGAGACTTTCAGACTGAACATCACAGCTTTGATTGTCATAGCAGTAATCATGATGAATCTGTTTGCCTTGAAAGTGGAGGTACTGGAGACTGTGAAAAAGTTTAGTCGTTATTGATATAAATGTATACCATCACAAATCCCATATGTTTGAAGGGATGAATGCAGGATTCCTGGCTTATTTTCAGCCTGTTTGTGACTGAATGATGGTGACAGCAATATTTATGACTAATTATGGCAACTGTGTTTATGAAGCCAACTAAAAGTCTTTGGGTCTCCCCTAAGCTTCTAGTTGGGCGGAAATGCCAGGAAATCCATCCTTTAAAAGTGATTGCACCTTCTGGTGTTCCAAATAGGAAACAAACTCATCGGATCAAAGGAAGTTGCTATGCTGGTGGTGGTAGCTCTAGCAACTATATGAGTCAGTAATGCTTCATTGACAAAGTAATGAGCTTTAACACTGGGGTGTTTATACAAAGACTTTTTAACAGCCTTTCTCTCTTTCTTTTCTTCCTTCCTCTCTTCTCTTCTCTTCTCTTCTCTTCTCTTCTCTTCTCTTCTCTTCTCTTCTCTTTCTCTCTCATTCTTTCTTGAACAGTGGCTGAACAGTTCTGCCTTATTTAAATGTTCTATTGTTCAGGTTAAAACGCAGACATTTTTAAGGATGGCATCAAAAGGCTAAAGGTATGAGTAATCAGAACAAATACATACACACACTTCATAAACATCCAAAACCCCTGGAAGGATTGTGTGTGCACAAAAAATATACACACGCATACACACAAAAAGAGAGACCGAAGACTCTGGAAACTGAAGAAACCAAACTTGCTACAAAAGGGTGCTGAAGCTCAAAATCTGAACTGTCCTATGTACAAATTATGTACAAATCCTTCTTCTAATCTTTCAAGTATTCTTCACACCTCCACGAAGTGTCACAGGTTAGAAAAGGAACAAGAATGATATAGAAAGAAAACCTGTGAGAGAGAAATAATGGATACATATTAGGTTAATAAGGAAACATTAGTGCAACAGCTCAAAGGAAAATTTTCTCCATAACCTATGCTTTAGGTTGCCTATTCCTCCCCCTCCTCCCCCTCCTTTTTGTTGTTGTTGTTGTTGTTGTTGTTATTTATACAGTATTGCCAGAAATACATGTCAGGAGAGTGATTAAGTTAATCAGTGTCTGTCGATGGTGAGAACTGGGTATTCTTGTGAAGTGACTTCAAATACACATCTTTTGTTTAGGAGAGAACATCCTCCTTCTTTGAAAATCTTCATTCTCTTTTACTATATCTGTTCTTCCTCTTGGTTCCACTACCTCTCTCTATATATTTTTTCCTCTTCTCCTCTAAGCCCATCATCTGTATTTTCTAATTGTTAGGCAAAGCAGACAAGTTGCCCCTTGGGGAACAGATGGCATTATGGAATCCACCAGAAAGACTCACTCATAGAATAGATTTTCACCTTCAGGCTCCACACAGAGGGAATAAATGTTTTCTAGCTTCCTATTAAAATTCAAAAGGTGTTCAAAAATCACAAATCACAGCCTCTTCTGGAACACAAATCAAAAAGCAATATGCTGTTTAAAATACATTATTATATGCAATAAGAATTACCTTCTTTGAACGTACTATTTCTTTATCATTATAACAATGGCCGAGATTGATAGCTACTGCTCTGCAGCTAGGTCTCTTGATGCTGTCTCCCAAAACGTACCTTTTAAGCAGTGCAATTCCTGCCCCAATGTGGCCATTTCTGTGTTGGTGGACAGCAGATGGATGAGCATCAACATTTCCAGCTCATCTCCACTAGCTGGACATGCTGTGACAGATATCTGTAGGGGTCTGTGCAGTTTTGTACCCCACATCCAGGTACAGTTAAAGAGCTGAATGGTGGGTGGGTGGGCTGCACTGCTTAAAAGGTAGGTTGGGGAGGACTTCTGCAGTGGGCCAGGACATTGCATGGTCTATGACCTTCACTATTACTACAAAAATTATTTGTCATGGCATGCGTCAAGCCATTGTAATTCATGAAAAGGACACCAGCCAAAATCAGTTCAAAATCAAATATTTATATTGTCTGGTAGGTAACTTATTTCCTATTAGTTACATTTTTATCCCAGTTTGAACCAGGAACATCCCAGGTCACATGCTTACAGTGCAGCTGCAATCTTGTACATATCTACTCAGGAGCAAGTCTCACTGAAATTAATGAAGCTTAGAATATCTCCACCTTGCTTGTGGGCTTGAGGTTACTCAGGTTTCAGTGACACAACAAATTCTATTCTTATCTCAGTGCTCAGGAGACACAGATGGGGTGATGACATCTTCTGTTTGATTGAGGAGCAGTACAAAGAAAACTAACTTTCTGGGAACTCAGTAAGCAGTTTATGAAGTCTTGAATGTGATCTAACAGGTAGTGAGAAAGAGGGACCAAAGGAGAGCCACATTTAGTGGATCTGATCCATACCATGCGAGTACCAGATGGAAAATTGCACCATCCCCATCACAACTCCCTCATATATGACAGGGCTTATTTCCAGGTTTTTGTTTAGGATTGCAACCTATGTCTGTCATCTTGTTGGTGCACAACACTAGCAGTGTGACTTTTTTCCAAGACTGTGCAATGGTGGTGAGGGAAAGGCAAGAAAATCTGCTGGCTTCAAGCAGCCTATTTCTTCAGGAAACAGCTAACTGGTGGTCCTACACTCTCCTATGAGCAATCTCCAGTGTAACAGGCAGAAGCAGGACCCCTGTCACAATTGCCACTTGTGCCAGAGATTGCTCGCATGAACAAGGTGGGTTGGAACATCAGTCAGCTCCTTCTATATTGACAAGGGAACAGATATTCATCGCAGTAGCTGCTGCCTGGTAAGTGTGGACTGGGGAACTTTCATGGCCCCTATGTATCCCCTAAATTGGAGAATATGTAGGACCTGTGAATATGAATCAGTCCCAAATGTGTAATGGGCTTAGTGGATTCATAGAATTATAGAGTTGGAAGAGACCACAGGGGCCATTGAGTCCAACCCCCTGCTGTGCAGGGACACACATCAAAGCATTCCCAACAGATGGCCATCCTGCCTTTGTTTAAAAACCTTCAAAGAAGGAGACTCCACCACACTCCAAGGCAGCATATTCCACTGCTGGACAGCTCTGACCATCAGGAAGTTCTTCCTGAGGTTCAAGTGGAATCTCTTTTCCTGCAACTTGAATCCATTGTTCCTTGTCCTAGTCTCTGGAGTGGCAGAGAACAAGCCTGTTCCCTCCTCAACATGACATCCCGTCGAATATTTAAACATGGCTTTCATGTCTTCTCTTAACCTTCTCTTCTGCAGACTAAACATACCCAGCTCCCTAAGCCGTTCTTCATAGGGGATGGCTTCCAGACCCTTCACCATTTTGGTTGCCCTCCTCTCGACACATTCCAGCTTGTTGATATCCTTCTTGAATTGAGGTGCCCAGAATTGGACACAGTATTCCAAATGAGGCCTAACCAGTGTAGAATAGAGTGGTGTTACCTCACTGGTAAACCCTGTCCTGGGGTCTACAATTTTGATATTAAAATATGATTCAATGTGCCTGAGAGGTCAACCGGATGGGCACGTAGGTAGCAATGGTCAAACGATTGAAAGCCAGGTCAGGCCAGTAAAATCCCCAGTCAGGTAGCCCCAGGAGACCTCAAGCTGTGCAACCCATAGTAGACAAAGGGTCCTCAGCCCCTGAGAAGCTGACTTGAGGGGATTAGCATGTTTGCCCCAAGTTGAGCAAAATTCTATCAGGCAAGGACCATTTACAGAAAGTCACACCAAAATCCAATGCAGCCAAAGATCCTGACTCTTTGGCAACACCTTGTAATCTCATCATGAAAAGGAAGTTACCATCATGGAGCTTCTTTTCCATTGCAACAGCCATTGTTCTCCCTAGGAAAGGACTAGCCCTCCAGGTACTTTTCCCCTTAGAAATAGTCCCAGTTTTTGAGCGGTTCTTTGGATCATTCCCAGCCATCCCAGCTTGCTGTTTCTCTATCTGTTGGGTAAGCCCCTCAGCCCTCTCCGTGCTGAGCTCCACTTCTTCTCTCTTTCTCCCAGACCAAGGACTTCAGGAAAAGGTACAGTATTACTCCAGCTACAACCCCTTCAATATTCCCCTATCCAGTTTTCTCTCTTTTGCTTCTTCTTAATAGGTCTTGAGTGAGTGTGTGAGTGATTGCATTGGTGTGTGAGACTTTCTTTCAATAAAATCATTTTATTAGACATTTACATTTGGTTTTTGGCTTGGCCTGACCCCATAAAAACGGAGTAAAAAGACCCCACTAGGTTATCCTGCCTCTCACATTGCTATTGCTCATGCTCTGGCTAGTTTCCATTCCCTATCATGTGGAGCACATTGAGGTGTCCCCCTGTCATGGACCTGGGCTCGGCGGAGGGCCTGGACGCCATGGAGGCTGCTGCTGACACGGGGGAGGGCCTGGCCACCACGAAGGCCGCTGCTGCCGCAGGAGAAGGCCCAGCTGCAGCGGAGGCTGCTGCCACCACAGGGGAGGGCCCAGCCACCACAGAGGCTGCCGCCGCTGTGGGAGGAGGCTCAGACGTCTCGGAGGCCACTGCCACCACGAACAGCCCCGTTTGCGGCGCCAGGGGAGGCCCAGGGCTCACCCCAGCGATCGAGTCGCCGGCAGACTTGCCGGGGGAGGCGGGCCCCGGTCCCAGCCCGGGGACTCCACCCACCTGCGACTCGGACTCTGAGAAGACTGCCGCCCCTCCTCCCACGTTTTGGCAGCAGCGGCAGGGGAAAGAGGCGGTCCGCTGGTCCCAGTGGCTGATGGAGAAGCAGATGCGGACTGAGAGCTCCCAGCTGGAAGCCCAGCTGGGAGCCTTCAGCTGGGAGCCCTCAGCTGTAGGCCTGCGCTGGATTGGTCACTCCCGGTCCTGGGGATTATTTAGGTCGGGCGCTAGGCGGGGAGAATCACAGAGCAACAACCCTCAGCCTTCCGCATTCTCCTCCACCTGTGTCTGGACCCAGCCCCTCCCGCCAGTGACCGCGTCCAGCCTCCTTGCCGGCTGAGAACTCTATTTACGTTTGGGTGAAGCAACCTTCCTTTGTTTTCTAAGTTAGTCTACTTGCCTACTGAGGCGTGACTTGTGTTCGGGACTGTTTACATTGAGCTAGGGCTCATCTGTGAGGGAGCTGTAACCCTCTGTTTGCCGGCTGCCAATAAACCATCAACCCCAGCTGCTCGCCCTGCGTCTGCTTGACCTCCGCCCACCGCTGACACCCCCAAGGGGCCCCAGAAATCAGGGTAACAATGGTACCATTACCTCCCTCAATCTAGACACCATACTCTTATTGATACAACCAAGAATCTCATTGGCTTTCTTGGTTGCTGCATCACACTGCTGTTCAGCTTGTGATCTACCAAGACTCCTAAATCCCTTTCACATGTACTGCTATCCAGCCATGTGTCTCCCATCCTATATTTGTGCATTCCATTTTTTCTGCCTAAGTGTAGGACCTTACATTTGTCTCTGTTAAAATTCATTTTGTTAGCTTTGGCCCAGCTCTCTAATCTGTCAAGGTCGCATTAAAATTTGATCCTGTCCTCTGGTGTATTAGCAACCCCTCCCAATTTGGTATCATCTGCAAATTTGATCAGCATGCCCTCTGCTCCTTCATCCAAGTCATTGATGAAGATGTTGAATAGCACTGGGCCCAGGACAGAACCCTGTGGCACCCTGCTAGTCACTTCTCTCCAGAATGAAAAGCAGCCATTGGTGATCACCCTTTGGGTTCGCTCAGTCAACCAATTACAAATCCACTTAACAATAGCCCTGTCCAGCCTGCATTTTACTAGTTTCTTTGCAAGAATGTCATGGGGAACTTTGTCAAAGGCCTTACTGAGGTCAAGATATGCTACGTCTACAGCATTCCCTTGATCTATCAAGCTTGTAACCCTATCATAAAAAGAGATAAGATTAGTCTGGCTTGACTTATTCCAGGCATTGTGCATAGCTTGGGACCTTTCCTAAATCCATCTTTGTGACTGGAGTCCGAAGGGGATTTTGTCGCTGTGAGTACTTGGCCTCAGCTTCAGCTGGTACACTACCTATGGCCTTTCCTGGACAGGGACAGCCTATCTGCAGTAGCCTACACACTGGCCACTTTCTGATTACACTACTTTTATGTACTGTTTATTTATTTCTCCGAACACGAGACTCAAGGCAGCATGGATAAACCAGGAAAAATACAGGGCTGTTACCTCTGTCACTACCCTTTTGTTACCTAAATGCTAAGATGATTAACTCTATCCAGATTTCATTATTTGTGTTACAACTCCTATTGTCCACTTGCCTGGGAGAGTGATTCACACCCATACTTGCAGGATATTTTTTGGGGTATAATAACTCTTGGTTTTGAGTGTTTCAGTGCAGTCTCTCTCACTTTGCTAAACACCATGCTGTCCATTTGATTCCCGAATGAGAACTGTCCTTAGACTTCAGTCTGAGCCACATTGCTGCTTTCTTCACTGCTCTCTAGATTCATAATTATTGCCTGAACCCTAGAAGTCCTTTACCCATAATTTTCCTCCCTTTTCCTTCAGTTAGTTCTTGCTTGAGTGCATGAGTATTTGGATCTTTTGTCTATGTCTGTGACTCTTTCAATAAAACATATTTTTAGTTTACATTCTAGATTCCCTGGCTGGTTCTTTCCTGCACAATTCCATAAATGCTGGTGGAAAGATCTCACTAAGTTACCCCCTCCCCACAGACCTCCTAATTTTGGGTTAATTAATTCCCCATTGTCATGTAGAGGTACTGGCATTGCAGATGGACCTCTGAGTCACTCATGTTTTGAGGTTACACTACAGTGCTGCAGTTAGTGCAAAATTCAGCAGCTGACCAGACCATCTTCTAGAAACCATATATCACCATATTTAGAAGAAATATACACACTGTGAATAGACTTCCAATCCAAATTCAAGTTTTTTGGTGACAACATTTAAAGGCCAAAAGGGCATGGGCCCTCAGCACTTGAAGAAGTATCACACCCTGCATGTACCTGACTGAGATCAGCTAGTGGACCTTCTTTGTGTCCCACTAGAAGAGGCAATATATGGTGTGAAGGGCATAGGAATGGACCATCTCCGTTGTGGCAGCCCAGTTGTGAAAAGCCCTCCATTTAAAGCAGTGGGTCTCAACCTGTGGGTCCCCAGATGTTTCTAGACTTCAGCTCCCAGAAGCCCTGAGCATTGACCATAGTGGCTGGGGCTTCTGGGAGCTGAAGTCTACAAACATCTGGGGACCCACAGGTTGAGAACCACTGATTTAAAGGCTCCACTGGCATCAAAGTTTTCTTCATTTTTGCATAAAGTGAAAACATCCCTTTTCACTAAAGTCTTTTCAATAACCAATTTGCACATGTACTTAGTTTTAACTGTTTTAATATGTTTTAATTTGTTACATAGTTTGTTTTTATGCAGTATATTATCTTTTACTATTTTAAGTTTTAAATTGTTTTTTAATAAACAAAATAGACAAATAAAGTGAAGGGTTGTTGTTGTTTGCATTGTTTATTTCTAGTTAAACAGTTCTATATATGATACAGTGGCCTCCAAATCTAAGATATATCAGTTTTGCCATCAGATTATCTGTAGTGTTCCCTAGTGGTTCTAGAAGTATTTTGTTCTTCTTTATAATTAATATTAAAAATCAGTTAAACATGATTTGTACATCTAGGACAGCTCATACTTTGATTCTTTTCTTTTTTAAAAAAGAGGCTTCACTACTAAAACTAATTCTCTATGAAACATTAACAAAGAAACTGAACTCTTCATTTGAACAAACTAAATATATCTTGTAGCTGATTTGTTAACAGTCCATCCACATGAATGTTGCCATGCCACCAAACTTTGAACTCTTAAAATCAACAAGCTGATTTTTATCTTTCCTATACATTTCTGCTTAGCGGTAAAGCACATGACACTTAGTGCAACATACTTCTAAATAAGTGTATATAAGAATGAAGTCTTAGCATTCAGCTTTGGCAGAAAATGTTTTTACCCACAACATCAAAACAGTGTCTCATGCTATTTATGTACCTTTGTGAATACGGGATAGAAAACAAAAGTTAAAGCAAATGTATGTTCTAGAGAATATAGAACTAAATCCAAATTTTCCCTTTCTTTGAAAAAGATCGTCCCTTAGAAAAATAAGACCTTTTTAAGCAACAAGTAAAAATTATATAAATAGAAATAATAACAATAATAAATGGATGCAGCAGCTGAGAAGTATAACACATAAATAAATTAAATCTAAAGGTAGAGGAATACATAGATAAGCACCCATACTTTTGGAGATGGGACGTAGTAGAGAAATTAAGATTAAAGAAAGAAAAAAATTTGATTGAGGATGTCAGTAATAAGAATAATGTTTATGTGATGATAATATTTTGTAATATAAATATGATAGAAACCTTCTTACTCTTTTTCTATTACATTTTTGTATTTGTGTATTTCATGTAATTACTTTTTTTAATGGATTAGGAATTAAGAATTGCTATATTAGGTTTTTTATGAATTTTTCAATCTTTCTTTTATTATACACACACACACACACACACGAAGAATAAGACCTTTGGATAAAACCCGTATGATTTATATACACTTTACCGAATAGATAATGGGAAAGTAGAGGCTGGAGAGCGCGAGAGTCTGTAATATAATCTATTTCATGACAAAAAACTTACTCAAACCTTTGATAATATGCTTAATGGCCTGACAGATGATAAAATCAACAGTGAATGGGCATCCTTAAACAATTTCCTTCAAAAATAAAAATATAAAGCCACTGAACACAGTATTTTCAATGAGGAAAATCAGATTAAAATAATATGGGGGTAATTAACTATACCTAGTAAGATATGGAAAGCAAAAGTGTACATTGACTTAAGAATTAGTGAGAAAAGAAAGCTGTTTTTGGTATGTTACATAACAGGAATAAACAATTAATTAGAACTTTTTTTGGAAGTACGGTTAAGATAAAATTGTAAATATTACTATATTCTAGGGGGGAATGAATGAAGATTAAGAAGATACTTATAATTGCTAACTTGTAACTGTAAATATAGCTGTTATTTATTATGTATTATTCATTGTATGTACACATAGAAATGATTTTTTTTAAAAAAAAAGATAATATGCTTAATGGTCGAGATATTAAACACATGTTTTATAGAAAATAAGTGAGAAAATTATAAATTAAAGCTAAGAGCAAAAGGAAAGATCCAAACACAATTACTGTAGAACTGGATATTCACTATGCAATCACACAGGCTAGAGACAGAACTGAAATGCTGAAAGACAAAAAAAGATTTACATTCTTCAGAGTGTGTCTCATTTCACTGCCTACTTTCTTGGAGCAGACAAGGGAAGAGAAAGCAACAGGAAGAGAAGCAGCCATTGTGACTTAGACTAGAAATCCAAGCATAGTACAAATCAGGATTTGGAGTGGAAGAGTGATGACCAGTATGCCAAAAGTACTACAGATTGGTAGCCCCAAGTCGGGTTTAAATTCCCTATTTCTGCCTAAAAGCACAAACAATGGGGTCCGGATTAGACTAATGGTCTTCGTATTAGGCAACAAAGGAGTGATGGGGATCATGATAGCTCCTCGATCACTGGGCAGGAAAGGGAATAAAGGAAGACTTTTCTGGGGAAGGGGAAGAGGGCTGGAGATTGTTAATTTAATTTTGGGTTCCGTTGTCTCTGGAAATTGAGTCATTGACAGACATATGTAAATTCATTGTCACTGGAGTTCCCTGATGATTTCCTAACTATGACCTGGCCATGCCTTTCATACATGTTTGTCCATTCCTTCCTCTTAACCAGCATGGCCATGCAGCCATAACAGTGTACAATTTATATTTATGCCAATTAATATTTTGTCAATTAAACCATATCAAAGTGTGGAGTGTATAGCCTGGTAACATTTTCATTTGTGTTAGTTCACATATATATGTTCATCACTCATCAATTATGGCTAGAATTCAGTCTCACATTTATGGGTGCAAAACGTGAAATTACCCATCCATAAGTGTTTTGTATTCACAGTCCCTACATAGTCATGGTTGTTACCCTACCACCACAGTAAGGAAGCCTTCCCAATCTGAGTTACTGAGCATTGACCACACCAAGAGAATGAGGTCCATTCTGCTGGCAGTGTGTGGATGGATGGTGCTTCCACTGCCCTCCCACCAGCCAATGAGGATGAGACAATCAGAAGCAGGACTCTGGTAGAACCTCTAAACCATAGTCTCACTGGTTTGTGGAAGCAGGCTGAAAACATCATCCTCCAGCATCCTGATCTCCAACAGAATGAACCTCCTTCTTTTGGCATGGCTGATGCTTGGTAATATAAGTTGGGAGGGGGGTCTTTGGCAAGGAAATACTATTTCATTACATATAAGGAACTAAGTAACCGCTTAGAATTCTGTCCTGTAATTTCTAGAAATGGCACGCATGCACAATAAAATAAAAGAACATAATAAGAAACATCTTATTCTTTTTTAAAAAAAAATCATATTTAAGTCTGACATGTATTTCAATTGTTCTCATTCTTCTTCAGGGAAAATGAATGTTTTTATTAATTTATTGAGGAGTCTTATATATCAACAATAAATATGTACTATGGGAACCTGCTGATTATAATATAAGAGGTATTTATGTATCCAACTTTTTAAAGTGGTTACTAGTTTATTTCTCAGGCTTATCATTTGCAGGAGCCTATACAGAAGACTATTAGAAATCAAGGTTTTATCTATGAGCATTTCTTTTACAGAGTATGGAGAATATCTATACCTTTCATGGCATACAGATTTTCTTGTTTTGAATTGTGTTTTATATTTCAGTGTAAGAAAGAATAACTGCTGGTACAACAGCACAATTGTGTCCCAGTGGTATGCCTGCTGGGCAAGGATAAAGTTGCTGCTAACCTCTATTGTGCTAGCAGAATGGGAAGCTATACTGGCAGAGTAAATTTAGGGTGGCATTATGCCACCATTATACTGATGGTACACAGAGCCAGTGTCACCCTTAAGCTAATGGCAAACTGCCAGCACATGCTTTAAAACTGGGCCAAGTTGGATGTGGTGAAAGAGGGTCTGTGCTCATGTATTGTCCTCCTCTGATAATGGCACAATGTTGCTCTGGTGAAATAAGTACCATAAGTGAAAACATTTCCAAAAGAGTCAATGGAGACTCCAAGATGACTACTAGCTTCCTTAGCCATGTCATAGACAAGAAGGATTATTGATTCTTAGTACCAGGAATCAATAGGATTCTCTCTGTCTCTCTCTCAACTTCTATCTCTTGTCTCCATCTGGCAGTGGAATTCTGGGAGGTATAGTTCAAAAAAAGTAATCTCTCTAAGATCTGAGCACTGTAGAGCTAAGTTTTTCTATCTCAGAACATATAGATAAGTGAATAAAACAAAAACACAAATGAGAAAGTTCGTGAATGGTAACTTTGCACAACGAAAGCAATATTCGTGTACAACAAATGGCCCACAAAACAAGAAAGTTAGTTTACTAATAAATGCATTTTCTGAAATATTACAGGCACTCTGCTAGAAATACAAACAATGCAGATGCAGACAAATTGGACAGATCTTGAATAATGACGCCAGCATCCAAGCTCCAGAGTACATTGGCCCAGTTCAGTTCTGGAGCATAAAGGTACTGTTCATTTTTTTAAATAATTATTTTTTTAATTTAATTTTTAATTGTTCTAGATATCTGAATGTTACAAAGCAGGAAAAACTCAGGTGGTATATCTCCAGTGCAGTAATTCAAGAAAGCCACTAAGGCAGTGGTTCTCAACCTGTGGGTCCCCAGATGTTTGTGGACTTCAGCTCCCAGAAGCCCCAGCCACTATGGTCAATGCTCAGGGCTTCTGGGAGCTGAAGTCCAAAAACATCTGGGGGCCCACAGGTTGAGAACCACTGCACTAAGGTAACATAATGCCAAGGAGGAGAAGTGGGAGCTGAACTCTGCTCATTTATGGCTTTAATGTGCAAACTGGACCACGAATTGCACCATCACCGTCCCATCACTGTCCAATCACATTGTTTATGGGGAGAAATTAAGTGAGGTCATCTATGTTGCGGCTGTTTTGTGCCTTCAAGGTGCTTCCAACTTATCGCAATACTGAGGCAAACTAATCACAAGATTTTCTGGGGCTAAGTAGGCCCAAGGTCACCCAGTGGATTTTCATGGCAGAGCAGGGGATTGAAGCCTGGTCTCCAGGACCATAGTCCAGTGCTCAGACCACTATACTCATCCTGGCTGTCTCATTTATGTTACATATAGTCAATCCTCTCTGGTGTTGCTTCATTCTGTGCTAGAAGTATATGGTAAAAGAACTGTGGAAAATGTTGGGTGGGAGGTTGGTCTTTTTCAGTCTTTAACTTCCTTTTGCTTTATTGAATAGCCTAACCCAGCAGTTCTTAACCTTTTCTTTACCATGGACCCCCTTTAAATATCTTTTGTTGCTGCTGACCACCAAGACTTAACTCAAGACTCAAAACCCTAAAGTGCATTAAGTTGCCCATTAAGAGTCTTCAAATTTGGAGAGAAAGGAGAAATAAGTAAATTCACACATTCCTATTATAATATTTTTATTGGAATGATTGGGTACAAATTTGTTGTTGCCTTTCACCAACTCACTTTCAATTGATAATATCACAAAATCAAAAAGCCTTGACTGTCTCATGGTAGATCACACATAGTTCTTTATAAGTTCCAGCTCTGAAAAGATTGTCCCACATAAAGACACAGACACAGATTGTCAGAAATAATTTTAGACTTAGTGAAAAGGTTGGGAGAGATCCTAGGATGTTTCATGCAGCTATGAATGTCAAAATGTCTAATGTTGCCCTATCATTGGCTTCTTCCAGATCAATATCCGTTGCTTTTAGTATCTTCTCAACCTTGATATTTCTATTAAAATCACACTCTTGGATACATCATAGCAAGCGGCCACTTTTTGAATGGCCTTCCACGTACAGGTATACCTCCATTAACAAAGCTTTTCTCACTGAAGCATCTTTTTTTTTACAAAGTCTATTTAGAACTATCCAGCCCCCACTTCTCCTCACCTTCTGACTAGCTGAATGTTTTCCAGCAGCTTCAGCAGGATACTGTCTTTGGTGTCAGCTTGCACCAGCGCTGTCTGCAATAGACAATGCAGTAAACAAAGTCTGAACTAGGAAAGAAAGGGATTATACTCCAGCTGATCCTACTGTAAGCTGTGTCTGCCTGCCTGCAGTAGGGAAGATAAACAGAAGCTGCTCCCAGAATCCCCTATTGAGCAGATGTGAACAGCAAAACAGAGAGAAAAGGAGAGAGAAGGTGTCTGCTTCACTAGCTACCCCCTGCCATGTTAAAAACGTGCAGATGTTTAAGTTCAGCCAAATGGAAATAAATACAAGTGGAAGCTGGTGAAAGAAAATGTCATCCATGGGTGCATTTTAGGAGAAGTCTTCAAGTAGCTTATAGAAGGTTCAAAATGTTTTTTGTTCTCTTATTCAAGGCTTATCTAAGCTGGTTGTTTCATCTCACATTTGCATATTGTTAGTTTTGAATAAAATGTTTTCTGAAGCATGTCAAATTGCTTTTCTTTTTGTGGTGCATTTATCTCTCTCTATGCTTTCTGTGTTATTTCTGCCTCCAATACCAAATTTTCTGTTAAGGGGGGAATGCCCAAGAATAGTTCTACTTTGTTAACTGAGGTATATCTGCACCCTTGTATCCAACCAATCCTCTGCATGTTCATTTCATTTTACTTACTCATGTTTTGTTGTTAAAAAATATCAACCAACTTTCATCTACAAAGAATCAGAAGGAAGTACATGCCAGCTTTTAAAATACCCCCCCCACACACACACACACACAATCACAGACTAGGAGGCCTAAAAACTCTTCAGTCAGGAAATCAATAAATGAACTATTTTTAAAACAACAATCCATGTGGGGTTTTTTAAAAAAAGAAAATAACAACCAAGTTAAAATTAAAATGCCCACAGAGAAAATGAAGGCTCCAATTTGTCACCAAAAATAAAGCAAAGTTGGCATCAATTGTTAAGCTCTTTTGGGAGACCATATATTAAAGCTGTGTTGTTGTTTTTTACATTAAAGCTGTTTTTATAAGATAGTTAACGTCATTGTTTTAAAATTGTTTTTAATATTACGTTTTGTCTCTAGATGTATTTTGTTTCAATCTATGTCATAAGCTGTTTTGAGATGCACAATAGAAAAAGGTGTGATATTCAATCAGTGTGGTTCTCTAAATTACATGACAGACAGGAATGTAACAAGTACCACACAGTCCTAAGCGCAGGAGTGAGGTGATACAAAAGGCTAGATTTCTATTTATGCAGAAAATCTTTAGGCATAGCAATGTCCTATCTAAACAGCTTGGAACTTCAACATACTTTGCTGCATAGAATTTTCATAGCCAATGAGCAATAACCACAGATCAGAACAATGTACAACTCAGCATAAAACGATTAAACCAAAATGTATTGCTACTTGAGGCACAAGGAAAGATGAATCTGTATAACACAAATGCATCCCACAAGCACAACTGGACTAGCAGCTGAATTTTCATAGCCAAATCTGTGTTGAGATGGCATCCTACTCCACATTTGAGAGAAAATGCAAAAATAGAAGAAAGAGGGGAAGCCACAACACCACGTGTCAACATAGAAACATAGAACCATAGAAATGTAGAGTTGGAAGAGACCACACGGGCCAACCAGTCCAACGCCCTGCTATGCAGGAACACCCTCAAAGCATTCCCGACAGATGGCCGTCTAGCCTCTGCTTAAAAACCTCCAAGGAAGGAGACTCCACTACACTCCAAGGCAACATATTCCACTGCTGGACAGCCCTGACTGTCAGGAAGTTCTTCCTGAGGTTCAGGTGGAATCTCCTTTCCTGCAGCTTGAATCCATTGCTCCTTGTCCTGGTCTCTGGAGCAGCAGAAAACAAGCCCTCTCCTTCCTCTACATGGCATCCCTTCAAATATTTAAACATGGCTATCATGTCCCCCCTTAACCTTCTCTTCTGCAGACTAAACATACCCAGCTCTCTAAGTCTATCCTCATAGGGCATGGCTTCCAGGCCTCTCACCGTTTTGGTCACCCTCCTTTGGACTTGCTCCAGCTTGACCATGTCCTTCTTGAATTGGGGTGCCCAGAACTGGACACAGTATTCAAGATGAGGTCTAACCAAAGCAGAATAAAGTGGTACCAGTACCTCCCTCGATGTAGACACCATACTCCTATTGATGCAGCCAAGAATTGCATTGGCTTTCTTGGCTGCCGCATCACACTGCTGACTCATGTTCAGCTTGTGGTCTGTTGAGACTCCTAGATCCCTTTCACACATACAGCTATCCAGCCACGTGTCCCCCATCCTATATTTCTGTATTCCATTTTTTCTACCTAAGTGTAGGACCTTACACTTCTCTCTGTTGAATTTCATTTTGTTAGCCTTGGCCCAGCTCTCCAATCTATTCAGGTCACTTTGAATTTTGATCCTGTCCTCTGACGTATTAGCAACCGCCCCCAATCTCACCATAGCTTCCTGCCCCAATAGTAACTATTTGAAGTGTTGGCCTACCCATCTTAACGGTAGAAGCAGCTCTGGTAGCTGTTTTCAGATCCTGGGAGTAAATAGTAGGGATGAGATGAATCCAGAATTTTCCAAATCCAAATCCAAATCCCTGGAAGGTTCTGAGAATCCACGAATCTCACGAATCTTGAATCTTTTGAATCCTTTTTAAAAAGCAAGGGAAAGAAAGCACTTACTGAAAAGTGTTTTTGAAGCAGAAATTGACAAGTCTCAAGTTCTGCAACAAGGAAGGCACTTAAAACAAAACAAAACACAAGCCTTTAACTCAGTCAATTCTCTACCCTCATGACCAGTCTCGAGTCCTGCAAGGGACTTTCAAATCATGTCTCTAGTCCAGTCTCAATAATTCCCAATCCCTACCCTCCAGTCTCAAGTCAAAAGTTTAGAGATTATTATTACCTTACAGAGAAAGGAAGCCCCAGGGACAGGAAGCACAAGCAAGCACAGGCAGCACAAGGGAGCACAGGAAGCCAAAGTGCATAGGCAACACCAGGGAGAACAGACAACATGAGGGAGATTGGCAGATTCCCATCCTGGAGAGAAGTGACTAGCGGGGTGCCACAGGGTTCTGTCCTGGGCCCGGTGCTGTTCAATATCTTCATTAATGACTTGGATGAAGGAATAGAGGGCACGCTGATCAAATTTGCAGATGACACCAAATTGGGAGGGGTTGCTAATACGCCAGATGACAGGATCAAAATTCAAAATGACCTGGACAGATTGGAGAGCAGGGCCAAGGCTAACAAAATGAATTTCAACAGAGACAAATGTAAGGTCCTACACTTAGGCAGAAAAAATGGTATGCAGAAATATAGGATGGGGGACACGTGGCTGGCTAACAGTACGTGTGAAAGGGATCTAGGAGTCTTAATAGACTACAAGCTGAACATGAGTCAGCAGTGTGATGCGGCAGCCAAGAAAGCCAACGCAATTCTTGGTTGCATCAATAGGAGTATGGTGTCTAGATCGAGGGAGGTATTGGTACCACTTTATTCTGCTTTGGTTAGACCTCATCTTGAATACTGTGTCCAGTTCTGGGCACCTCAATTCAAGAAGGATATGGATAAGCTGGAGCAGGTCCAGAAGAAGGCAACCAAAATGGTGAGGGGCCTGGAAGCCATGCCCTATGAGGACAGACTTAGAGAGCTGGGTATGTTTAGTCTGCAGAAGAGAAGGTTGAGAGGGGACATTATAGCCATGTTTAAATATTTGAAGGGATATCATGTCGAGGAGGAAGTGGGCTTGTTTTCTCCTGCTCTTGAGACCAGGACAAGGAGCAATGGACACAAGCTGCAGGAGGGGAGATTCCACCTGAACCTCAGGAAGAATTTCCTGATGGTCAGGGCTGTCCGGCAGTGGAATGTGCTGTCATGGAGTGTGGTGGAGTCTCCTTCTTTGGAGGTTTTTAAGCAGAGGCTGGATGGCCACTTGTCGGGAGTGCTTTGAGGGTTTTCCTGCATGGCAGGGGGTTGGGCTGGATGGCCCTTGTGGTCTCTTCCAACTCTACATTTCTATGATTCTATGATTCTAACAGACAGCCACAGGTGTGCGCACACGGCTTTATGCCATGATTTTGGCCAGCTGCCCAATCAGGCCTTTGGAAGGCCCAGGAGGTGCCAATTCTCCCTCCACATTCTGGTTTGAGCATGATCGTGCCCAGGGCGGATGGGGGAAGATAAGTAGAGTGTGATCTCATGCTCATCACTTTTTACCCTGCCTGCTCTGGCACAGTTCTGCCCAGGGCAGGTGGGAGAAGATGGGTGGAGCACGATCTCATGCTCACTGCGTTTTCCCTTGCCTGTCCCACAGGATCATGCCCAGGACGGGTGGAGGAAGATGGGTGGAGTGTGATCTCATGCTCACCACTCTCTTCCTGGCCCACAGCTGCACAATTGTGTGAACTCAGGCCCTGGAGCATAGAGGGATGCATCTATCACCCACTCTACATGCCCCTGCGGGCCTGATTGGCAGTGGATTCAAAAGATTCCACTTGCCTATATTGGCGGCTGGATTCAGATCCACAAATCTTGAATCCTTGTCACAGATTTGAGGATTTGGTTGGTAAATGGCAACAAGTATATAGTTACTTGTAATTGTTTTTCCAATTATAGTAACTACATTACATTACAATTCCAACTAAACCAGGGATAACCTCATCTTTTTTGCAGTCTAATATGTGTGGCTGGATAGCAGTACGTGTGAAAGAGATCTAGGAGTCTTGGTAGATCACAAGCTGAACATGAGTCAGCAGTGTGATGTGGCAGCGAAGAAAGCCAACGTGATTCTTGGTTGCATCAATAGGAGTATGGTGTCTAGATCAATGGAGGTAATGGTACCACTCTATTCTGCATTGGTTAGGCCTCATCTGGAATACCGTTTCCAGTTCTGGGCACCTCAATTCAAGGAGGATATTGACAAGGTGGAATGTGTCCAGAGGAGGGCAACCAAAATGGTGAGGGGCCTGGAAGCCATGCCCTATGAGAGACAGCTTAGGGAGCTGGATATGTTTAGTCTGCAGAAGAGAAGGTCAAGAGGGGACATGATAGCCATGTTTAAATATTTGAAGGGAGGGCATGTGGAGGAGGGAGTGGGCTTGTTTTCTGCTGCTCCAGAGACTAGGACAAAGAACAATGGATTCAAGCTGCAGGAAAGGAGAATCCACCTGAACCTCAGGAAGAACTTCCTGACAGTCAGAGCTGTTCAGCAGTGGAATGTGCCACCTCAGAATGTGGTGGAGTTTCCTTCTTTGGAGGTTTCAAAGCAGAGGCTGGATGGCCATCTGTTGGGAATGCTTTGATGGGTGTACCTGCATAGCAGGGGTTTGGACTGGACAGCCCTTGTGGTCTCTTCCAACTCTATGATTCTATGATTAATATTGTAGTTACTTTTACAGTTATTGGAGGGTGTTTCCACTAAGTGATAGAGGGGGAATATACCTTGGTTCAAATGCTAGCTTGTGCTGCTTCGGCATGTTAATCCTCACAAGTAAGAACACTTAATTTCCAGTTTTCTCCTTGCTGTGGAGAAAACATCTATTTCTGAACAGTTCTTGCCCAATATTTAAACATCCCAAAGTGTTTTGGGAAATTATTCTGCACATGGACCAGCATACCAAGAGGAGACAGCATTTCCACCCTGCTATTGTCCCTCTGGGATTGCTGCTGCTTTCCAGCTGGAGAACAACTACTCCCCTGCAGGACCAGGGCCAAGTTTCCAGGTACTGGGCTAACCTGGATAGCCTCCATCTGTTCCCCTGCCTTAGCAGGGATATAAGGGCTTCCCTGAGTGGTGAGCCTGCCACTGAATGGGTGAAACCAAAGGCAGTGGTCCTGCGGGGGCGCTGCGTCGGGGGCGCTGCGTCGGGGGCGCTGCGTCGGGGGCGCTGCGTCGGGGGCGCTGCGTCGGGGGCGCTGCGTCGGGGGCTGGTTACTCCACTGTAGAAATGGCCAGGAAACATTCTGCTCAACCAACTCTTATGGGACTGATGAGCCAGTAGGTAGTGAGAGTGCCAGCTGAAAGACTGGGCAGTGGTGGGAGCTGGGTAACCCAGAGTTGTAACCCAGAACCAACTAGTTGGCTACAAGGCATCACCCTAGTGTGGGTATGGTTCTGCTGGACCAGCCAAGCATCCAGCCCTACTGGGAACCATTCCCATTGTTTGGAAGCTCTGTCTTAAATGCTTTCGTTTTCGTTTTTTAATTTTTAAAAAATATATTTCTATTTGAAAAAAAATTGACAATAATAAAACTTGCTTAGTTTATGGAAAATAGAAAAACGAAGAAAAGAAAAACAAAATCTGTAAGCATATAACAAATACATCAAAAAGAATAAAGTAAAACTTCCCCCTGAGTGTTATTGATTATTTTGTAAGCTATATAATTAAAGATCCTGAACATTTTCATATTTCCTGTCTAATTCTATCATAAACCTAATTTTCTCATTATATGTATGTATATATGCACATATATCTATGATATATATAGTAAACAAGATTAATTTTTATTCAAAGAAGCCAACTACTGTCATTTCAGAATAATTGTTTCTGAGAAAATCAATCATTGGATCCCAAGTTTTTAAATAATTATCTAGAGAACCATCTCTTAACAAAATTGTCAACTTATCCAAAGTTGCCATATCCAATCCTTGAACAACCAGTCATCTGCTGATGGTAATACAGTAGGCCCTTCATTTTCATGGAGGATAGGAAAAATAAAAACCCTGCAAAAGTGAAAAAAAAATGTAAATAACCATGGGCTCCACCTGCACAATTGCGCAGGTGGGGTGAGCGGGGGAGAGAGCCAGCAGGGATCTCATGGGTGGAGGTGGGTGCCGGAGACAGCCACCAGAAAAAGAGCTTCCCCACTGGCTTTCTCCTCACCCCCACTCACACGATCAGGATCACATGAGTGGAGGTGGGTGCAGGAGACAGCCACCAGACAAAGAGCTTCCCCACTGGCTTTCTCCTCACCCCCACTCACACGATCAGGATCACATGAGTGGAGGTGGGTGCCGGAGACAGCCACCAGAGAAAGAGCTTCCCCACTGGCTTTCTCCTCACCCCCACTCACACGATCAGGATCACATGAGTGGAGGTGGGTGCAAGAGACAGCCACCAGAGAAAGAGCTTTCCCACTGGCTTTCTCCTCACCCCCACTCACACGATCAGGATCACATGAGCGGAGGTGGGTGCCGGAGACAGCCACCAGACAAAGAGCTTCCCCACTGGCTTTCTCCTCACCCCCACTCACACGATCAGGATCACATGAGTGGAGGTGGGTGCCGGAGACAGCCACCAGAGAAAGAGCTTCCCCACTGGCTTTCTCCTCACCCCCACTCACACGATCAGGATCACATGAGTGGAGGTGGGTGCCGGAGACAGCCACCAGACAAAGAGCTTTCCCACTGGCTTTCTCCTCACCCCCACTCACACGATCAGGATCACATGAGCGGAGGTGGGTACAGGAGAAAGCCACCAGAGAAAGAGCTTCCCCACTGGCTTTCTCCTCACCCCCACTCACATGATCAGGATCACATGAGTGGAGGTGGGTGCAGGAGACAGCCACCAGAGAAAGAGCTTTCCCACTGGCTTTCTCCTTTCACCCCCCCCCCATGCGATCAGGATTGTACAGGTGGAGGTGGACGCAGGAGACAGGGAGCGGGGAAAGAGCTTTCCTGATGGCTTTTTCCTTACCCCCACCCACACGATTGGGATTGCACAGGTGGAGGTGGGCCCAAAATATCATTATCATAGCAAGAAGATACATTTCTGGTTCCATTTTAAATGTAATCCCTAAGATCTTTTCAATAGGTGAATAGACTTCCAAAACTTTTTAGACTTGTTGCAAGACCAAGTATGGTAAAAAGGTCCCTCTCTCCTTTTTTCACTTCCAACAAACATTTTTACCAATTTATATATTCTAGATAATTTTTCTGGGGAGAAGCACCACCTATAATGCATTTTAGAGATGTTTTCTCTTATGTTTTGATTAGCCATAAATTTTAGTCTTTTAATCCATGTTTTCTCCCCCTGTTGTAATTCTAGTGGTCGACATATATTCTGGGCCCATTTTATCATTTGTGTCTTGATTATTTCATCTTCTGTATCTTGTTTGAATAAAAACTTACAGATTTTTGAAATAAGCTTGGAATTCTCTTGTGTTAAGATCTTATCTAAGTCAGATTTTTCTTCAGAGAAACTGTGTAAATTAGATTAAAATTTCCATTTCTCTCTGAGTTGCCTATAGAGGAGCCAGTGGCAAGATATGCCTGCCTTTCTTGTTGAGACTTAAATAATGGAAACTTCGTTAAATCATTATAAGTTATCCATTTATCAAAAAGTACATTCTCTCTTTTATAAAAGGCTTCTTGCAGCGAGATTCATAATGGGGTATATATAAAAAAATTACCTTAATAATTTTCAAAACCTTCAAAAGAGATCTTCTTATATAGTGATTATTAAAGTCCTTGTGAACCTTTTCTTTAACATTCCACAAATATGCATGCCAGCCAAAATACAGATATTCTCCTTCTAAAGATAAAAGTCTAGTATTCTTTAAAGTCATCCATTCCTTCTTTCAGTCCAAACAGTACGCAAAAAAGTACAATTTCAAATCAGGGAGAGAGAGTCCTCCTTCTTTTACATCTTGGATGGTCTTGAGTTTTAGTCTTGGTTTTTTCTCTTCCCATCAGAATTCTTGTATATCTTTTTGCCAGTTTCTAAATATTGCATATTTAGTTATAACTGGAATAGTTTGGAAGAGAAAAATTAATTTAGGAAGAATCATCATTTTAATCCAATATTTTCCCCAGTAAGGAAAGTCTCAAATTTTTCCGGTTCCTTATATCCTCATGTATCTTCATCCAAGTTTTTTCATAATTATTTTGAAATAGATTTAAGTTATTCTTAGTCAAATTTATCCCTAAATATTTTACTTTAGGACTAATATTAAATCCAGATTGGAGATTCAATTCTTTTTCTTCATTTTTTAACATGTTCTTTGTGAGAATGTTCATTTTATCCGTTTTTATTTTTAAACCCAATATTCTTCCAAAATCTAATTGTCTTTTTAATCATTGCAATGTTTTCCAAGAGATCTTCTAATAATATGACTATGCCGCTGGCAAAAGTACATAATTTGTATTCATGGTCTTTTATTCTTATTCCTTTGATAGATTTATTTTCTCTTATTTCTGAATTTACCAACAAGAAAAGTAACGGAGATAGTGGCCAACCTTGTCTTGTTCCGTTAAGAATATTTATTTTCTTAGTTTTTTCTCAATTTACTATTATTTCGGAGGTTTGATCTTCGTATATACTTTTTGTTCCTGTTAAAAATTTATCTCCCTCCTCCATCTTAGACAATAAAGTCAACATACAATCCCAGTCCATGCTAGCAAAAGCTTTTTCAATGTCAAGGAATATCATTGCCAGTTTTCTTTCAGGATGTCTTTCAAAATGTTCTAAAATGTCCACAATTCTTGTATTATCTTTCAGATATCATACTTGGAGGAATCGATCAAAGGGGATTTTCCCTTGACATAAAAATTTTGTAATCCACATTTAGCAGCAAAATTAGTCTGTAGTTTTTAGTATATAACAGATCTGGGTCCTCTTTATGGATGACAATGATATGAGCTTCTCACCAAGATTGAGGAACTTTGTATTCTAAAATAGTGTTCATTGTTTGTTGTAATGGAAGGATTAGGTTCTCCTCCAGAATCTTAGAATAATTAGCTGTAAACCTGTCAGTAGCTTTGCCTTGTTTAGTTTTCCATATTGCTTCAGTGATTTCTGCAAGGGAGATTGATCTATTCAGTAGTTGTCACTGATCATCAGTCAATGCCTTTATCATCAATTTATTTATTTATTTATTTCTCCATATTCTCTTTATTTATATTTTTCTTTTTGTACAGATCTAAGTAGTATTTTGCAAAGGTGTTCTTTATTTTTTTGGATTTTGTGAAGATTTCTTTTCTCCCTTGGATTTTTGTAATCAGATTTCTTTGTTTTTTACATTTTAAGTCATTTTTGACTCAACAGCACCAAACCCCCCCCTCAAAATTATATATATCAGCATCCATGCCGTGTCAGAGTGCCTTTCAGTTTAGCCATCTATCTCTCCAACTGGATCGGACCTATCATTGGGCAGAGTGCAGTGGCTGCCCCAGATGACAGATGCTTAAGAACAGAGCTCTCAGAGGACAGATCTGCCTGGAAACTGGAATACACGGCCTAACCTGCATGCTCATAGCTACCCTGCGATGTCTGTTTGCTGTTGTTGTGTGCCTTCAAGTCATTTCTACTTATGTCAATCCTAAGGTGACTCTACCATGGGGTTTTCTTGGAAAGGTTTATTCAGAGCAGGACTGCCATTGCCTTTGGAGAGTATGTCTTGCATAAGGTCATCCAAGGGTTTCCATGACTATCGATTTGAATACTGGTCTCCAAGAGTCCTAGTCCAACATTCAAACCATCACACCATGCTAGCTCTGCATACTAGGTCTGAACTCACATAGATGTTGCTATATATTTATTACTGCTTAAATATCATTTTGGTTGTCGTGCTCTGATGCATCTTTTTGAAGGCAAACCAAAATGAACAGAGACCAAACTAAAACTGACACCCTGGGCTTGGGGAAAAAGCCCCATTGGATACAGTGAAATTCCTTCAAGTACGTGTGAATAAGATCAAACAGTAAGTTAACAACATTACTTATATCTTTGCTTGAATACCATCTGCTTTAATGACTATCTCAGAAGAAGCAAATAGAAATGTTAGTCATGAGAAGAAAAGGAGAAAAGTCCAGTGCAACTAACTGTAGACTGATCACATCAATATGACAAGCTGTTTCTTACATTAGCACTTCATTTTCTGACATTTTGGTAAGACTAAGGCCCTTTCTGCACCATTCCTCAACAGCACATTGCTCCATTACGATCCGAGAATTTCCATTTCCATGATGGTGCTGTCAAGGAGAAACCTGGTTGCAAAAGAGGCAGAGCAGCATGTGATGAGGAGGAGTTACCAAAGCCTAGGTGATCTGAGAGAAAAACAAAAGGCATTCCTCCACAGAGGTTTGTGGTGCAAAACAGTGTGAGGGCATGCCAAGTTTTCTGCAAGCCTGAAACCTTTGAAGATGTTCTGAGTTTGCCAAAGGCACAGGCTGACTGCTGGTTCAATGCCATGGACCAGGAAATGGAGTCCATGCACAAACATGGGGTATTTACGTTGTGTAAGGTGCCAGATAGTGTGACTTTGGTAGGCTGTCAGTGGGTGTACAAACTCAAACCCCTGGCTTCGGGGGAGGTAAAACACAAAGTCAGGCTTGTGGCTCAAGGTTTTTCACACAGGAAAAATGAGTCATTTGACCAAACTTTTGCACCAATGGCCAGAAGTGAGAGTATCAGGCTGGTGTTAGCTCTGGCAGCACAGAGAAATGCGTTGGTACACCACTTTAATATCACAACAGCCCATCTCAATACTGAGTTACCAGAAACCATGTATATGTAGCAGGCACCAGGGTAAGAGACTGGTAAACCATATCTGGTGTACAGGTTAAACAAAGCCATATATGGGCTCAAACAATCTACCCATTGCTGGAACAAGTGCATGGATGGTGCTTTGCAGGGCTTGGGTTTCAAGCAGAGTGTGGCAGACCCATGTGTGTACACCAAAGGGTCTGGGAAAAACCAAGAAATCTTGCTAGTCTTTGTTGATGACTTGTGTCTGGTCACAATATCAGAATAGGTAACAAGGTTTGCCAAGGAACTGGGTGAAAAGTTCCAAATCAAAGATCTGGGACCATTAAACAGTACCTGGGTATTCAGGTACAGAGAACAGAGAATGGGTTTCTGCTTAGCCAGAAGCAGAAAATATTGCAACTGCTGCAAAAGTTCAACATTGTTGATTGCAAAGGTGTGCAAACCCCTGTGGTACAGGGATTTACAAAGACTGTGGGTGACAAAGTGTTCCCTGACAAAGAAATGTATCAGTCTGCTGTGGGATCTTTGTTGTATTTGGCTGGTTACAGCAGACCAGATTTGTCCCTGGCTGCCAACGTTCTGGGAAAGGCAAGTTGTGAGCCCACACAGCAACATTGGCAGGGGGTTAAGAGAGTGTTAAGGTACTTAAAAAGCACTCCACAGTACTGTTTATGTGTATCACCCTCTGTGAAACCTGAATTGGTTTGTTACTGTGGCAGCGATTTTGCTGAGGATTTTTGTGACAGGAGGTCAACCTCAGGAATCCTAATAATGTACAGTGGCACACTGGTGCACTGGAAGACTACAAAACAAAGTTCTGTGGCCACTTCAACTGTGGCAGCAGAATATGGTAGTCTTTCTTATTTGTGCGTGAATTGACTGGGTACACATGACTGGTAAGGGATCTCGGTGTTGACATACCAACCCCTGTAATGGTATTTGATGATTCTCAAGCATGCATCCAGATGGCAAGTAGTGAAAAGGCCAGGGGACGAACCAAGCATGTAGACATCAAATACCAAAATGTGAAACAAACAGTAGAGAGTGGTGTGATCAGATTAGAATATTGCCAGTCTGAGGAGAATGTGGCAGATGTGCTCACAAAGCCACTCACCACTGGAAAGCACTGAGACATGCTCAGGAAACTGGGAATGGTTGAGCATGGAGTGTAAAGCTGCCGGTCCACTATAGAGGAAAAGGAGGGTTGTCAAGGTTATTGCCAGGCAGGCAAGGTTTCCTCTGAGTGGATGGTAGAGGAAGAGGCGATGTGGCCAGACAACCAGGTGCAAGGTCAGCAGGATTGTTTAGGCTGTGACTTGTGTACTAGAGAAAGCCACATGCCAGACCACTGATTGGGTCACCCTACTTGTTTCAGAGTGACAAGGAAGACAAGTGCTCTCTACAGTACTCGTTGGCTTTAAGTGGATAAGTAGCATTATTGCCAACAGACTTCCCTCCACACTGCATTGGCCAGTCCCTTTCTTTGCCACCTCCCCCACCCACAGCTCCTAACTGGTCATTTTTTTTTCTTCCTAAGCATTACTAACACAGACACACTGTACGATCATGACACACAGGTAAAATTTTGCATTTTTGTACTACAATGCTAAAAAGAGCATTTAAAAAAAAACCTCAAACCAGAAATTTAAGACAAACATGGGGAGATGACATATTGAAACCTTGCCACATAATAGATGTACCTGAAAAAGAAACAGCCTGGGAATGCCGAAACTAAGCCCACTCTGAATCAGTGACAACAGCACTATCAAACTGATGAACTGCACACACCCAGCTGAAGGGATTGTAGTGCTAAAGGGGGCTCTTAAATGATATTTTCAGGAAAGGAAATAGGGCTGATTTGCATTCCTTAGGAAACCAGAGGTTTAGCAACAAGGTCATGCAGTAGAATGCATCCTAAACCAGATGACAATGGGATGATGACATTCTGTGGAAAGGGCCCAAGTTTCTACTTAAAGGCCATTGTTTCCTAATTTTTGATGGCCCATGTAAGTAAGGTTGTCTCTCGATGTTAGCTCCCTGTGAGCACTTGGTCAGAGGGGATGGGATTTTCCTGAGTCCGTGTTTTGCTTTGGGCTGCAGCTAAAAGTCTCTAGTTTCATTTAATCTCTGCCTCTCTCTTTCAAGTTGAGTCACTGAACAAAGACCAGAACGTGAGCTCTCTTAGAGGACATCCCTGACTCTTTGACGGCTACTACTTAACGGCCATTCTGCGTTAGCTGGGAGCTATATCACAGCACCTGGTCCAATGGGGTGGGGATTCCACTAATTAAAAGACATCCTTGGGGTGGAGTTAACAGCTACTACATCTGTATAACTCCTGCTTCTCTATTTCAAGCTCAGTTCTTCAGGAGACACAAAGAGGTGACCCGTGCATGGGACAGTGTTCTTGATTGTTTGAATTCGTGTTTCCAAAGGTCTCTCTCTCTGACTGTGTTTCTATCCTTTCCCTCCTGCTTTGCACCTGTTCTAAGGAGGTGGGGCTTCTACTGACTCAATAAATTTCTTAGGGGTGTGGCTTGCAGCCATTCCCTGTGTAACTTTGGCCTCTGTCTTTCAACTTCAGTCCCTGAGGAGAGACTGGAAGTTATGTTATGTCTGGGATGAAGTCTTTGCCTGTTTCCCTGCCTGTATTTCAATTTCTCTGCCAGGGAGAGTTCTTTTGTAGCCTTGGGCTCTGTGTGAGCACCTGGGTTAAAGCAGTGATGGTTTCCTAAGTCACTGACTTGCTTTGGGTTGTAGCTACCAGCCACTAGCTCCGTTTAAGGGCTGCCCCGGCTTTCAAAATCAGTTCCTGAGAACACACAAAGAGGTGATCTGGGCATGGGATGGCATCCTTGATGGCTTGAGTGCCTGTGTTAAAAGATCTATCTGGGTGAGTGTTCTTCTATCCTTTTCCTCTCCCTTTGCAACTGTTCTAAGGAGGCAGGGCTTCTACTGACTCACTAAATTGCTTAGGGATGGGGCTGGAAGCTATTTGCTCTATAAAACCTTGGCCTTTGTCTTTTTTTATTATCATTTACTAAAAAAAAGAAAATGATATAAATCCGTTGCATAAAAAAGACAAGTGATTAAAAATATTTCACATAATAAAAAGGAAAAAGAAAAAACAGAGGGGTAATACATAAGAAAAGAGGGAAACAATAGAGGAAAAACCTAGTTATCAACTTCCTTTTGTCACAATGTTTACACACATTTTTTCTTTTTTACTCTAAACGCCCTATTTTTTTTTAGTTGAGATGTAGTCCATAGTTTGAATTCACCCTTTTTTCCCCTGTAGATCCTGACATAAAGTTTCTATCTTAAGTATCTAAAAGCATTTTATACAATGTAAGGAAGTAAACTTAGGATCTATATACATTTGGATTCTCCGTATACAAAATATTTTTTGTGGCTTATAGAATCAATAATTATGTAATAGTGTTTGGAATATACCCTTCCCATATATTTTGCTTGTAATCTTTAATCTTAACACCTCATCTCTTGTTTATGTATGTTATCATGGGTTTCCAATCTTTTTCCAACTTGTTAATTTGTTTTCCATCTATGCGATGGGTAACTAAATTATAGTCTTTCATTTCTATTATTCTTAGTAACCATTGGTCTATATCTGGTGTATTTTTTTTTTACAGATTTTTGCAAAATTAACGCTCACTGGCATAACCACGTACAGCAAGATTCAATTATTGTTTTTGAGAAAATTTTTATCAAACATAAAAGTCATATTTAACAAGAAGAATTCTGGATATAAGGGAAATGTAATTTGAAATATCTCCTTTATGACATCATATACTTTTGTCCAGAACTTCTTTGTCACTGGACAAGTCCGTGAAAGATGGTAGTAAGAACCTGTCTTTTCTTGACATTTTCAACATCTATTATTCCCAGTCCAATAAATTTTGTCTATTTTTTCTGGAGAGAGATGATATCTGTACATTATTTTTAGGAAATTTTCTTTCAAATCTTGTGAGCAGGTAAATTGATTTGTATTTTTCCAGGCGTTTTCTCAATTATCTAATGATATTTCATGTTGCAAATTTTTTGCCCAGCTCACCATAGTATCTTTTACAATGTCGTCTTCTAAATGGGGGGCTAAAAGATATTTATAGAAACGGGAATTTTTTTATTTTGTTTTTGTAAAAATTATTGTTTCCAATTCATTGTAAATTTTCTGATGTGTAAAGCCTTCTAATTTTGAGTCCATTTTGAACAATTCCTTTAATTGTAGGTAGGGGAACCAATTTAGTTTAAAACTCTCTCTTTTCAGCTCTTCTAAAGTTTTTATCCTAATCTCAGCCTTATAGTCTTGTACTATCAAATTTTTGTATCTAATCCAGTCTTCTTCACCGTCAACTCATTTTCCAAAAAAGGTTTCTTGTGGTGATATCCAACCTGGTATTTTATTGTAGGTCTTTTTCTTGATGTTGGTCCATATTTTTAGCAGGGCTTTTCTAATAAAAGGGTTACAAAAATCTTTATCTATCTTTGCTTTCTAGTACCATAGTATGCATGGAATCCAAACTGGAAATTTGAACCTTCTAATGTTAGTGTTCTCTTGCCTTTTAAAGTAATCCAGTCTTGGATACATGTTAATCTATTAGCATAACAATGGACTTTTAGGTCAGGAAGGTAATAGCCCCCTCTTGTTTTTTGATCTGTTAATATTTTCCATATAATCCTCGGCCTTTTTCCTGCTCATATGAATTTAGCCAGCTCCTTCTTCCACAGTTGAAAAGGCTTGTCATTGGGTGATAATCGATAGGTTTTGGAATAAAAAGTTGAATTTTGGTAAGATGTTCGTTTTAATTGTTGCTGTTCGGACAAGCAGGGATAAATGAAGGTTAGTCCATTCAAATCACTGGTTACTACTCTCCAGATTTTGTTGTAATTATTGTCAAATAGATCTTTATTACTTTGCGTAATCCATAGACCCAAATATTTTCCCTTTTTCTTGGTCTTAAATTCTGTGATCTTAGTCAGCTCCTTTTTCTCCATCTTTTCCATGTTTTTTGTCAAGAAATATGATCTTTCTTTGTTAATTTTTAAACTCACTATTTATCCAAATGTCTTTAATTTATTCAACAATTTACTAGCTCCCAAGATTGGGTCTTTCAAAAAAAAAAAAAAAAAGACAAGATTGTTGGCGAAGGCTTTGAGCTTATACTCCTGGTCTTTGATTTTGATCCCTCTTACGTCAGGGTCAGCTTGGATGTTTTTGTTCAGCACTTCAAGAACCATGTTCCCTTGCTTATATTCAAATAATTTGTTAAATCACCATTAGTGATAAGTTTTGTCTTCTGGTCTTTTTAGATCTCTTCTACACATTTCAAAAAGTTGTTTCCACAATCCATTCTTTTTAATGTTTCTAACATGAAGGTCCATCTCACTTTGTCGAATGCTTTTTCAGCATCGATAAACAAAATGGCCAGATTTTTCTCATTTCTTTTTTCAAAATGTTCAATAGCTTTTGTCAAGGTCCTAATGTTGTTTCGCAACTGTTGATTGGGCAGGAAACCATTTTGGTTGGAGTGTATCTCTGATTGAAGAATTTTTTTAAAATCTCTCTGCTAGTATGGAAGTGAAGATTTTGTAGTCAGTATTCAGTAGAGAGATCGGTCTGTAATTTTCTGGTTTCATATGGTCTTTTTGTTCCTTTGGGATTAATGCAATATTTGCATTTAGCCAAGTTTTCGGTATGCAATCCAACCTAATTAAATTCAGAGTTTTCAACAGTGCAGTCAATAATTCTTGTTCAAGAACTATATAGAAGCTAGCTGTGAATCCATCCGGGCCGGGGGCTTTTGCTGTTTTCAATTTTCTAATTGCCTCAGAAATTTCTAATGGTGTGAATGGAGCATTTAAAATTTTCTTGTGGTCTTCCAATATTGTAGTAATTTTTTTGCTTATCAAGATATGAAATTAGTTGTTTATGTTCCATCTCTTCTGACGAGTCCTTTTCATATAATTGGGTGTAATACGTATAAAAGATTTTCTTAATTTGCTCTTGATCAGTTATCTCTACTTGTCCTTTTCTGATCTTAAGTATCAATCTTTTCTCTCTTTCTTTCCTCAGTTTGAATGCCAACCATTTACCTGGTTTGTTTGATTGTTCAAAGTGCCTTAGACAACAATATTTCATTCTCTTTTTTTTTTTTTTTCCATATTGTTTGAGGCTATTTGATCTCGCAGGAGTTTAACTTCCATTCTCAGCTTGTGATTTGAAATATTATTCTGCAGTTCTTTCTCTTTGTCTTTTAAACTTTCCAACAAACTTTGAGTATACGTTGTTCTTTCTTTTTTTCCCCTCAAGGCTCCCGCTTTGATCGAATGTTCTCTTATTACGGCTTTCCCAGCATCCCAAACTGTTTTCATTGAGACATCTGCCATAGTGTTTTCATCAAAATAGTTTTGAATCACATTCTTCAAAATTTTAACCTGGATTTCATCTTTAAGTAGGTTGTCATTTAGCTTCCAGTTCAATTCCATTTTTCGTTCTTGTTTAAGAATGAGGAGAATTCGATTGTGATCAGACACAGTTCTTGGAAGAATTTCGATATCTTTTATTTGTGTGTGTAATATTTTGGATATTAAAAATAAATCGATTCTTGACACTAGTTGTGACTATCAAGTAGAAGGCATAGCCATTCTCTACCCTGTGTTTAAATGTCCATACATCTATTAATGCAAGTTCATCCATACTGAAAAAAATTATGTGGTAGTTTTCCTTGATTTTTCTTGATGAGTTTATCCGAGGCTCTATCTTCTAGTGCAGTGATTCTCAACCTGTGGGTCCCCAGATGTTCGTGGACTTCAGCTCCCAGAAGCCCTCAGCATTGGCCATAGTGGCTGGGGCTTCTGGGAGCTGAAGTCCACGAACATCTGGGGACCCACAGGTTGAGAACCACTGTTCTAGTGGGTTTAAGACCCCATTGATGTCCCCAAGGACCAAAATGTTATCATGATCTTTTTGTTGGTAAGTTTAGTAATTTCTTTTTTGACCTTGGTGTAGAATTTTTCTTTATTTTCAGTCGGGGAATATATTCCCACTACTAACAGTGAGAAACCTTGTAAGTTTACCTCCAAACCTAAGTAATGTCCAGTGGAGTCTGAAAAGACTTCTTGTGCTGTGTGCTTATTGTTGATATAGATTACAACTCCTCTCTTTTTTTTCTTGTAGGTTGCAGTAAAACAGTTTCCTAATTTGGGATTTTTCAGGTATTTTGTAACTTTTTGGGCGATACATATTTCTTGTAAGCAAATTATGTCCAGTTTTGCTTTTTCAAGATAATGTAATACATGATGTCATTCATATTGAGAATTAAATCCTTTAATGTTCCATGATAAGATTTTTGTAGCCATTCTAGTAGCTTTGATTTGAGGATGTTCAAATTAGTCAACTAATTTTTGGCTCTTCTGTGCATTCTGTTTCACTTTCTGGTTGGCATTCTTCTGCTTCCATACTCCTGCTCAGTTCTTCAAAGCCTTCTAAAGATTCAGATTCCACGAGGTCCAGTTTGCCTCCTTCAGCTCCTCTGATAAGATCCTCTTGCAGTTCTTGTTTGGCCAGTAAATTTCTCTTTTTTTGTGGTCTTTCTTTCTGGTCTCGCCAATTTTCTCTTCAGCTTTTCCCATATGTCTTTTGCCTTTTCAGTGGTGTTGATCCTGTATCTTTTTTGCTTGTAGCTGAAGAATATCCCCTCTGTCTTATTCCAGTGTAGTTTATATTGTTAGGAATCTATATTTTTGTCTTTTCAAAATTTGGGCAGGTATATCTTTCTAAAATTTTATTTTCTGAGAGTCTATAACTAATTTGTCTTTGTAGATTTTCTGAAGGACAATGTCTTTAGTTCTTGAATTTGTAAAGCTAATTACAATATCTCTGGGTTGATTTCTTTCTTTGGCCAATCTTGAGTTCACTCTAAAGATTTAATCCATACTTTTATGAAATCTTTCTTCCATGAGATGTGTATATTCTGTCAATGAGGTTAGTATCTTTCATAGGTATTCTCATGTTCCCTCTCAGGAATGCCTCTCAAACATTTCTCTCAATATCTCATTTCCATCTTAGTAAGTCTCATTTCTTCAATAGATTGTTTTTCTTTAATCTGTTGTCTCTCCTCTTCTGTTTATTTTGTTCTTTCTTGCCTAGTCTCAATGTCAGTTTTCATTGTAGTCATCTCATTAGATATTTGGTCAATCTTTTTTTCCTAAACTGTCTATTTCTGTTTTAATTTCTGTCATTCTCTCTTTCAATTCTTATCTCTTGATATATTTCAACTTTGGACTTTTGTAATTCCTCTAAAATTAAGCTTGCATCCAGTGAAGCAGTAGCCATTTCCAAAGATGGTCTTCTTGTTTGCTGAGTTACTGTTCGAACCAAATTCTGTTTGGAAATTGCTTTCGTGGTTCCTGATGCCATTTTTATCAAGTTGAACAATTAATTGCAATGTATTCTACTTTATAGACAATAGATGTCGCTATTAAACCACTGAAGGCTTTCTTCCTCTCTTCTCTAAAGGAGAGAAGAGAAAAGCAAAAACTAAACAGTCAACAAGAAAACAAAGTAATTAAGATTTTTCATTTTAAGCTCAGCTGTACCTATTGAAGTGTTATCAGTGGTTTAATAGCTTCAAGGTCATTTTGAATCTAGTTGTTCTCCCTCTAATAGGTATGTTTTAATTAGAGGCTTGAGAAAAAAAAACAAAAGAATACAAAAGTTAATAAAAGAGAGAGAAATTCCGTATTTTAACTTATTATTTCCACTTTAACACAACTTGTCTAAGAAATTTTTAGATGAACTCTTAAGCTAATTTATCATGTGTATGTTATATTATAAATTAATTTAGTATACTATTTATACTATTTATAACTATGAGTTACTGTAAATTGCTAATAATATACAATATATGACTGGAGTTGATTTTATGAGTCAGACAAATAGTGTTTTAAATATGTAACAAGATCATAACTAAGTAATCAGAGAGAATTAAAAGAGAATCTAATGATCTATACTAATAGTAAATTTTAATAGGATAGGCTTGTCCAACTTCTTAATACCTTTGATAAACAATCAAATTTATACTGAATTAATTAGTCAATATGACAAAATAGTACTGAGTATTTCTATTTGATATCTAATAGACAATTAAAGTATTAATATTATTAGTAAACATATAATGAGACTGTTGATGAATCGATGCTCATATAAGTCAATTAACTGATATTTAAACAACAATTAATTTCCTCACTGTATCTCTTCTTTCCTTGCCTTGATTTTCTTCCTCTTGCCTTGATCTTCTTTGTTGTCCTTTTACATAGACTATATCTGTTGCAGAGTTTTTAAAAACCAGATATTCCAATGTCATTAATGTTTACTGAGTCAAAGTTCATAATATATGCTTATCTTTGTCTGTCTAGTTTAGTCCAGTTCTTATTTGAAGTTTGAAGTCTCAATTCCAAAATGTCTCTAAATATCCCCAAATAACTCCGATGTTTGTATGTCAAAGTAAATTCCCCACCATAGGCCTGTCTGTCTGTCAAAGTCCCCGAAATGTATATTAATCCGGCAATAATCCAACTGTAATCTGACGGGGAAGGGAAAAAGAAAAAGAAAAAGGAGAATAAGCAAGACCCAATGTGCTTTAAAGCATAGTCCAGCAGTCTAAGTCCAGTTCAAAAAATATTCCAGAGTGAGTGTAACCAAGAATGATGGAGTGATTCTCAAAAAGAAAAAAAATCCTTTAATTACCTTAAGTTGAAGTTTCCAAAAGGACAGATAGCGATTCCAGTAAGAAACGAAGGCATGTTTGTCTACTATGTCCACTATGAAGAAGTCAATGTCCACGTTACTGTCCATGCTTGTGAGTTCAGTTCTTAAAAAAGTTGGAGTTCTATCCTCATTCAAGGTTTCAGGCAAATTTGACATTTCAAAAAAAAAAAAAGAAAAAGAAAAAAAGAAAAAAACAGTGTCTTTGATCTGATATGTGGATTTTAAGAAGTCTTAGGCATCACATGGTTGAAAAATTAAAGGCAAACAAGGAACAGTCGTGCTGGTTCTTCAACCCCATCGCATCCGTCTGCTTGACTTCCCAAGGCGGTACATAACTCAGGCTTATGTGCTGGTAGATTTGGGTCCCCAACAAACCCCCTCTGGACCCTTTTACTGGAGGAGTAACTTGCCTAGTATATTATGGTTGGCCAAATCAGAACACAAACCTCATTATAAAAGAAAAAAAAAGTCCTGGAATAACTCTTCGTGGCAGCTAACTAGTGACAGTAATCATCCTGGGTGGCCATCCGCTCCGCCATTAAGACCAGAAGTGAACAAAAATTTGGCCTTTGCTTTCAGTCTGTGAGGAGAGACTGGAAGTTGTGTTATATTGAGGATAATGTCATTGCCTGTTTCACTTCCTGTACTTCAATTTCTCTGTGAGTGAGTGTTTCTTTGTAGCCTTGGGCTCTGTGAGAGCAACTGGTCTAAAGGGGTGGGTTTTCCTAAGTCACTGATATGTTTTGGGTTGGAGCTAGCAGCCTCTAACTCTATTTAACAGATGCCTCTGTCTTTCAAGCTCAGGCCCTGAGGAAAGGCAAGAAGGTCAGTTGTGTCTCGGAGCACATCTGTGACCGTTTGAGTGATAGTGTTTAACAGCCAATGTGGGTAAGTTTGTCAATGGATATTGACAAACCTGGTTATTGAGTACCTGGTTAGAGGGTTGGGGTTGGGGTTTTGCTGTGTCCTTCCTTTGCTGGAAGTGGAGTTAACAGTATCTAGCTCTGTTTAACCTTGGGTTGGAGCTAGCAGCCTCTAACTCTACTTAACAGATGCCTCTGTCTTTCAAGCTCAGTCACTGAGGAAAGACCAGAAGGTGAGCTGTGTCTTGGAGGACATCCCTGACCTTTAACTACTACAAGTACTTAGCAGCCATTCAGAGTTAGTTTGGATCAATCTGGGTTCTGAATCTCAGCATGTGATCCAAGGGAGTGGGGCTTCCACTAAGTGAAGAATGTCCTTGGGTGGAGCTAAGAAGCACTACATCTGTATAACTCCTGCTTCTCTCTTTTGAGCTCAGTTCCTGAGGACAAACAAAAAGGTGAGCTTTGCATGAGGTGGTGTCCTTGATTGTTTAGTTTCCATGGGATTATCTAGGTGTGTGTTCCTACCCTTTTCCACTCCCTTTGCACCTCTTCTAAGGAGGCAGGGCTTCTACTGACTCACTAAATTGCTTGAAGGTGTGGTTTGCAGCCGTTTGCTCCTTATAACTTTGGCCTCTCAACTTCAGTCTCTGAGGAGAGATTGGAGGTTGTATTCTGTCTGGGATGATGCATTTCACTGTTTCACTTCCTGTATTTCAAGTTCTTCGTGGGTGAGTGTTTTTCTTGTGTTGAGATCTGTGTGAGCACTTGGTCTAAAGGAGTGGGTTTTCCTAAGTCACTGGCTTGTTTTGTGTTGTAGTTAGCAGCCACTAGCTCTATTTAACTGCTGCCTCTATCCTTCAATCTGAGGCCCTCAAGAGAGACCAGAAGTTAGCTATGTCTGGAGGGACACTGTTGACTTTTTCACTTCATGCTTTTAAAGGCTTTTGTAAGTGCATAAGATTAGAAGTGTTGAACAGGATGTCTCAACTGGGAATGTGAAATTACATTGTGGGTCATTGGTAGGTGAATTTTGAGGAGGAGGCCCAGATTTTGGGTTTATTTTGTATGTGAGGCTTTTAATTATGGAATATGAGGGAGGTGCTATGGTCACCTCCAATAGCTGTGGTTGGTTTATGAACTTGCTAGAGTAGGCTAGTGGTTATACCTTCAGCAAATGAAGTTGCTGGCCTTCTTGGTGAAGAAGTTTTAACCACCTGGAACCTATGTTTTCAACTTATTAGTGAGTGCAAGGTTTTCTTTTATAAAACAGAGCAGTCCATCCTTATAGAGCAGTGGTTCTCAACCTGTGGGTCCCCAGATGTTTGTGGATTTCAGCTCCCAGAAGCCCTCAGCATTGACCATAGTGGCTGGGGCTTCTGGGAGCTGAAGTCCACAAACATCTGGGGACCCACAGGTTGAGAACCACTGTTATAGAGGAATGCCCAGGTGATGTTTGAGCAGGAGGTCAGTTCCAAAACATTGAAGGTGGACTTTTGGAGGAATGTGACACATACAATTAGAAGAACGAGGGATCACTCGGTGATTTTGGAGCTGCAGAATCTATTTGAAGCTCTTTCTCTTATCAGAAATGAAGAAAAACAGCAACAATAACAGCAGTTTCAGTCCTCAGAGAATGTGGAGGTGTTCCTGGAAAATTCAGCACATGGAATGGTGCCTGCCAATCTGCAGAAGAGACAGGTAGTGGTATTAGCAGACTCCCTGCTGAGGGAAACAAAAGCAATGATTTATAGGCCTGACAAGATAAGGCTTGATATGTGCTCTCTTCCTGGGGCAAAAATATCAGTGAAGTTTGAGAGGCTGACAAGACTTCTGAAGTCCATTGGCTGTTACTCTTGCCTTTTGGTCCATGTGAGAACCAATCAAATTGCAAGGCACATCTTTCAGCGGATTACAAGGGATTACCAGGCTCTGAGTAGGAACCTGAAGAACCTTGATGCACAGGTTATCATTTCATCTACCCTCCCAGTTAAAAGACACAGCTCAGGAGGGGCGACTACAATAATAGTGATGTTGCATCTCACACCATTTGTCAGGAATGTTTTTTCTAAGAGGCTCACAAGATGAACTTGAACTCCTAATGCAGCAAAGCAGATATGATATAATAGGCATCACTGAAACCTGGGGATGGGGGGGAGATGAGACTGATTATTAGAATGCAGTAATGGTACAATCTATTTCAGAGAAACAGACCAAACAGAAAAGATGGACAAGTAGCATTATATGTCAAGAGATCCGTAACTTAAATCCTGGAAGCCAGGTTAAGATCATGTAGGTGAAAATTAAGGGAGAGAGGGAAAAAAAAACAGGGATGTGATTTAGGGGGTATACTACAGACCTCCAAACCAGACTGAGGACTTACATGAGGCCTTCCTAAAACTCATGACCACACATTCAGAAAATAGATAAATAATATAAATGGGAGATTTCAACTATTCTGATACTCATTGGAAGTAAAACTCCGCCAAGAATATGACACTCGACAAATTCCTCATTTGCTTTGCAGACAACTTCATTGTCTAAGAGGTGGAAGAGGCAACAACGGGATCAGCTATTTTACACTTGATCCTAACCAACAGTGATGACATGGTTAATGAGGTGGAAGTGGTGAGATCCTTAGGTAGGAGTGACCATGTTCTCCTGGAGTTTGTTACACAGTGGAAAGGGAAAACCAAGCATAGTCAGACTAGCATTCTAGACTTTAAGAAAGCTGATTTCAGTAAACTTAAGGAAATATTAGGTATCATCCTGTTGTCAGACATACTAAAATAGAAAGGAGTTTATGATGGATGAGAGTTTCTTAAAAGTGAGATATTGAAGGCACAGTTTCAAAGAATTCTGTTGAGGAGTCAAAATGGAAAGTGTCTATAGGAACCAGAATGGATGTCTAAAGAACTTTCAAATGAACTAAGATTTAAAAGGGTCATGTACGAGAAATGGAAAAACGGAGAAATCACCAAAGAGGAATTCAAACAAATATCCAGCAAGTGTAAGGAAAAAGTCGGAAAGTAAAGCACACAATGAGCTCAGGCTTGCTCGAGAGGTTGAAAACAATAAAAAGGGCTTTTTTGGTTATGTCTGTAGTAAAAGGAAAAATAAGGAGATGGTAAGGCCATTGCAAAGAGAAGATGGAGAGGTGGTAACAGAGGACAGAGAAAATGCAGAACTACTCAACAGGTTCTTTGTCTCAATCTTCTCTGAAAAGAAAAACAGTGTTCAACTCAGAGAAAATGGAACAGATGATGTGATATGGGAAATGCAGCACAGAATAGGTAAAGAAATACCACAGGAATACCTGGCTACTCTCAATGAATTCAAGTCTCCAGGGCCAGATGAGCTACATCCAAGGGTATTAAAAGAACTGACAGAAGTAATTTCAGAACCACTGGCAATAATTCTTGAGAGTTCTGGAGATCAAGAGATATCCCAGCAGACTGGGGAGGGGAAATATTGTCCCCATCTTCAAAAAGGGGAAAGAAGAGGACCCAAACAATTACCACCCAGTCACCCTGATAGTCTGTAAGCATTTAAAAAAGAATGCTGTGATTACTAAAAGTCAACATGGGTTTCTCAAACAAGTCATGTCAGACTAATCTGAACTTTTTTTTTTTTGATAGAGTTATAAACTTGGTGGATGAAGCCAGTGCTGTAGATGTAGTGTTATCTTGATTTCAGTAAGGCCTTTGACAAGGTCCCCCATGATATTCCTGCAAACAAGATAGAAAATGTAGGTTTAGACAATGCTTCTCTTAGGCTGACTGGCTGAACACAAAGGGTTCTCACCATTGGCTCCTCTTCATCTTGGAAAGAAGTAACTAGTGGGGTGGCACTGGTTTTTGTTCTGGCCCAGTGCTATTCAATGTCTTTATCAGTGATTCTGATGAGGGAATAGAGGACATGCTCATCAAATTTGCAGATGACACCAAATTAGGAGGGATAGCTAATATTCCAGAGGACAGGATCAGAATTCAAAATGACCTTGACAGATTAGAGAGCTGGGCCAAAACTAACAAAATGAATTTTAACAGAGAGAAATGTAGAGTACTGCACTTAGGAAGAACGAATGATATGGACACATATAGGATGACTTTTCAAAGACGGCTTGAAAACAGTACGTGTGAAAGGAATCTAGAGGTCTTAGTGGACCACAAGCTGAATGTGTGTGAACAGTATGATGTAGCAGCTAAAAAACCAAAGTGATTCTAGGCTGCATCAATAGGAGCATAGTGTTGAGATCAAGGAAAGTAATAATACTACTCTATTCTGCTTTGGTTAGAAGTCACCTGGAATGTTGTGTCCAGTTCTAGACATCACAATTCAAGAAGAATATTGACAAGCTGGAATGTTTCCAGAGGAGGACAACAAAAATGGTGAAGAGTCTGGAAATCATGCCCTGTGAGGAGCGGCTTAGGGAGCTGGATATGTTTAAACTGATGAAAAGAAGACTTTGTGGAAAGGAAGAAGTCTCCCTCCCTCCACTTGGAGCATTCACTAGATTTCAATTGCTTTGGAAAATGGCAAGAACTCTTCTATTTACAAGAGTATAAGCCTGGATCCAACACATTGCACTTCTGGTGGCAGAGTCAGCCTGGGTAATTTTAATCACAGAGAACCACCATCATCATTGATGAAGACTCTGCTGAAACATATGTGTGAGGTTTTTGTTTGTTTTGCATTTCTTCTTATTAACTTTTGTTAGCCTAAACTAGTATACATTTGTGCATTAGAATACACATTTCTTTATGTGTTTTGGATCCCAGTCTATGCTGTGCAGATAATGGTTACAAGGAAAAAAAATCTCAGTTTTTTCAGTCATTATCATCTTTGACAAGAACAACTAAAAATGGGAGCATTAAGAATATACTGAAAGAATTATGTTGTCTGATTTAGAGGTACTTGGTTTTGTTTGGGTCACCCCCTCGAGAAAATATTCCCTCAAAAATAAGAACGTGAACAAAATGAAGTCCACAGCCAGCGCTATATTAAAATACGTGACATAATTTTATGTCAACAGGCAACACAGTGTTACACTGTGAATGTAAATGATGTGTGAAGTGATGAATTACACCATTCTGATTATACATCAAAAATAACATCCTTTATCTGGGTCACTCATGCCAAGAATATGATCTGTGCAACAGGAAGGATTGAGGGAAATAGAGGAAATACAGTAGAAGTACAGTATAATTAAAATCCATGTGCAGCATGGCCCATGTATACAACGGTATACACGTATTATAGAAATGATTCATCAAATGTTGGTAAGAAATGTTACAAAGCCGACTGTGACAATAGACATCTTTTTTTCAGAATGTTTGCTTTAATCCCCCCCCCTTCAGTGCTTTGCTTTGAATCTTTCACTTCCTCTTTCTTCACAACAGCTGGCAAGCTGGAAAGAGCATGACTATCAACCCCAGAACATACAGACTTAGTAGGCTTAAAGCCCCATCCATAATGTCCTGTGTTTGCCAATGTGATGAGTTGTAATGATGGCTGTTGGGTGCTCGCTTCGGCAGCACATATACAAAATGATGGCTGTTGTGAAATCACAGCTCCACTTCTGGTGTACTTCCAAAATCAAGCACAGGCATTATGTTGTCAATGATCCTTCATGGGGCTTTCATTTCTGAGAAGAATTTGCAGCAGCTGCTCCACTGCGCAAATGATTCATAGCTCCAAGAGGCACTGATGCCAATGAGATTTATCTAAGCATGTAGTTTTTAGATGCTTATAGCATAGGCCCACTAATTTATTTTATTCCCCAGTATCCTTAGTGGGACTACTCCAAGCAAGCTATTTGAAGACTATGGCCATTTCCGCACTAGACTTTGATAGCGCTATTAGTCCACTTTAGTGAAGAAATGAAAGCCCTATTGACAAAAGTAGCAAAAAGCACCACGGAGATATAAGCTATTTCCAGACTAGACTTTTATAGAGCTATTAGTCCACTTTCAAGTTGCTATGGAATCCTGGAGTTTGCAGTTTAGGAAGGGGCACCTGGCCCCTCCTGAAACTGCAAACTCCAGGATTCCATAGCATCTTGAAAGTGGACTAATAGCTCTATAAAAGTCTAGTCCAGAAATGGCTTATATCTCTGTGGGTGCTTTTTGCTATTTTTGTCAATAGGGCTTTCATTTCTTCACTAAAAATCCTGTAGGTCAAATGAACCACCAAATTAAGGGCACATCTACACTACAGATTACTGTTTTGACAACACAATCTAAAATTCACAAAACAGCAATACTTCTAATGAGCAATCAAAAGGCATAAAAAAATACAAGCTTTCAAAGCTTCAGTGGCTTAATCATCAGGCAAAGATGTTAAAAATCATACAAGAGAAGAAATGAGAGGATATTAGTCACAGGCCTACGTTACACTTGACCTAATTATCCCAGCATTTCCCTTTCAAGGTGGGCCATGCCTTTGCTTTTGTTGCCGCTGTTTTAATCTGTGGCTCTCTGAAAGATGAAGTAGGTCAGCCTCCAGCTCTTTCTCTTCCAAGTCTAGGTGTGATAGTCTGGGCTCTGCTTCCAGAACAGAGCTGCCAATCTCCTCTGGCTCCAGGGTAGGGCACTAGCTTCCTCTGGCTGTGACTGGGGACTATTATCTGTGCTTGAATCTTATTCTTCCTTCCTGAGGATGCCTTCTTCAGATAGGACAAGAAAACAGCTGTCAGAGTGAATAACATAGTTTTCCTCACCAGATTTGGGGTCTCTAGGCATTCCCATTACCATGATGGACAGCTAGTCTCCTTAAGGAAGCATTGACCCCTCCATGCACATGACGGGAGAGCCATATAGCATTGTTCCTTGGACTCCTCTTTCCTGTTTCAAACTGCAAACCTATGCATGGGTTATGGATGTCTGCTACTCAGTGGCTAAAGATGGTACTGCAGGCTCCAAATATGAAGACATATTTAATTTATTGCATTTCCAAGCCAATTAATCCTTTGATGCATATACCCTTAGGGTTCTCTTTGTATGCATGTAATTTTCAGGTATCTAGGTGTCCTGTTTTTGTCTCTGACTGAGACATACAAACATAGCTATGTAATGGAAAACAACATATATCTTATCAAATCCACATCAAAGGGTTTTTTAGTTCCACCACATTCCTTCAAAGGAGTTTGTAATATACAAACTGCTACATGTGTGGATCTTCAATACTTCAATGCTACTTCTTAAACCACTGGATTTGAGGCACTGGTGTACTCAGCAGAGTGGGAACTATATCACTGCCACATGAAGCCCTCTTCAAAAGTGGAACTTATACCATTTCTGACTGTAGGTACGGGAATGAATGCTTAATTATGTTTAAAAAAACCCTACAGAAGGAAAGTTAGTGTATTGTAAAGAAGATTCACTTAGACTCTTTCTCTTAACCCTTGAAATTTCTAGGTGCAAAGAGATTTTATCCCTTCCTGAATAGGTGAAATGATTATCAGAGGTTATTCTCAGTCCCACCAGCTTCATGGGTGCAGTTCGCTGGTTCTATACTGCGGAACTCCTCCCATGGGAAGCCCAGTTAGTACCCCTCCTGGATCTCTCTTTGCTTGCAGATTAAGACCATTCTATCTAAGCATACATTTGATTTATTTTAATAATATGGCAGAATATGGTTTAAAATTGTGTGATCTGTCAAAATTGTATTTTAAAATTGTTTGCAACTATGTGTTTTTAGCAAAATTGGTGTTTAACTGCTTGTTAAATTTTTCTATACTGCATTTTTAAACTGTTATTTTAAATTTTGTAAGCTATCTTGGATTGGTTGGCAGGAGAAAGGTGGGATATAAATTGAATAAGGAATAATAAATAATAAATACAATTGCTGCAGAAGTTTGAAATTTCTCAGCATATTGCAACAGAGTGAATGGTCTAAGAGCTAATAAATAAGTTCCCAGACTTATTTATATCTTAAAGTACTAAAAGAAGTAAGCAATAATAAAACTCTTCTAGTTTTAATCCATCGATTTTCACTCTAATAAAAAAAAATCAAAATGATATAAATAAAGAATACATCCACACGTATGACTGCATCTTATAGCATGATAATTTACTGTTATCATTAAGTGCCTGGCATATTAGATGTTGAAATGAAGCTTTCTTGGTGAATAGCCTGAAGTGACAGCATTACTGTTTGAGCAGGAATATACATCTTATTGTGTAGGTACTTAATAAGGGATGAGCAGCCTGTGCTGTGTTCGTCTATAAAAGCCAAATATGTCATAGTTGGGAAATGAAGTAGACTGATCTCTCATGTGTGCCCAAGAAAAGGAGGGAGAAGAAAAAAGTAATCAGAAATAAAAGTACTGTAACTGTGGAAAGTGAGATTTGGCTATGTCAGAAACTACAGGATCAGTGACAGACCCAACTGTTTGTGAGGGACATTAGTAGACTTATAATCATATGAAATGCAAATTACAGTAAATGAAAGCACCACAACACTTAGTTGTGATGAAAGCAGGCACTAGGCTTGAGGAATTTATCTTAATAAGAGTATATTGCGGGCTTTTTCTCAGCTGGCATTTGTTGAGGCTCAAAGCAGTCTTTACTGAAGCACAGTAGTACTTTTTATGACTCTGCTCTGAGTTGTCTCTCCCCTGGTGGGGCCAGAGACAGCACACATTGCTTCTGACAGGGAATGGAACCACACATGAAGGATGTCAGAGTTCCTGGCACATTAGGGAGAGGTGGGTTGGAGCATTCAGCATTTCTTTGAGATGGTCACTGGCATTGTCATCATAATCAATGCTCCCTCTTTTCATTTCATAGCCCGCATATATATGGAAGAATATCCAACATAGTGTGTCCCAGATCACTAAATGTCCTAGTCCAAAGAACTGTGCCATAGACCTCAGAAGAAAGTAGCACCACCAAAGAGTCTCTCAAGATGATCTCAAGGTCAATATATGACACAATGCTTATTTTGTTATAACCTCCATTGATCTCAAGATAAGGGCAAGTTTCTGTAGATAGCTTTGGCTTTGTTTTCAGGAAGCAGAATGATGACATCATACTTCATCAGTTCAAAGGACTTATTGCACATGCAGCATGAGACTGATCAGAGCTTATAATTATTTGCATGAAATCTTACTAATCTATGATAAATGCAGGAGCTGATTCAAGTAACAATGTCACTGCAACTCCAAAATCTGCCTCAGATACTAGTTAGGGAAAATTTTCAAAAGCATATCTAACATATAGCACAGAAACAGAGGGAACACTGCCCTATATTACAGTACATATTTTGCCTACAAAAGGTCCTTTGTGGAATATTTAGCACATTTAGCTATAAGGACCAAACAGTAGATCATAGGAAAGATCTCTGTCTGAGACCTTGGAAGGGAACCCACAGCCAGAGTATATAGCATTGGGCTAGATGGACAAACAATCTCACCTACTGTATGGCAATATCTTATGATGGCTTATATCTTATGATATATGAAAAAACTGAAAGTTTGTATTAGATCACAGAACTGATAGTTTCTGGTACTGTTCCCAACTACTGAAACCCTGTCTTTCCAGTGCTATAGTCTCTATAATACATTGATCTACCAGGAAGTAGTTTATTCCCTGAGACAAAGTTTTCATTGCCACATTACAAACATCCGTTTCCTTCTTGAAAATTAAGACAATAATTGCTATATATCCCTGCATGGTGTAATGAGGAGGAGGAGGGAAGAAACAAATGTGCAATGTGCATAGATTATTTCCAATACCTTGCACATAAGGAAATCCTTTAACAATAGAACAAAGTCCAAACTAAACAGACAAGAATTGTTTTGAAGGATGGCTCATTTCCTACTGCAGCCTTTTTGCTGTTGATTATTTAACCACTCATTTCACTTTATAAATGGAAACTGAATCATGGTTTGCCAGGATGGAAAGTTATTGAAAATCAGAGTCCATCCGAGTTACTGACAGGGCCATTTCCTCCCTGGACAGGAAGCCAACCCTCAAATGGTTCTTTCAGGAGACTCAGAGTGATAAAAAGCCTGTTTCACTCCCCCAACGGAAAAGTATCTGCATGATGTTTTCAAATTTCACTTGGAAAAAAAGTGGGGGGATCTCAGGATGTCCCTCTCCAAACATGGGTAGTAAGGCAGGAAAAAGGAAAGGTGTAGATGCATTTTTTTGCTTGTCTAGACAGCTTGAAGCTTGCTTTAAACACTTGTACAATCTGGATCCTGCTGATCCATTGTGAGTTGCATATTTTACACTACACGGCATTACAGCTACAATTTTGTCTACATTTGTTTATTTTGATTGAATAATACAAAAGAAGGCAAGATAAGGAAGGGACCTCCTGCCCGGACCTCCAGACACACATGTGTATGTATGTGTATTTTAAAAAAGGATATTATTTCTGGAGCACATGAATTCCTCAAATTCATCTAATTATCCTGAGGAACAATTGCCAGATAACAACAAAGATTGGCTTGAAAAAATATCTCAGTTATCTCCTAACCTTTGATGCTGTGAGCCCTCTTGCAATATGAGAGGAAGAGCAGAGCTTTCAAGAATGCCCTGAAAGCAGATAGATGCTGTCAAAACTAAGGTGACACAGATAGAATGTTAGAGCAAAATAGTGTTCTTGGAAAACATACCCTTTTGTAATTAGACAAAGAATCTAATTATTCCAAATGAATGTGATCTCATACACGCACACTTAACATATATTTGATGGTAAGCATTTGAAATTCCCCATGACTGTGTAAACATAGCATCTGTTGGGGATTTTTCTGCCATCCTTATAGAAGAATAGGAAACAGAAGATTATACTGTCAGTGCTGTGACACTACATTTCCTAGACGTAGTTGAACTCACATAGCTTCTTCAAATTCTCTCAATTATTTATGGATAGAGTAATTGTTAATACTCTTTCATCATATTTTCCTAAGGGGGTGAAAAATATTCCAGCAGTTTCTCAGGATACAGCTCCCCTCCATCTTTTTGTTGCCATTGCAAGCTTGGATGCCTTTTTGTGTTCTCCACGATACTTCAAGCTTGGCATTGTTTGGAGTTGTTCAGCTTGAGAAATGGCAGCCAGAAAGTGGCCTCTTTTTAATGAGATACTGAGGAGTTTGTGAAGAAAAGAAATATCCCCACAATTTCAAAAAACAAAAACAAAAACAACCTTTGCTGTGAAATTTTGCAATTATCTCTAGATAGCCAACACAAAGTTGAGGCACATTGTGGCAGGATGGAGCAGCCCCCTGGGAGACCTGTCGCCCTGGCAAGTCTGGCTTCTATTATAAAAAAAAGAGACTCCACAAAGTCAAAGGGTTCTATTGCAATATAGCTCTACCATCAGTGCAATTCATCAATGCAATGTTCCTTTCAAGGGCCTCTGTGTTCATTTTGCTGTCCCATAAACACTAGCCAGGTGGTGATTTCATAGGTCTGGTTCAAGCACATAACCTCGTATGAAAATGTAACAAATAAGTCCAACTTGTAGGTCCAACTAGTCCATTCAATGAGCAGGTCCCTGAAAAGTACCACAAATAAAGCCAACTGAAAGGTTCACCAGGTCCAGACACCAGATACGTTCCTCAGTGCATCTTCTACAGGCATTCCTTGAGGATCTCCTATTCATGCTTTTCTATTCTTCTTCTTCTCAGCTCCCTTCCTCTTTTCAGAACCCAGTCTGGATTCCTGTGCCAGGAACATCTGCTGGCCTGGCAGGTACCAAGATCAGGTAGGAATTCCCATGGACAGACCTTTGCCTCTTCCCCTCTGTTTTCTCCCACACAAGCTGCCTGCATCATGAATTCAAGTTCTTTAGCCCCAGGATGTCAGCAGACTTACTCTACTTTTCCTTCTTCTCCTCCATATCCTGGCTACCCTCTTTCTCTGTTGCTCTTTCCCTGGATTCTCTGTCCTCGCCCTTTTTGTGGTCTTATGCACCTTTTCTCTCTCATGACCCTGTCTCTCACCTCCCTTTCTCTGGAAGCACTAAGCTACAGCTGGAGTTGGAGAGGCATGGTGCTTAGAGTTTTCATTACTCATCAATGCCTCCAAGTCCACAGCCAATTCCTTCAGTGTGATATCTCTTTTGGTTCATGGTAGATTAGGTTTACTAGTGCAAATCAGTTTTCGATCTGGAATTTAAATTCTTCAGGGTTGTTCTTTAGTTTATATTTCAGCACTGTGATTGGTTTAATCTTCTTTAGTTTTAACTTTAATTGAAAATTACTGGGAACCAATATTTTGTTCATTTGTTAGACTTGATGTTTTTTATTATTTGGATGGCACACTCTGTACAGTCTGTGGTTAAGGTTTAATGTATTGCGCCATCCCTAGGTTTCAGATTGGGACCTGACATTTCAAGTCCTGGGATTGTCTTGACTTGGCAGCCCTCCTTAAAAGGGATCTATTGAGGTCCCACTATATTTGTAGCCTGAAAGTAATCTGGAAATATCATTACATTGCAGCAGCCTTTCTGAGCCCCCGTTTTTGAAAAGTGTCTTTGAAGACTTTTTTTCCCACTTTGAAATATCATGGACTGTGACTTGGAGTAAAAAAGTATGCGTGTACACACAAGGAAATGCACAGCCATGTCATAGCAGCACATGTTGTGTGCATGAATCACAATCTCATGCCACTCTGCAGTTTCAACAGAGCCTCTTGAAAAGCTCTGGTCTTGGGACAGATTCTTGAACCTTATGGTGTGCCTTTAGGAATCACCTTCTGAGGCATCCGCTGACATATCCACCTGTCCAAACTGCTCTAGAAATAAAGGTCCAGACTACGGTTTGAAGGCTAGGGACACAATGCAAACACCCCGTGGAAGCTAATCATAAACTGGATCCCGTCATTGTATGGATAAGAGCTGCTTACCCAATAACAGCTGGTGGCTCCCATAACAGCAGCATGGTGAATCTACCTCAGGTTTTCAGGATGAACTTAAAGGCGTTATCCAAAGTGATGCACCTATTTCATCTTAAAATCCAGCCTGTATTTCCCACCCCACTGGAAGCCACTAGCAGCCACTGAGCTTAGCCCTTGTCTTGCACATCACAGTGTGTAAAAGGAACTCACTACTTATTGTACATGGTTTGAATCCCCGCTCAGCCATGGAAATCCACTAGATAACCTTGGGCAGGTCACAATCTCTCAGCCTCAGAGGAAGGCAAAATCAGACCCCCTCTGAACCCATCTCACCAAGAAAACCCTGTGATAGGCTCACCGTAGGACCGCCATAAGTCAGAAACAACTTGAAGGCAACAAGAACATCTTGCTACTTTTCTATTACATTCTGTTACTCTTTTGAGAGGGAAAAAAAAGTTAAGACTGATAAGAGAATGGCATGAAAAATTCTGCCCAAATACTTTAAAATTCCCTTTAAATGTATGTTTTCATATAGAAACCAGTACCAATTATATATTGCACTAACATAGTGGTTTCACTCTTCCTCTTTATGCTATTTTTCTCCACCCTTGTTACCACAAAAAAGTAACTAGTTACAAATAACTGTTAGTTATAACTTGTTACTTGTCACCTTGAGGAGAAGATTGAGTTCTCATCCTAAAAGAAAGGGCAGCAGCCATGCTACTGTTACTACATCTGCTAACAAGAACTGATACTTTTCTCAGGCTGGGCATTATTTAGTTAGTTATTTTACAGCTACCACACACCTTCTGGATGTCTCAGCTTATGAAGCTTTTATCTTTGCTCCTGTCTCCACTCTGTATGTATGCCTGTTAGTAAAGGTCACAGGTATCTCTTCTTGAGGACGAAACACTACTGGCCCCACGACTGTAGCTGAGACCTCTACTTCTTTTTGTTATGATAGCAGAACTGCAAAACACAACTATTAAGTTAACTGGGAAATTCACTTGGTTGATATTTTTATGAAAGAGTGGACAACTGTGATCCTCCAGATGTTTTTAGACAGAAGCTTCCCTTCCTACATAATCTATGCTGACTAGGGCTGATGGCAGCTGAAGGCCCAAGCCATCTGGAGAATGACAGTTGTCCATCTTTGTTCTACTGTTTCACCTCTTAGTATATTAGTTCATCTGACAGCGTCAGCAACCTGGATGGTGATTTGCTACAGCAAGGATGTAGCTGATTAATTCATTTCCTCAGGATAGGCAAGATGTTGTTGTGTAGTGCATGCAAAGTCTGAGAACCAGTGAATCAAAGAGTGCCTGAACATATAAGCCTTACATACTTGTGTTAAACGTGATTCAAGGGGAAAGTACACCACTGTTGACATAGGTTTGATTGTTAGTCTTGTTAATATCCTCCAGCTCCATATTTTCATGGTAAAGGCTCAAGCACGAAGTCGGACACAAGATACTTGCTAGAACATGTGCAGAAGTACTTTTATCTCTCCTGGTTTAGAAGTTTGTTGTCAAGTGGAGCAGGGATTAGTTTCGCATATCAAAAACAGATGTGGGGCTAAAAGAAAAGTTGGGGGGGTTAAATCCCTCTTCCCCCACACACATTTAAAGGCCTCCCCCGTACCTACTTTCTGGAGATACTTCAGATAAAAGAAACATAATGAAGCATTTCAGACAATATCCATGTCGTGCTCCTGTGTAATATTCGAGACTCCGGCTCTACAAACACCTCAATGGCAAGTTAATAATTCCTTCCTTCCCCCATCCTAGCTGAGAATTTTGTCAAAGCCAACATACGGAAAAAGCAGTAGACTGGAGAACAACAATGCTGAGCTTTCAGTGCAAAAGGTAGCTATAAAATGCTTCCTGCAGCCAATGTTTTCAAGCATCAGCTGATCCTTTACTAGTTCCTACTTGACACCAATTAATCTCCCTTCTTCAGACTATTATCCACTATGGCCTTGCTTGATGCTCTCTCAATTTATGTTTAAAGCAGAGATGGAGGGCAAGGGAAACCACTGGGATTCTCAACTGTACTTCTAAAGTTCCTCCCCTTTGCTTAATCATATAACATTCCTCCTACTTTGCCTGTCACAATCTCTTTCTTCCCCTCTTCATGTTCAGCTTTCCCCCTTTTTTAATGTGCTGGCCCCTATTTCCTCAGCATCATTTCAGTCCTTTTTTTTCTTGTCTTCAGATCTGAAATCAAAGACGGTTTGTGCTGACAGTGGGGGCGGGATGCTATCCTATCACTGCCTGTCACTTGGGCTGGCAGCCAGCTCTTCCATCAGCTGATGCCTGAAACGATAATGTTGCATCTGAGTTGAGCAGCAGCCGCCGCCACCTCATCACCCATTAGCTGCCATTCTGGACACAGAATAGATTACTCAGAATCAGCACATTCTCTTCAGATGATCATCACCTAGGGTGGCGGTTGTTTAATAAGGGAATGCCTAACTTTGCAAGGTCTCACGGCTTCAGCCTTTTCCAGCAACATCTCTTACAGTATTTGGGGAAGGGGAGCTGCAGAATTGATTTACTTATTCATTCAATTTATATAAGCACTCCCTAACCCAGGTTGTCTGGACAGTTTATAAACAAATGCATCTTTAAAAGATAATGTAGAAAAAATAAACCCAAAACATAGTTAAAACACAGATTTTTAGCTCAAGAATCCCAGAGACTAAAAATGTACATTATTTAAAAGTCTTGGGTGAATAAAAAGTTCTTCCTCTGACACCACAACGCCTCCATTATCAAAATACCTTCAAGTCATCTCATTTGATGCAGGTGTTCCTAACCCATTCACAGAAGAAGTTCTTCAAAAATGAAGAATTTTTCTACCACACTTTCCCTTGGGTTGCTTTAAAAAACTCTGAACCAGCTGAAAAACACTGCTGTACAGCACTGAGAGCATACCGTGGTAAACCATGTCTTCACCTTCACCACTTCCATAGAGCAGGCCTAATAATGGCTTCCACCATCTTCATTTCAACCATATTCAAGCTTGATTCATTGCTGTCAGCTCACAGATATACTAAGAATTTAAACATGCTCTGCTTTTTGGAAGAGGACTATTGAGAGGAATCATGTTAACTGTTTAAGTCATCTCTACCAACCAGGCCTCTACCCTGATCACCAGCTACTAAAATGCCCTGAGTATACAAGTCAATATGACTCCCCACCCTTTCTTCATATGACATCTTTCCCACCACTCTTCAATAAGATCATGCACTGAAGTTCTGTGGAAAGGGAAGAAAGAAGTATGAAATAGAAAAGTCACATTTCTTTGGAAGTGCAACTCTTTGGAACCTGGCTAGTCTACTTACCTGTTGTGTAAGAGCCTCCCTCCAAAGATAACATTCTTCAGTCATAGACCTAAGATTTTTAAGGTACACACCTGAAGTGAAACAGCAATTATGACTAATTCTGATAAGAGATAATGGTCCAAAATTTTTTTGTGAAGTTTAGTTTTAACACAGACTTTATAAAGAATTATCATGTGCGTGTATGTGTCTTCAAGTCACCAGTGATGCCAATGATACAATGATGCCATAAATTCCATGGGGTTTTCTTAGGCAAGGAATACTCAGAGTAAATACAGCCTACAGCACCTGGTATTGGTTGGCAATCTCCCATCAAAGTATTGACCAAGGCTGACCTTGCTTAGCTTCCACAATCAGACAGGATCGTGTGCCTTTAGGGTATTTAGGCTAGAATGATCATATCCACTTGTACTTCACTGGGTGAAATCCTGTCTGACTCCCCTTTTCTAAACAGCACAAACAAAAAAAGAAAAGCCATGGCAGGAAGACTTGATTAACAAGTTAATGAGAAACAATTGGAAGCAGCAGCCTGCTTCTTCTGGTTGCCTAGGCAATACAAAATACTATAGGAGAAGATTGGTCTGTCTTTGATCTGTGCCTATTCTGTCAGCAGCACTAATTACTGTTATTGTGGGAACAACAAAGAGTCTTGTGGTATCTCAAAGACTAACCAATTCAGGATGGTATAACATGTTGTAGGCTACAATCCACTTTGGCAGTTGATTTTGCCATTAAAAAATGTTTGTCATGTATTAAGCACCGCAAAAGAACTTATGCCATAAAATATGTGCTAGCTTTTAATGTGTCTTAAGATTCTTTGTTATTATCAAGAAATAGTTTCCCATTTGACTAGGTGATGTCCCTGTCCCACAAGGAGAATGAAGATCTTAAAGTTGATGTTAGAGATTTCCTCTAATCAGGCTATTTTTTTTCCCTGCAGTTATTTCTATCTTCCGTCCTTATATTCCAGTGAGCTCAAAGTGATGGCATACAGGGTACTGTGCTTCCCTTTCCCCAATGTATCCTCACCACAACCCTGTGAGATAAATCAAGGTAAGAGAAAGTGACTGGTCCCAGATCGCTCAGTAAGTTTCATGGGTTGGTGAGAATCAAAATCAGGATCTCCTACACACCAGTCCTGCATTGTAACCAATACACCATATTGCCACCTACTTTTAAAACCAGGCAGAAAGTTCATAAATCCACCAAATGCAAAATACATCATTCAAGTTTGTTGCCAAAGTTAACATAGGCAACTGAAGCAATTCAGAATCCATTTATTTAATTGGATTTTAATCCCAATGTTATCAGTGGAATTTACTGTTGTGTAAAAAGGGATTATGTTGTGAATCTTAACCATTAGCACAATGCTTTTTTTTTTTAAGGCCAGAATTAGGAGTGGGGAAAACATGGTGTTCAAAATGTTACTGAAGCATTGCACCTGAGTACTCTCACTTTTTGGCCTTTGGGTGCAGAGTGACATTTTAATTTTAAAAAGTGGTTCAGTGTTTGCAGTTTTGCTGAGCATGGGCAAAGCGTTTTTCTTCTTAGCATGGAACGTACTTGCAAGTAAATACACTCGAGAAGAGCTTTGTGTCTGTAACTATGACTGATAGAGATGTCCTTGTAAGGAGAAAGAGGCATTATGTCCCATTATATGATGGAAATATTGCTAGAAGGCCAGGATTTTTAAAAAAAAAAAATAGGTTGCAATGAAGCACACATACAACCACCTTGTATGTATATGAAAGTGAGGGGGAGAGAGAGATAGAGAAAGGAGGGGGAGAGAGGGGAAGAGAAAAAAAGAAATTATAATGTAAGTGCAAAGGCAAGTCTATAGCTGAACATTAAGAAAACAAACATAATGACCACAGATGATTTACATAACTTTAAAGTAGACAATGAAGACATTGAAGTTATTAAAGAATTTCCATACCTTGGCTCAGTCCTTAATCAGAATAGAGATTGCAGTCAAGAAATCAGAAGACTAGAGCTTAGAAGGGCAGCTCTGAAGGAACTAGACAAGATCCTGAAGTTTAAAGATATATCTTGAATATTAAAGTTAGGATTGTCCATGCCATCCTATTTCCAATTTGTATGTGTGGTTGTGGAAGTTGGATAGTGAAGAAACCCGATAGGAAGAAAATTAACTCCTTTGAAAGGTGCTAGAAAAGAGTTCTACAGGTACCATGGACTGCAAAATAAATAAATAAATAAATGAGTGAGTGAGTGAGTGACTGAGTGAGTGAGTGAGTCCTGGAGCAAATCTTCCTAGAAGCCAAGATAACTCAACTGAGACTGCCGTACTTTGGCCATATAATGAAAACACAGGACCCACTAGAAAAGACAATAATGCTTGGTAAGGTAGAAGGCAGTAGGAAAAGAGGAAGACTGCATTACAGATGGATAGACTCAATTAAGGAAGACACATCCCTGAATCTGCAAGACCTGAGCGGGGTGGTTGATAATAAGGTGACCTGGAGGTCCCCAGTTCATTCCTGGAACCCTTGCCCATTATACTGCACTGGCTCTCATTCCATTCCTCCCATTTTCCAAGGTACTTCCACGACCACAACCCCCGCAACACTTCTCAGCTGTTTCTGATTCCTCTTCTTGGATACCTCAACTAGCACCACCCCAGGATGCCATCATTCTGTGCTCCCTAAGAGCCCTTTCACAACTACATAATTATAGTACTAGGCTACCACTTCAACTGTCATGGCAACACCCTGTGGAATCTAGAGACTGGCAGTTTGGTGAGGCGCCAGAGGAGCTTTCTGGCTGAAACTCCAAATTCTGCCTCCCAAAATGCCAAGCCCAGGGTTCCATAAAATGCTACTATGACTGTTAAACTGGAATCATAGTGTAAAAGAACCCCAAGAAAAAGAGACAAGCAAGGAAAGATTCATCTAGATATGACAGTGAGAAGCTTTTCCAGTCAGCTGTACAGCCTCAAACAATTGCCCTCCTCTACCTTTAGCAAATGGGAGATTTTAAAAAACAAAGATCCTGAAAGTGAGGGAGGGTGATTTGGGAGCAGCCAACACTGGGGACAGGAGAGTTAAATCTCCTCATGTATTCAGCCTTGATCAAGTCTCCACACTACCTCTGAAGTGAAAGGGAAACAGAGGCATAGTTCAGCTCTTAGCAAATAGCTCTGGGAGGATGGCATTCTAGAAAAGAGGACTGCTGCCCCTCAGAGGATACAAATGTGAGCTAAATGTTACTGAACTCAAAAGGCCTAAAGTGGTGGCATTTTTCCTTCCTGGAAGAGAAAGATCTCATTCTTGGTTGTGGAACTGTCCCCCACCACTGATTAGGAGGGAAGAAAGAAAGGTCCTAATTTGCAATAAAACTGCACAGAGAGTCTGAGCAGCCATTGAGCGAGTCTGTGTGTTTGTGTCACAGCCAAAACGGCACACGCAAACATTTCAGAATAGCAGCTGAGGTTTTGTTCCGCTGCCAGTGTGAACACACGCAGCAGCCATTGAGAAGCTGCTTTTGCATTTCCTTTCTTTTCTAAATGAACCTCTGATATCTTTCCAGCAACATTTTTCCACAACTTTTGAGTAGGCAAATCAATTAAGCAAGGAATGAATGAGCTGGATTGGCTGAGTTCTCCACTTCCCCAAAGCCCCAGCAATTATAAATCCTAACCTTCACCTGTTTTGGTGATTCTAATAATGTTTTTGAATAAAGTTTCCTAGTAGGGTAGGACTCCAGGCTCTCATTCTATGCTGCATCTTCCTGTTTCTTTGCTTTCAATATAGAATGTGCTCTTGTTTAAATCTTTTGTCTTTGCCCCTTTTTAATTTTCCTCTTTAAAAGCATGCCTCTGTGAGTTGTCTGCAGCTTCCTTTCATCAGAAACACCAGCCAAGTGTAAATAACTAGGAACAGCTTCAGATGAAAGTTTAGTTTAGAGTTCTAGCATTGTAATTGTCTTTCATGGTTAGACCCAACAGGTTCTCCTAGTTCATTAAATGCAGCTCATTAAATGCAGCGTCTTCCTGAAAGTTAACAGGGTGATGATATCCATACATCTTGGCTGCTCTTATCTCAAGAGGGGAAGATTTCAGTCTTTGCCCCCCGATACTGATAACTGTCACCTAATATATTTATCATGAGATAAGCTTTAGTAGTATATCATATGTTACTTCATCAGATGTGTGGAAAGCTTCAGCCCGTTAATTGATTTGATTGACTGATTGATTGACTGACTGACCGGAATTATACCTTGTCATCAAACACAAAAAGTACATTAAAAAAGATAAAACAGATGAAAATCACAATTAAATACCCATTAACAAAAAAAAAGAATCATACACACTCTGTAAAAATCCTGTTCCACAGCAACACAGTTTTAAATACTAAACTGACTCATTTTTTTAAGTTTTTATCGGCAGAAGAACAACAGAGAGTGAGCCAGGCTAGTTTCCTTTGGAAGTGAGTTCCACAGCCTGGGAGCAGCCACCAAGAAAGCTGTCTCATATATTGTCACCCACATGCTTCTGAAGGGGAAGGAACAAGAGAAGAGCTTCTTACAGAGACCTCAAAACCAAAGCCATTTTGTATTGGAGGATGCAGGCTTTCATATATTTAATGTGAACATCATAATGCTACAGATTCTTTGTTTCAGCAAACTCTTTTTACTCCACTATGCACCTATCCTACCTCATAAGGTTGTTTATTTACTTAGTATAATGCTTTTAAAAACCCAGTAATTTAAATATAATGTAGTAAACCTTTTCCAGCTTTTATCATTCAGTTTCCTAAAAAAGACCCAACATTTTAGGCTATAGACATTTATGTGGTATAGTTCAGTAGATATTACAATTTAAATTGCATATCTTCCTATCTGCTTGTCTGTTATGCTATACAAATCCACATGCTTGATTCTGGAGTGATCAAATTCAGCATATTATCTAATGGGATTGAAGACTACAGTAAGGTTTTGGAACCAATCTGTTAGTTACTTTTATTCTGGATTTGGACTTCTGTATTTTTTTGCTGTACATCTGTGAGCCAGTTTCTATCAAATTTGCTTAGGACCTCCAGAAAATTATTTCCTCCAGAAAATGGCTGGGTTTGGTCTATTTTGGATAGAAATTGATGCAAAATAAATTTCAAGGATTGTAGATGCTGCCTTTCATGCTTAGGTTTCATTCAATTTATAAGTATTAATCTGGGCTATATCAGATGAAGTTCCTTGTTTTCTGTAAAGTTTTCCTGGTTTTCCCTAATCGAAGTGACTGCTACCAGTGGTACGACAGTGACTAGATACGGGGGGCAAAGCCAGGTGTCCTGTAGAGAAGGAATATTTCCAAAATGAATACTGAGAGAGATTCTGGTGACAGAAGATACCATAAGTAGGCCTAGCACCAGCACCTAGGTTGGTATAGGTAGGCCAGCCCTCATATAAGTACTCGTGCCAGTTGCTCCACCACCCTTTCCTCTTAACTTTAAAAACATTTTATAGTCAATGGATGGATGGCCAACCATGCAGGTGATTACAAGTGCTCAATTTATTCTTTCTTCTTCTCCCCCCTTTTTTTTTTAGTTTAGAAATATTCTGGTAAAAACTGTCCAAGCCCCTTAGGTGGTCTTGTCATCACACTTTTTGCCACCAGGTCATTTAGGCTCAAGAGAGGCCATTTTAAAATATAAAGTTGACTTCCAGGGTCACTTTAAAGAAATCCTTTTTTAGATCTAAAATGGTGTGGAGAGTCAGAAATGTGGGAAAACTGTTTCCACATTTCAGGGGATATTTGGGTACATTTGGGGACAAAAAGAGGTCAAAACTTCTTCTTCTTTTTAGTTACTGTGGGACTCCAGGGGCCTCAAAAACAGCTTTGCGGGCCACATGAAGCCCAGGGGCTATCCTTCCCCACCTTGCAACGTACTGATTCTACCCTTCTGATTCTTATAAACATAATTCTTTCTCATTTCCTTGAAAAACTATGGGAAGGGTATGGTTGTCATATTTAGTCATAGCCTTCAGGTGTTCTTTTAGTGTCATCCCGTTTTGTAGGAAGCAGTGCTGATTGCTTGCTGCCATGCTGGTGGGGCAGTGAATCCATTCCACTATCTTTAAGCGAACTATCCATGGTGCTGAGCCTTTTTAAGGATTTGGGTTCAGTGTTGAAGGAGAGAGTGGGGGTCTGCCATGGGGTGGCTATATGTAGCACATGTTGAATCCCTGAGTTAAGCAATGAATGCTTATTGAGACCCCAACCCTATTATATAGGTAAACTTAGGCTACCTTGGGAAATTGATAGGAGATGTTATAAAGGGGTAGCAAATGAAATAATGAGTTATTTGTTTTACTTTTACCATCAGGAGAAGAAATGTTTGGGGGATTTTCTGTCCTTAGTTGTCCAATATCTTGGCTAATGTGACCAGTTTTTAGGTGTTGTGCATTTTGCCAAGTGATGGTGGAAGGTTCAGAGGATACACTTGGCTATTCCTCCTCAGCCAGCAAAACATCATTGGTTCAGATTTTATGAGTACAGCAGTGCTTCTGATCAGTCTGAAGTACATATAAATATAGATTTGGGAATAATACTTTGTAGGAAGGTAATATATAGAACAAAGAATCATTGGGTTTTCGGTGAGCCTCACATCAAAGTCAACAAGATATACATATCACCACACACACCACACATACACAAAGGGATTCACATTCTTTTCAGGAAACATCCATCCTTAAAATTCTATAGTCTTCCAAACTGATTTCCTTATGACCATGATTTGATCCAGTTGATGTCAAGCTTTAAAAATATTGCCATGAAACAAAGTAATCATTGCCCTTGTGTAGCAGACCATTAGGAAAATAATATGTTTACACTCTGGGGGGAATCATTCTCACTTTAATTTTTCTGTTTTCCTTTACTCCCTCTTATTTAAACTCAGAGAGCAGCCAAACCCACACAAACCTCCTCCTCTCTCCCCACCTCAGCTGAGTGACCACATTCTAAACATAACATAGCACACCATAAACTCTTTGAATTAATCTCCTTAGAAAAACTGTTGCATCCTCTATGCTGCCTTAAAGTGTGCGCACTCACTCACACACAGACCTAACTCACATGGGAAAGTTCCAGTGTGGAAGTATCAGTTAGCACCACAAGACCAGCTCAATGACAAGTCACTTTGTTGTTAATGAAAAATGGGTACTATTGACTTCGGAAGCCCATTGATGTGGAGGTAGCCTGTGCTTTTGCAAGTTAACATCTGGTCTGAGTTAGACACTAATTCCAACACTTTGGCAAGTATTTACAGATATGGCAAGTGCTGGCAAGCTACCAAAGTGACTTAGGTCACCTAGTATCCTTTATTTTGATAAAATCCACTGGCATTGACTCTACATGTTTGATCACATCAACGTGATTAGTAAGAACATGTATTCATTAATTCCTGACCCTCTGTTTGCTCTGTGTTCAGGGTTTGATGCTTCCAATACATGAACTTGTATTTGAAAAGTACTTTAAAAAACCCTTCCTAATGGTGACAAATTTGAACAAATATTCCCACATAAATATTTATGTATAAAACATGAACTATTGATACTTGAAGAATGAAGGGAATGCAGAGGCAGACACCAGCAGATGGAATTAAATAAGCATTAGGAGCTCAGTAAGTCTGTTGGACTGCAACTCCCAGCATTCCTCACCACTGACTATCCCAGCTAGGACTGAGAGTTGTGGTTCAACAACATCTGGAGGATTTGGAGGACCTGTTTTAGAGTAACAGACTATACCGTTGTTGTTGTTGTTGTGTGCCTTCAAGCAATTTCCAACTTATGGCAACCCTAAACTGAACCTATCACAGGGTTTTCTGGAGCTGAGAGCATGTGACACACCCAAGGCCACCCAGCAGATATCCATGCCTGAGCAGGGAATCAAACCCTGGTCCCCAAGGTTGTAGTTCAATGCTCAAACCACTACACCCACACCATATCATACTAGCAAGCTATTAAGAGTGGCACATTCCCCTGGCACTATCCAACTCATTTGGGATCTGTGCCTGTTCAATTCATTCCCCATAGAGGGAAAACTGAGGTAGGATCCTCTGCATGCTTGCATCATACTGGGCTCCAGTCAGCAGCCCAGGACCAACCATCCCATTAAGCAAAGTAAGGCAGCCTGTTCAGGCAGCAGATGTGGGTTGTCATCAAAGGCATCCATCAAAGGGCAGCAAATAGTGACTTATTAATTTTGCTATCATTGTGCTTTTAACTCCAGGGATGGTGAGAGGTACCTGGGGATTGTCTGTCTCAAGTACTAAGGAACCTGGTTGGCTCTGGGTACTATATACCTTGACTTAAATAAGTGCATCCACAGTTTTCTGCTCTATCTCAAGCACATAATGACTTAAGTGAGCCTTGAAGTGGGAATCATGGGTCACTCACCATTGGAGTGTCCTGCCATCTCTCATTTCCACTGAGATGACCTTTCCAGATACCTTTTCTTTGTGCTGCTGTTTTTCCACATCAAAAGAGCAGGTGTGGTGGAAGAACAAAATGAGTCAATAACAACACAGTCAAAATCCACTCATCACAGAATGATTAAGGCCTAACTCAAGGGAAAGAACAACTTGAACAAAAAACATGCCAGTAGAATGTGCAGTTGTATTGGACATGTGTCTCATTCCCCATAAAAAGGAACCAGCTAGAACCTAGTGTCCTCACACCTCAAAGCAGGTTGGTGGGTTGAGCCCCCTATTTCTCCAACTGATACACAGGCACCATGGGGAAAGTAGGGATCAGTGATAAATCTAAGGGGATTTTCTACCCTCAGAATATTTCCCGTGACCTCATTTGCTCCCCTAGTTTTCAGTTGCTGGATTTTCCATTAGATTTCTGTGAGTGTGAATTGCCCTAAGGTAACACCTGGAGTTTGTACTTTGATGAGGCACTAGAGCTCTCTGGTAGAGAATTCTAAATGCTCTTCCCTAAATGGAAAATCCCAGGATGTTGCCTTGGTTGTTAAACAGGCATTATAGTAGGATAATTGTGCAATGTGAAAGAGCCCCTGCTTTTTGTTAGATAGGAAGACCCCAACGCAGCTAATCAAATATGCACAAAATGTTAGTTCAAAATTTAAAAGTATGAATACAGGTTAGTTCAGTAAATACTTTTATCCATAAGAGTTAGAATGATGTACAGAACACAGCTGCCACTTTTTGTCCAGTAAGGTTTTTTTGTGCTATGACATAGCTGGCACAGATGTGTATGTAGAGATGAAGGAAAACATCTGTCTTCTGGCATCTCACTGGAATTCCCAGAAATCAGAGGTGAACTACTTGAGAACCCAAAACCATTATTTAGCCAAAGTACGCACTACACAGGACCACATTCCATTGCTCTTAAGCATCTCTTGAAAACAGAGCGAGGCAGTTCAGTTAAAACATGATAATAAATGGATGCCCTCCTAGGGACTCTAATATACCGTACCATGGTGATGACTGCTTACTTAAAATTATAGCCAGCTAAAAAAAAAAGGGAAGCTGCTGCTGAACAACCACAGAAAATATCTGAGTGCAAACTACAGCTTTTATCATTTTACCAAACAATGACAAGTATTTAAACATTCATCAGTTCAAAATAATCCTGTTCTTTTTTCATATTGACTTCTGAAAGACTTTAAAAATTGCAGCCAGTATCCACTAAGTCAGTTATGAATATGATTGTAACTGTTTTGTATTCAGGATCCCTACATATTCCTTAGTTTAGGGGATATATAGCAACCAGGAAAATTCCCCAATCCCCACTTTGCAGCTGCTGCAATTAACAAGGGTCTGTTCCCTGTTGATCTGGAAGTAATTAACCAATGCTTCCATTCCCCCTTGTGCAAGTGATATCTGGCATGAGGCAGGATTACAGCAGGAACACTGCTTCTGTGTATCACACCAGAGATCGTTCAACGGAAGGGATGGGAGTGTCAGTCAGCTGCTTCCTGACTGACAGGGATTGGTGAGGGGCAGGCTGGCCCAGGAGTCACTATGTACCTACAGTGGTTACGCATTCATAACTGCCCAAGTGAATACCAGCCAGAGATTTCATATATATGTATATGTACTTTTTTCTAGATTCAATGGACCAAAACATAAAAGAATATTGTAAACAAACTGCAATTTAAGACCATTTTTTTAAAAAAGTCGTCCCTCCACATTCACAGGTTTGACTTACACAAATTTGACTATCTGTGAAGTGTGCACATGCCTCCTCCCCGACATTCTTATCATCCCATACCCTTGTGTTTTGCCAGGTGCGGAGAAGGAAGGCAAATCTCCAGACAAAAGACAAGGAAATGGGGGAGGCATATATGAGCCTTCCTTCTCCCCTTCGGAGCTCCCACTCCCACTCCCTTACCTCTGGCCCTAGCAGGCAAAAGGCAAGGCAGTAGGAGGGGGGAGCCCCCGAAGGGAATGGGAGGAGGATTGCAGGGGGGAGTTATTCACAGTTTTTCCACTTTCAGAAGCACTCTGCACCCTGAACCCTCAGGAAAATGGAGGAGCCACTGTATAACAAATTGTATCTTAGACTGTACACATATGCATCTTCTTTAAAGTTCAAAGCCTCCAATGAGGTGCTAGTGCAGGACTCAATCACAGAACTGTTTATGCAGTATAGCAACCTTGGGGGCAAAAAGTCCAAATAATAGATACAAAATAGATGGAAATGCAAAACAGATTTCAGTTATAACAAATTTCCCTATTCGCATCTTCCTTCATACATAAATGAAAATCCCACTATCTTATACAAGGTGAAAAGGTCCTGCTACTCCAAACTGGCAATTTCAGCTTCTTCTTTTTCAGATTTCCCTCTCTTCTGAATTCAGCCAGCACCAACAACCCCTCCTTTAGGGTTTCTTCTCCCAATGGGCTAAACCATAATTCATAGGGGTTACACATACACACCCAGTAAAATCACAAATCAGGAAGACCATTCTAATAAAGAGAATATGAATGACCTGAATATTACTGGAGTTTTTTTTCCTATTAGAGTAGAACCACTGGAACAATTATTGAATGGTAACTCAACATGTAGATAAAACACAACAAAATACAAAATCCACAAAACTACCTTTGTAGAGTTGAAAGCTTTCACAGAGCTACCTTTGTAGAGTTGAAAGCTTTCACAGCCAGAATCCATTGGTTCTTGTGGGTTTTTTGGGCTTTGAGACTGTGTTCTGAATACAACCAGAACATGGTCTCAAAGCCCGAAAAACCCACAAGAATCAAAGGGCTACCTTTATTGACCAGCTAAAATGCATGAAATACACCATGCAGGCTTTTGAAGATTAATTTGTTTTTCTTCAACCTTCTGTATTACCAGAAGTTTATAAGTTACTGTTAATGAAGCGCACAGATATGAATCTCTATTCACTTTTTTCCCTCATGCACATATTCCAAAATGCTTCTGAGGCATAGTACAAAGATGTACTATGAGTAGGATAACACATGAGGTAAACTATCAATGCTGTTAATGCTGTTGACTTAGATAACCCCTGTATAAGCTGCCATACACACCCATGTTTTCACCTCTGATTCTCAGGATGGCATTTGAACACAGGTCCAGTATTAGTCCAGTATTCACTTTATACAGTAGCCAATCAGGTACCAACGGGAAGACCACCAGCAGGACATGAGAGCATCAGGAGCTTCATATTGATGCCCCCCTTTAACTGATACAGAGGTAAATTGCCTGTGATCCTAGTGGTGACATATAGCCATTCAGACCAGTAGCCATTAATGGCCCTAGCCTCCATGAAATCATTTAATCGAACTTTAAAATTAAGTTGGCAGCCACCATCATATGCTATGGCAGTGAATTCTACAGTTTTGCAATGCAATGTGTGAAGAATTCCCTTTGTTCATTCAAATTCAGTAGATGATTCTGGGTTCCAGTATTACAACAGCGGAAGAAAAACTTTTTATTTTGTCTACACTGTGCACAATGTTACACCCTCTGAGCAAGTCTTCCCTTACTTGCTTACTTTTTTATAAATTCACTGGCCCTGCGTAATACAATCTTTTATCATAGGACAGCTGCTATTAACAAAGACAGCCCTCCCATTAAGATGCCTCTGATACAGGACACTTAAAGGACAGTGCATTTTCAGTAATTTATGGCCATATTTCTACCTACACAAGCAACAAAATCTTTTGGACTAAGCCTGGCCATCACTGCTGATTGTTTGGGCACTGTGTATACGTTGGCTCAGGTCCACCATAAACCCATTCATAGACCAATAGCCATGCTAATCTGGAGTGTGCCTTGCAAGACTGTGTCCACGATGTGTGTTTGCATAGCAAGACATATTCCTCTTAATGCGACCTATGTAATAGGTGGTCTGAGACTGGAATGCAGATGTGAAAAGCAGATGTGGAGACAGCACCTGAACAAGGCTGCATGTGTGACAGCAGGGGCCTGGGAAAGAAGCCGTGTAATGAGTGTGTTAAGATGTTTTAATAAAGAAGTTACCTATTGTAAATAAATCCATATGTCTTATAATCCATAGCTTTGTTCCTTCTTAGGCATCTGGTACTATGGATTTAAGAAGTCCAAGCATTAATGCTATAGGCTTATTACCTTTAAAGAGAAAGTTGGGTGGAAATTAATGGCTCCTTTTAAATTAAAGTCCCGAGGAAGGACCGTAGGTTCCTCTATTAAAAAAGAAAAGCATTTCTTTTCAAGGAAGCTGAACTCACCCCCAAGAAGGCAATTAACAGGAAACAAGCAGGTTTCCACGTGTACATGCAAATCATTTGCCTCAATAGGGAAGTGTATTATGGATGGTTCAGGCAAATACTCCTGTCACTAATTCTTAGTACCTTGCCCATCCTCCAAGTAGCTTAAGGAGGTGTATACAGGTTACCTCCTGAACCCCATTTTGTACTCACAATGACACTTCTGAGGTGTAGTGTCAGCGTAGAGCAGAAATGGCCTTAGATTTTAATAAGAGAAAGGCTTATGGTATAGGGACTAAAGTCTCTTTCACGCTACAGCATTATTGCCACTTTGATACCACTGCACCTGCCACAGCTTCATATTATGGAATACTAGCATTGGCCTCTAGTGCCTCCCCAAAGTACAAAGCCCAGAATTTCATAGGGTGCAGCCATGGCAATTAAAACGGTATCAAAGTGCCAGAGTGGTGCAGTATTCAAAAGACCTAAGCTGTTGTCAAGGACTTCTCTGCTTCAAATCACCCCCATGACCTCACTGGCTGACTGGCCCAAGCACTGGAGAGCGGGGAGAAGGGGAAAAAAGACAAGCTAAAAGGCTTACTGGTGCTTTTCCCCTCCGACAGCGAAGAGCAAAGTTCTGTAGATTCTACTGCTTCCAGGAGCCGTCTTGAGAAGGGAGGGATGGGAGCAAAGAGAAGCAGCCATTACACAGCAGAATATGCAACCATGTGGCAGAGAGGACATACCTCCAGCAGTGGGAGGAGGCTTTGCTCACCCAAAAGTGGGAAAAATCCATTTTAAACACAAGCCTAGGGACCCTGAGGAGGAAAATGGGTGGGGGGAAAAGAAAACACAGGCCTCGCCAATAGTCAAATTTGCACTAAGGTCAAACCTACAAATGTGGAGGGAGCACTGTACTGTGTTCTTAGCCTCAGTTGCAAAATTAGCAAGGGAAGACTGAACTGTCTTTCAGTTTTCTTATAGGGGTTTGTGAGATAACGGATTGGAGGAAGTCTTAGTTTTGCTTTGGTTAAACTCACTGAAATCAATGGGATATAAATTACTTACAGAAATGTAAAATATGTTGGTGGTGTTGTTATTCCTTGAATCCAAAGTGACTTTCTCACTACATTATTTTAAAAGGTGCGTTGTTGGTCCTTTAAAAAAAAAGCTCCAGAATTCCTTAAATCAAATCAAAGTCCTGAAGGAGAAGGGCACCCTAGAAGATAGCACATATATTAGATTTCCTCTGAATATATTTAGTGGGTTTTTGTGCACATCTAAGGAAGGAAGATCTTCAAGATGCTACAAGAAAGCGCTGCAGTGGTTTTTTTAAGTGCCACTGGTTAAAATACAGCATTGAAAATGGTCTCAAATTTTCTAAACCATCTTCCAATTTATATTTTTAAATGCTTTATAGCACAACGTTATGATACTGTACTACCCCAAATGAACCAGAAATTATGCTTGATGAGAATATAAACTTTGTTTTCCATCCTTTCCGGGGTGTGTGTGCACAATTTATTTTCTTTTATGTTTGAATGTTGCATTTAATACATAGATGAAATTTCATTATATTGGATTAGGCTCCCCAACTTCATCTAGATTTGTCCATGTGCCCATTCTATTTTTGGTGGTAGCTTGCAGTTCCCACATTGGCAGGCTGGTGAATCTGATTTGGGTTTTAGTCTAGACTTCAAATGAGCTATCCAAATTGCTGAACCCATTCTGCGGATACAGTTCAGTAACTAGCCCAGAGTGGGTTCACCATCTCATTGATATGGAAGCCAACAGCTGCCCCTCAATATTTCTGATAGTTTTTCTTTTTTTTTTTAATGAAAACAAAGAACCGTTCAAATTAGCCCTGGCTTATTTTGCTGATTATAAATGGGTGGAGAATAGGAACTGGAAAAGTGTTGGAAACAGCGCAATATGACATACTGGAAAGCAAGGACCAAGTTCTTCAGGAAGAAGTTCTATCTAATGAGTTTGTGGTACTTTGATGAAAGGATGTAAGGTAAAGCTTTTCCAAAGATATAGCTTTTCCTGATATTGTTAGAGCTAAAGCTCTAGGGATAATAATCCTCCTTTATTCCTCTCTTAGATTTGTTATTATTAAGCCACAATAGACACTTCTGAGGTTTAAATTTAATAACTCTAAATAGCTCTTACAGGACAGAAGCCGAATACAGTCATTCAGTACAAGGGAGAAGTGATAATTAAAAATAAATAGATCAGCAATTGGAAGGTACTTCAATTAAAGCTAAGGGATAAAAAGATGACTAGACAGTCGCATTTCTTTGAAACAAATCAGATTTCAATCAGATCTGCCTGGGAATAGAGGCAAGATTTCTGAGTTGTAAGCATCAACTAAAAACTAGCACAATTAACATCTTGCATTTCAACCTTGTTTATCTTCACAGAACAGCCAGTGATGATACTGTTATCTAATTTTCAACAGATGCTTCACTTAAATTTTCAACAGAGTTCTTTCCCACTACAACTATGAAGCCAGATTTCAGGCAGCCTACATTATTCATTATAGCCGTACGCAGAAAGAGAACATGACAGTTCCATACACTGAAAGCAAAGACTGAAAAGGAAATGAAGAGAAAGAAGGAGAAACAATTACTATTTAACGCCCCCCTCCTCTTCCCAAAGATCACCTTTTTAAATTAGGGATTCACAGACTGTACAACTTACAATCTTCTAGTCAAGTCTGTTCACTCTGCTTCAGAAAGGCTTAAAATAAGCTTAACGGAAACAAATTTGTGGCAAAGATCATACAGTTCCATCACATGGGACCAGAGCTTAGAAAACTTACTTTTATGGACTGTAACTCCCAGAAGATTCCAGTGTCCATAAATATGGTCATTGGGAGACTGGGGAGATTATGTGGTTTACAGCACAAAATATTAACTAACCCAAGCTCTGCAAGTAAGAATAAAATACAAGTTATCCATCCTCTGTCATTGCCCATATGACCATTTCTGATTTTAAAAAAAAATCATTACTGGAAGCCAACCTCCACATGATATAAATGCAACATAAAAATAGGATACTTAAACAAAGGCCATTCCTTCTTTTTCTAATAGTCTGACATGACTGCCATTACTTATGTAACCGGAACAGTACCATCCATATATAGTACAGAAGTGTCAGTAGGCTTGGACAGACCTCAAGATTTGCACTGCTACAATTTTTTAAAAACAAAACCCCAAAAACCTTATGTAGGAAACATTGTCCTTTCACACCATACAGTTATAGCGCTACGATTTCAATTTAACTGTTACGACCACATCCTATGGACTCCTGTAGTTTGATGAGGCAGTAGAGGAGCTCTCTAGGTGAGAATTCTAATTATACTATACTATACTGCCAATCCCAGGATTCCACAGGATGGAACTATGACAGTGAAAGTGGAATGATAGTGTGAATGGACCCCCAAACACAGTCCTTCCAAGCATTTTATCATATTAAATTATAGCACAGCAATTCCATTTTAATTACCATAGTTCCATCTTCTGGAATCCTAGGGTTTACAGTTTAGGGGGTATTTAGAATTTTCACCCAGAGAGCTCCTCTGGTGCCTCTGATCAAAATACAAAACCCAGAATTCCATAGGATGCAGCCATTGCAGTTAAGGCAGAATCATAGCACTATAAATCTGTAGTGAGAAACGTCCTGTAGAGAGGGACAGGGAATTGAGGGTTTCCTTCCTTTTTTTCTCATGTGTTGAAAATGTTGTTGTCTTGGGTCTCCAGCTCTGGCAGAGTATAAATAAAGTAATGCAATACAATACAATACATTGTAGGAAATGGCCTCATGATTTAAGTGGACTTGCTGGCTCCATTAAAAACAGAGTTGGTAAATGCACCCTGTGTGTACCAGCAATTTGGATTTTTCCATAGCTCTGACCATCAATGAGTATACTCTCTTCCCCCCCCCACTTGGCACTAGAGTTAGCGCACATCAAACAGTTGTGGGGGAGGGAAGGAAGACATGTACTGTATTGTTATGAAGGAACAGGACATAAATCAAAGCATCAAATATACCTAGGAGAAATCCTCAGAGGGATTGATTATTAATCTGAAGCCTCATTTCCATAATCTCAATACAACCCTTGTGAACTGGGAAAAAAATCCTATTTACTTTCAATCTATCTGCCAAAATATTGTAACCCACAAAGATTATATCTCCTTCTTAACCTTATATTTACTGTTGCATTGGATTAGTCAATCATAGTTTTTCTGGCATGTTACAAACATGGTTCAGAATTTTTTTTACACTGATTTTTCTCACATTAATTAATACTCATGTGACATGGATTATGGAATATTTATTACGACATTAAATATGAAATTATTCTAGCTATGAAGCATTTCATGCAGTCCAAGGAATATATTCAAAAGACTCGCCTCTTAACATAAATTATATTGCTGAAATTGAGAAAATGTGGGCCTAAATACAATCCTCACAGTAGTGGGGCTGAGTGTATATGGATTTTGCCAGAAACAATGGCCTAAATTCAATAATTAAATTAGAATCCACCCACTGAATTAATAGGGACTTGGTAAGTCTTCACACTTGGAAGTTCTAGCCATTCAATAGGTTTAACTATAGTTAGGACCAGCAATTGGATTTAGGTCTTGAAATAATCATGAGTAGATGCTAACTTGAGTCATCCAATAATTTTCAGTAGAGTTGCTGTTTATTTCATTCTTACTTTGATAACCTGATTTCCCTGATGTTACATGTTATTGTCAAAACCTTCTTGCGAGCCTGGTAAATATATACCTACGCACAAATGTAGCAATGTAGAAATGTGTTTAAAATGTGTTTGTGTGTTTTTTAAAAAAACAGACCAATCACCGATGGTGGGGCAGGATGAGGGAGGGGAATTGGAGTGGCCAGGGACTTGCTGTTGTGGATGTAGCAAACACTGTTTTCCGCAGTAGTACAATATAAGTTTGGAGGGGGGAGTGCAGACAGCACAGTTTCTGAACTGGAGTATAAAAACACCGTTCTTGACATGCAGTGAACCGCTCCTCCCCTCTCATGCAAAAATGGCCTAGGTTAGGACATTTGTTACCCGGTAAACGTCATGCCTGCTTAGCAATTCCAGTGCTCTTAACCATTTCACCACTCTGACTCCCTTGCTAATATACATGGCCTGCATATGGAATGGAATGAGAGAATTGTTCTTTCTCACTTGATCTTAATCTCACATTTAATCTAACCTCTCTGATTCTAGCCAGAAGGTAGATGCAGAACAGTGTGGAGAGTGAGCCCTAGTACCAACAACTAGGAGGGAAAGAATGAATAAATACATACATAGATACATACATAGATACATACATACATAGGCCTGTTGGAGAGTCCTTACAAGTTTCAGCAAGAATTCAACAAAGCCTTGCAAACTTTAGAAAGCTGCTGCTCTACTAACTGAAATGGAGATTTGCACATAGCCCTTGTCATCCACCTGGAGATGACCCATGAAAACTGGAGACTCAGGGCCAGAGCCTGAGATCTGGCAACTTTAGGCCTCCACTATGTACTGAAGCAGTCATGTGACTACCAGTTGAGCACATGGAACTTTGAACAATGACATGCAGGATCTATGGGGGAAAACCCCATTACCATATAATAGACTCTCACTCCTTCCTGACGTATCCCACTGAATTCAGGAGGAAATGCCTTTGGCTCTTAAGCAAATTTGAAAGTATAGCTTGTGCATACTCATAACCCTTTAGAATATTCCATTTTTGTTCTGTGAGTCTCTGTGCACCACAGGCTTTCTCCAAGAATATTACATACGCATTATATCAAGATATCTTGAAGATATCAAGGATAAGAACAGACAGTCTCATAGGTATGTTTTTTTTAAAAAAAAATGATATCTCTATGGCTTTAAAAACTTTCAGAGTATCATGCTCTGATAGCTTTGTGTCACTCTAATTTTTTCAGAGATTCAGTAACACAACCATCTATCCAACCTCTGGAGTTGTAGCCGTGGTTGGCAAGATGTCAGAAAGCTCAGCAAAAGTATTTCTATTGCTTTGCTTGTTGCTCAAAGATGTAATTCATCTAAGTCTACTTTTTACGCTCCTAATTGCCTTATTATCTTCCTTGGTGCTGTGGTTGAACCTTTTAAACACATTGTTGCCTCCTAGCCTTAGGGGAGAAAAAAATCTTTTTATAATACAAAGGTCATATGTCAAACTGACCTCTCAGAAGCAGTTCTAATCATAGCCTTCCCTTTGGGCTCTACTTTCTCACAGGCTCTATTTTTATATAAGAATTAAGCGGTCATATTTTCCCAGTTTCTCTCCCTGGTTCCCTCTTCCCTCTGTTCCATTTTTCCCTCTATAAATGTTTTTATTAAACTTAGGGATAGCTCACAGTTTTGTGGTATTTTAGATCTCCTTTCTATGTGATGTGTATCTGTTTTGTGAATGTATGAATGTCTCATGGTGTGTTTACACATGATAAGCTAGACTGGGGTTGAGAATCATAGGCCCTTTCGGCATGTGTAAAAATAAACGAGCAAAAACGGGACTCACCGGCCTTCTTCTCCATCCAGGTGAGTCCGTCGGGACGAGGAGGAGTGCAAGCTCATCGCTCCGCACTCCTCCGGCGTCCAAAATAGCAGCTTCCGGTTGGTGGAGGCTCTCCACCAACCGGAGAAGCTCGTCAGCTGAAAGCCCGCCCCCGGAAGATTCGCAGGCACGCACTTGCGCGCGCCTGCAAATCTGTTCCGGAGCTGGGCGATGAAGCAGTACAGAGATGCACTCTCCGTGCTTTTTAAAAACCTCTAAAAAGAGGTTTTTAAAAAACATGCTGCGTGACCAGTTCTGGTCGCTCCAGGGTGGACTGAGGTACGGAACTACAAAAAGTAGTCCACCCCAGTCCACTCTACGGTGCAGAAGACCTCCGTTGGAGGCCTCTCTGCACCGTTTTAATAGCCTGGTGCAGAAAGGGCCATAGACTCAGAAGGCATTCTAAAAGCCATCTAGTCCAACCTGCTGCTAAAGCATCTATCAGAGATGGCCATCTAACCTCTGTTTAAATGTCTCCAATGAAAGAGAATTCACTACCTTCCAAGAGACATGCATGAACTCTTCGCCCTTTTGAAAACCAGAGATCTGCAAACTGAACCTTAATGGGAAAAACATCATTTCACTTTTAAAACTTCTAAATCCCAGGAGTTTGTTTGGAGTACCAGAGTTCAATGGAGCTCAGACTCCTTCCACCATAAAAATCTTTTCCTGGTTACTCAAGACTTTCTTGATTTAAGGAGATCTGCATCTTGCTTTTCAGCATCTGTATGAAACTGCTGGGTAAACTGGGTATGAAACAGTCCCTGTAGCTTGGCAAACAGGAGCTCGGCTAACAGGCAGCAAGGCCAACAGGCATTTCACATAGACATTTAGCAGGAGAGTTTTGAGGGGGAGGCCAGGAGTTCTGTTTCAATGCCTACCTAAGACTAGGTAGCTACTATGGTCATCTATAATAGCTATAGTATATTTGTGTTCTTTCTGGTGGATGTGGGTAGCTACACCTGCAGCTGGTGTAAGTTGGTTGCCCTGTTGCAGGAGAAGATCCAGCAACTTGAGGCCTGCATATCTACTCTTCAGGATATTAGAGAGCATGAGGTTTTCTCTGGCAGAGCAAAGCAGACTGTCCTTGATGAGGAATATACAGAGGATGTCTCTGAGAAGGAGGTATATAGTAGGTAGACATTTGAGGAATGTGGTACATAGAAGTAGAAAGACCAGGGATCTTTCTCTGAGTTTGGAGCTCTAGAATTGATTTGAAGCTCTCTCCATTATCAGAGAGGATGAGGAACAGGAACAAGACCAATACTGTCAGTCCTCAAAGGATGTGCAAGTGACCTTGGAAGATTCAGTACATGGATTGGCTCTTGCCAATTCACAGAGGAGATGTGTAGTGGTGGTAGGAAACTCCCTGCTGAGGGAGACAGAAGCAGTGATTTATGGGCCTGACAGGATGTTTCCAGAGGTATGTTGTTTCCTGGGGCAAAGATTTATGATGTAATGAAGTAGATGACAAAACTCATCAACCCAATTGACCCTTATCCCTTCCTTTTGGACCACGAGGGAACCAAGACACTGTAAGACTCAGTCAATCATAAGACTCTGGGTAAAAAGTGAAGGACTATGATGCACAGGTTGTCATTTTGTCTCTTCTCCCACTTGAAGGTCACAGCCCAGGAGGAGAGATTAAAATAGTGGAGGTGAATAACTGGTTCCACAGTTAGTGCCTCCAGGAACAGTTTGGCTTCTTGGACCATGGTCTGTGGTTTCATGAAGATGGACTTCTGGAAAGTTGCACCTCACAGCAGTTGGCAGGAACATTTTTGCTAAGAGTCTCACAAACTGATCAGGATGGCCTTAAACTGATTTATATGGGGGGAGGAGACAGTATTCTTGAGGGAAGGAGTTTATCAAGTGCTGGAGATAATAGCCTGAATCTTACAGGGAGAACTGGGCAAATAGTACAAGAACCCAACAACAGGAGGAGGAATAGTCTTAAATATCTCTACACTAATGTGCAGGTCATGGAAAATAAACAAGATAACCTTGAACTCTTAACATACCAAAGCAAATATGATATAATAGGCATCACTGAAAGAAACCTAGTGGGATGAATCTCATGATTGGAATGTTGCCATAGAGGAGCAGTAGAAATATATGCCAAAAATATTTACACCTGTAAAGAGATCCATGGCTTAAATTCTAGAAGCCAGGTTGAGAGCAACCGAGTAAAAATTAAGGGAGAGAGAAACAAGAACAATGTCATTGTGGGCATCTACTACAGACCCCCTGTGCCAGACTAAGGACTTGGATGATGCTTTCCTGGAACAGATGACCAAAAAGTCAGAAAGGAGAGATGTAATAATAATGGGAGATTTCAACTATCCTGATATTTGTTGGAAGTCAAACTCTGCCAAGAATATAAGGTCCAACAAATTTTTCACTTGCCTTGCAGATAATTTCATTGTCCAGAAGGTGGAAGAGTCAATAAGGGGATCAGCTATTTTAGATCTGATCCTAACCAACAACAGTGACCTGGTTAATGGGGTGGAAGTGGCAAGATCCTTATGTGGGAATGACCATGTTCTCCTGGAGTTTGTTACAGAGTGGAAAGGAGAAGCCAAGTGCAGTGATGTAGACTCAAGTCGATTGACTTGGACTTGGCAAATACTGCACACTGACTCAACTTGACTTGAGACTTGCACATTTTTAGTGACTGACTTGCTGCCCTTGGTTCAATGACATAACACATCCATCCAGAAACCTTACAACTTACTGGTCACATGATGATCTGTCTCAAGCCCAAAGTATGGATACATTTCTCAGAGAGAAAAGCAAATAGGTTAGGCAATGGACTTGAGGTGAGGTTGAAGTCTGACAACAGCCTGTTTGACAGCAGCCTGTCCCCGCTATGTATCGAAGGAGATTTCTAAAAGGTAAGACTCATGCCCAGAGTGCAGAGTGCGTATCTCAGAGGAGAACAGCAAATGTGTTAGGCAATGGGCTTGTGGAAGAAGGATCTTTCCTTCTAAAGCTCTTAAAGCTTCAGCAATGGTGACCAAGAAGGATCTATTCCCCACTTCTGAAAAAGTCTCCAGCTTTGCAAATGGGAAGTAAGACGGATCCTGTTCCCCACTTCTGAAGCTGCAGATGGTAAAATCACAAAAGTGGAGGGCTGACTCTACTTAAATTATTAAAACTGACTTTATTTGACTGTCCAGAAATTCTGGAACACAGGCTGGAGTATAAAGTTGGCTCCCAGACTTGAGACTTGACTTGAAAGTATCTTGCAAGGACTTGAGACTCGACTTGAGACTTGGAAGGTTGAGACTTGAGACTTGACTTGAGACTTGGAGTAAAAGATTTAAATACATCACTGGCAAGTGTAGTCAGGCACTCATTCTAGACTATAAGAAAGTTGATTTCAGTAATCTTAGAGAAATACTGGCTATGATCCAGTGGTCAGGAATACTAAAAGACAAGGGAGTTCCTGATGGATGGGAATTTCTTAAAAGTGATATATTGAAGGCACAATTTCTAACAATTCCAATGAGGAGGAAAAATGGGAGTCAAAACTGTATGTTTTTATAAAAATACATTTTAAAGCATTGTAGCGCAAAAGTGAAATAGTGTACTGGTGTGTCATGCCATTACAAAATTGCTGCACTAGTACAGCTTCCTGAATAAATAAATAAATAAATAAATACGACCAATTTGAGCAGTAGGGTGGGGTGAAGGTGGGGCATGGGAGTGGCCAAGGACACCATAATGTGGAAGGAACATTGGCAGCAGTACTGCTACTCATACGCTTAAGGCAGAAGGGTGTAGAAGAGAGTGTTCCTAACCTGACACCATTGTGCAAATGGTAATGCCAGGATTTTGGATTTTAGCGGAAGAATGTGCTAATGGGGTATGGTGCAGTAAAGGCCTACATCAATAGGAGTATAACATCTAAGTCAAGGGAAATAATAGTACCACTCTATTCTGCTTTGGTCAGATCTCATCTGGAAGGTCAAACATCCAGTTCTTGGCACTACAGTTTAAGAAGGATATTGTCAAGCTGGAGTGTGCCCAGAGGAGGGTGACTAAAATGATAAAAGGCCTGGAAGCCATATCCTATGGAGAGGTTGCTAACAGATCTGGGTCTGTTTAGCCTGGAGAACAGAAGGTTAAGAAGTGACATGATAGCTGTGGGATGCCATATGCAGAATGGAACAAGCATGTTTTCTGCAGCTCCAGAGAGTAGGACACAGAGACTAGGACACACAACAAACTTCAGGAAAAGAGGTTCTATCTAAACATTAGGAAGAACTTCCTGATGGTAAGAGCAGTCAGATAGTGGAATATACTACCTTAGAATATGATGGAGTCTCCTTTGTAGGTTTTTAAACAGAGGCTGAATGGCCATCTGTCGGGAGTGCTTTTGTTACCCTGATTTCTGGGGTCCCTTGGGGGACACCTCAATGTGCTCCACGTGATGGGGAATGGAAACTAGCTAGAGCATGAGCAATAGCAATGTGAGAGGTAGGGTAACCTAGTAGGGTCTTTTTACCCAGTTTTTACGGGGTCAGGCCAAGCAAAAAAACAGATGAAAATGTCCAATAAATGATTTTATTGAATAAAAGTCTCACGCACCAATGCAATCATGCACACACTCACCCAAGAGCCATTAAAAAACAAAAGAGAGGAAATCAGATAGGGGAGTATTGAAGGGGTACAGCTGGGGTAATACTGTACCTTTTCCTGAAGTCTGGGGTCCAGGAAGGCAACAGAGAAGTGGGGCTCAGCACAGAGAGGGCTGAGGGGATTACTTGACGGATGGAGCAATGGTCTGCTGGGCTGACCAGGAGCAATCCGAAGAAACGCTCAAAAGCCGGGACTATTTTTAGAGGAAAAAGTACCTGGAGGACTAATCCTTTCCTGGCAAGAACAATGGGTGTTGGAGCCATAACAAAGCTCCACCATGGTAATTTCTTTCTGTGATGGGATTGCAAGGTGTTGCCAAAGTCTCAGGATCTTTGGCTGTGTTAGTTTGTGGTGTGACTTCATGTAAATGGTCCTCGTCTGATGGAATATTTGCTCAACTTGGGGCAGACACGCTAATCCCCTCAAGTCAGCATCTTGGGGCTGACGACCCTTTGTTTATTGTGGGTTTACACATCTTGAGGTCTCCTGGGGCTACGTGACTGGGGATTTTACTGGTCTGACCTGGTTTTCAGTCGTTCAACTGTGACTACCTACGTGCCCATCTGGGCGACCTCTCAGGCACATGGAATTATATTTAATATTAAAATTGTAGACCCTGGGATAGGGTTTTTCCAGTGTAGTAACACTTTAATTGTGTATTCCTGCACGGAAGGGGGTTGGACTGGATGGCCCTTGTGGTCTCTTCCAACTCTATGATTCTATGAAACTGCAGTTAAAATAATCCTCATTATGCTGATGTCCAACTCTCTTTCTCATTCATATTAGATCCCAGGGCAGCAATAAGACCTTTCAACTGTAAGATTTGGAGCTGAAACAAAGCCACTAGAGCAATTGATTGAACTGAAGTGATATCACAGAGTATTTACAAACATACCATCTGCTGAGAAAAGTTGCTTATCTTTCAAAAGTCATCAGTTTCCAGATTTGTGACCTGAAGTGAAAATTGAAGCAGCTGTGGTGGACAATTTAACAAAACTTAGAGACAGGAGGTATTATGTAAGCAAATTAAGAGACTGTGGCCTAGGAAGCTAAGAGGAAGGAGTGATGTTCAAGTTAAAGAATCTCAGAGCTGTGAATGCTAAGAAATATACTAGTTATCAATATGTTTCTGGACCCAACTGAAAATTGCTAGTTGTTCATTTTAGAACTGTACATGGGCAGAATATTTAAAGGGCTGTTGCATTCCTACAAATCTTTCCAAGCCTCAGTATCAACAACAAAGGATCAAGTCATAGTAAGATCTGTTGGGCTGGTGGGAACAAGAGACAGGTTTGTTTTTGGGCTGGCCTCCTCTTTATAGAATTTCTTAGCTGGTTGTCCCATGAAGGCTTATCTTTTATACTCCGATTTTTACTGTTGTGCTTCCTTCTAAGTGCTTTATGTTGTACTAACAGTATATTCCATTTAATGTTTCGGCAGGCTTTATCTTGAGATGTAATTTAAGTTTATTTTCAAACTAGCGTATTTACCTGGCATTGCCCGGGATTTTATTTTACTGTTAAGAACTCACCAAACTGTCTTCTCTAGTACCTGTAATTTTCCCTCATATTTCCCAATATAGTCTGTATTCAGAGTTGTAGACATACAGAATTCCTGAGGGAATTCACTGCCCTCCTCCTTGCTGCTAGGCCTCATCTCCATAGCAACCAACCTATTCCAGTACCCATAACTTTTCCCCATATTCCCCAATGCAATCTGTATTTAGAGTTGCTTATATAGAGAGGTTGGGTTCCTGAGGGAATACACTGTCCTCCTTGCTGCTAGACCTTGTCTCCATAGCAACCAGCCTATTCCAATACCTGTAACTTATCCCCATATTCCGCAATCTAATCTGTAATTCAGAGTTGTTAAGATACAGAGGTTGTGTTCCTGAGGGAATACGCTGTCTTCTTCCTTGCTGCCAGGCTTCGTCTCCATAGCAACTGGCCTATTCCTGTACCTTTAATATTCCCCATATTCTCCAATCCAGTCTTTATTCAGAGTTGTTAACATTCAGAGGTTGGGTTCCTGAGGGAATACGCTGTCCTCCTCCTTGCTGCTAGATGTCATCTCCATAGCAACCAGCCTATTCCAGTACCCATGTCCCCAACCCAATCTGGCGATGTTGATGCACTGGCTTCTGATTTTATTTTATTGTTTAATTTTTTTTTGCTTTCTGTTCAATTTGTGCAATAGCTTTACATTTTTCTAGAAGCATTTTTTGTTTTAAATTTCAACTTTTAAGATTCTTCACATAGGGAACCCATATGATCTACTATGTGAGGAGAGAAGGCCTTGTAACTATGTTGTGAATGTCACTTTAATTTCTCTCACATATGCCTCCCAAAAGTTTTCTAGCATCCTTCTTGATGGGAGGCCTCATCTCCATAGCAACCGGCCTGAGGCCCAGGAGCTCTCTGGTTGAGAATTCTAAGGGCCTCTCCCTAAACTGCCAACCCCAGGATTTCATAGAATCTTCACAGCCAACCAATCCTATGAGGTCTTCTTATCTCACCCAGCCAATCATATGCTGATGCAAACAAACAGGCAAATGCGCAAACATTGGCCCTTTCCATGCGGGTGGGCGTGAAACGCGGCGGAACGGGGCAGCAGGAACGGAGCTTACCTTAATCCGGGTGGCTCCATCCCCACAGTGAGCAGTGCACATTCACCACTCTACACGCCGCCGGCGTCCAGTGGTGTCCGGCGGCACCCAAAACGGCAGCCGGTGGCTTCCGGCAGCGCTCCGCCAATCGGGGCAGTGTACCAGCCGGAAGCCCACCCCCGGGCAGCTCTGCAGGGACGTGCTTGCGCGCCCCTGCAGTTCTTCACGGGGTGCTGCGACGGGCTAGCGCAATCTTGTTTTAAAAAGACCACTTGAAAGGTGGTCTTTATAAAACACATGGCGCCACCCCCGTGGCCGCACGAGGGCGCTTTGAGGTGTAGAACCTCACCTTTTCAAGCCGCCCTAGTGCACCCCGCAGTGTAGACGACCTCCTGGTGAGGTCGTCCCAGCACGGGCTATATCCCCGTGTGGAAATGGCCATTGACTTTTATATAGTAGATGAATAACACAGAAAGACAAGGAGGAAGAGCAACATATGAGCGGACTTAAATTTTTTTAAAAAAATTATTAAAACAACGGTCTTTTGAGCATCTCGAAACATGTCTCCAGTTTCTCTGTTAGGTTTCCTGAGATGCTCCCCACGTTCTGTTTCTATTGCCTACACAAACTGGCAGTGGCTGTCTATGATATCAGATCTTCTTCTCTCCCTCCCTTAAATGGAGATGTTGCATACTATAATACGTACATGGACAAACAGCCACCAAGGGAGTTTATTCTTTTCATCTTGCTCATTTGTCCCATTTGGGCTCTCTAGAGTCCAACTCCCTTAGACCAGAATATGGCAGTTACACTCAGGAATAAAATATTCATTTGTTCTTAGGGCTTTTCATCATTCCTGCATTCATATCATGACATATGGGTGGTGCATGGCAGAAAAATAGCACATTAAAACTAATACTAAAACATCCAGAACATCTGGTATAATCAATGGAAACAGGAGAAATGGTCAAGGTACCTTTTTGCTTAATTAAGAACTATTTGATTGTTACAAAACTATTCTGAAAATCCAAGACAAAAATTTTGATTGGTGCTATAAAACTGTATGAGGACATAGCAGCTCTACTGCCTGGAAGCAGTACCTATGTCACAAGCCTCCATGTTTGGCAAACCGCTGCATGTCATCTTCAGAGTAGTGCAGGAATGAAGCAAGAAGGACAGCAAAAAATGTGATATACAGTTGGAGAAAAAATGCTATAGACTATCAGGCTATTGTAATAGGATGCACAACTTGTTAGAAAAATATTGAAAGTTTTTTTAAAATAAAATATATATAGTATTTGAGTGGAAATGATGTCAGCTCTGCTGAAAATGGTTCTAAAAATCCATGAAAAAAAATGGATTTGTGCAATGAATGTACTAAAATGAGGACACAGCAGTTCTACTGCCTGGAAACAGTACTACACTTCCTGTCCTACTGCAGACCACAAGGTTAAGTCTGGGTCTGTTTCTTCCTTAGAACTTCCTAAATGCATTACGGACAGCAGCTCCTTTCTAACTAGAAATATGTCCTTTTAAACACCTTCATTTGATGGAACATCTCCTTATATCAAATGAGACACAAGAGGATTGTCGGTGATGGGTACCAAACACCTGTGATGCATCAGACATCATGGGTGTTTGGTGCAGGGATGCAGATTTCCAGTTGTAGCTTCATGCCATCACCTGGGTGTTGGTTGTTAACCTGGATATAACTCTTAACAGGCAACTATGTCTGTATTATGTGTTCACTAGTGGCTCACCCATTGCTTCCTCCATCACAGGTTCTGCATCAGCGCTCTACATTGAAAGTTAAAAAGATTGTGCTTTAAATTGTATTTTATGTACAAAAAATGATGTTTTCTGTGCAAAACACTGTGTTGTAATTTTGTGCAGAATAAGGTCTTGAACTGTGAATTTTCTTTGGAAAGTCTGCACATTTCAGAGAGCTTCTCACAGCAAGAAGAAACTTGCTAAAATTACTTATTGCTTTTTTTCAAGAAGAAAATTAGCAAAGAAATATACTCCTGCCAGGCCATCACCTGGGTGTTGGTTGTTAACCTGGATATAACTCTTAACAGGCAACTATGTCTATGTTATGTGTTCACTAGTGGCTCACCCATTGCTTCCTCCATCACAGGTTCTGCATCAGCGCTCTACATTGAAAGTTAAAAAGATTGTGCTTTAAATTGTATTTTATGCACAAAAAATGATGTTTTCTGTGCAAAACACTGTGTTGTAATTTTGTGCAGAATAAGGTCTTGAACTGTGAATATTCTTTGGAAATCTGCAAATTTCAGAGAGCTTCTCACAGCAAGAAGAAACTTGCTAAAATTACTTATTGCTTTTTTCAAGAAGAAAATTAGCAAAGAAATATACTCCTGCCAGGCAGAGGGTCAGATACTTGCTTATTCCAGACGTCTCCTGCCCCTTGCATAAAGCCAGAGTCACTCGTGCAATCTGTATTCATAGAGAACAGCACAACTTTGCTTCCCTTGTTTACTAACCCTCTGCTTTACAAGATTCTCAGTCAAAAAGAAACATTTTGGCATCAAGGTGCTAGACAGATGCTCAAAATGGCAATAAGAGTGAGCTTTTAGGTAGGAAAAATAACCACTGTTATATCTTTGTAATATCTAGATTGGGTGTTGCTGTTGTTGTTTTTGTTATCTGCCTTAAAGTCATTTCTGACTTACAGAAAACCTAAGGTGAACCTATCATGGGATTTTCTTGGCAAGATTTGTTCAGAGGAGGATTGCCTTTGCTTTTCCTCTGAGTTTGAAAGAGTGTGAGTCTCCGGAGATCACCAAGCAATCTCTGGAGAACTGTGGTCTCCAGAGTTGTAGTCCAATTCTCAGACTCTACACCACACTGGCTTTAGATTAGTTGTGCATTTACATTATAGCGCATGTACACAAAGATGAAGAAAACTGCCATACCTGGAGTCCACCTTTTGCTTTATCTAACTCAGCATTGGCTACACTGACTGGAAGCAGCCCATCAACCTTTCATCCAGCCCTGCCTGGAGATTCCTGGAGTTGAACCTATAATCTTCTGTGCAAAAGTTGTGCTCTGCCTCTGAGGTACAGCTAAGCACAGTTTCATGTGGGGCAGTGGCTCCATGTAGTGGCCATAAAATGAAAGAGCTCTTCTCCACACAGATTACACAGTCTGAGCAATGCTTCTGGAACTGGTATAACAACTGTCTCCATACAGTCAGCAATTCCATCTTACAGTCACCATCTTGAGCTGCCATTATACCTGATAGATAGGATGCAACAACTTTTACTATTACATTGTGGTATCCTAGCCCATTCCGTGTCCTGGTCATAATGTGGTAAAACACATTGAGATGCAGTGATTATTCAGAAAAACAGAGGGAAAGGGTAAAGTGGAGGTAATGCCTGCTGAAAATGAAAATTCAAACAGACCATAACAAAAACAAAATCTAATCTAGTTTCTCTTAAAATTGCTAAACTGATGCAAACATTACTATTTCCCCTTCTTCTCCCTCCCACCACAAATAGCATCATGGTTCTAGTTCTCTTCCTTTAGTCTCTGCGTGATGAAATTCAGTGAGTGAAGAAATGCTGGTATTAATTATTCACCCGTCCCCAGGGTTTGCAGACATTCAGCACTTGCACACATCCCGGCTAAATTATTTAATACTTTATAGTTCAACAGAGATACAGTTTGACTGAGCAACACACAGTTCAATGAGCAGTTGTGAGGTAATGGCTGCAAAGCATGTTGTGGGCCCTTTTTTGATATCAGTACTAGAGGAACATACAGGCTAGTATTTTAAAGTTAGCGCTCCAGGTATTATTACAAGTCTCTGAACACATGAAAAAAGCACACTGTGAAAGAGAGAGGAGCAACCCCTGTATACCCTGTTTCAGTAAAGGCTCCAGATCCTGCCTGATCTTGGAAGCTAAACCAGTCAGCCCCGGTTAGTACTTGGATGGGAAACCCCCAATGAATACCAGGTGCTCTAGCATATATTTCAGAGGAGGAACTGGCAAAATCACCTCTGAGTATTCCTTACCTAAGAAAACCCAATGGAATTCATGGGTCCGCCATAAGTCAATAGGCAACTTTCAAGGTGCATACACACACAAGAGAAGAGTCTATGTGCAAGATTACAGCCAACCTACAATATTGTATGTCATATAAATTAGAGAGCCTTTGATCTGAAGATTCACCAAGATTGTTATTTTTCTGTGTAAGGTTCCCTTTCACACTGCTTCAGGAATCCTTCACAATTCTTACACCATACTTTTGTTGTAAAGACCTTTTTATTTAAGAAGGCATTTTGTTTTTGGTATGTACAGCAGATAGAGCTTTTAATGGAGGAGGGGGTGTAGTGTTCCATTTTATTATGTTTTACACATCTTTTTAATTTTGTCTTTGATCTTGTTTAATTTATGTCCTTTTTTAAAAAAATTGACATTTAGTTTAATGATGCTTTAACATTTGTATTAACAGGGATTTTTTTAACCATATTGCATTTTTTAAAATGTTATATGTCACCTCAAATCCTATGTTGGGAGAAAGTAAAGATAAATATATAATTAATTGCCAGGTCTTGAATTTTTAGGCATAGCATATATGGGAATCCACATTACCATGCTGTAATAGGGACATACAGTAACATAGGAAGCTACTTAGATCATACTGGATTAATCCAGGAAAGTATCGTCTAGTCCAGGGGTGCACAATATATCATACAAGGATCATATGCAACTCCTTACCCCCCCCCCCCTGTCTAGTCCATTTTATGCCCTCCTTGGAGTCCCTAAAGGTTCCTCTTACTAAAATTGGTGGTGTGGTAGAACCAAAGGGGAACCCATCTGGTGTGTACTTTGAAACAAGACATTTCCACATTAAAACAAATTTTGTGGGGAATGCATGCATTGTTTGGGGGCAAATGAGCACTCCTTGAAGCCTTTTGGATGTGCTAATTGGTTTGTAACAAGAAGTGTGCTCCTCACACCTCTTGCTTTTAATGAAGAAATGCCTTGTATAAAGGCAACATTTGGACTCCCTTTGTTGCTGCACTGTTGAATTTCATAGGGTATGTGTGCAGCCTCTGTTGGTTTGGAGAGGTGGCAATGTAGCCCATGACCCCTGGAACTTGATCAACCCTGGTACACTGTAATTGGCAGATCCCATCACTTACCACCCATTGAAACAAATGAAGATGCTACAGATGGATCCACAGAATCTATTCTACCACTAAGCTACGGGAAACATTCCTTACCTATCTCAAAATACTGAAGCACTTTTTTAAAAAAAAATTGTCCAGAAGTTAAGAAGAGGTCTTTCTTCCTCCCCACTCCTTCCCTTCCTTACTTCCTCCCTTCTACATAAATGGACATTACAGTCACACATTGCACATAGCCACATAGACAAAATAACCAATTAATTCATGCAAAACTCTTCAATTTCTGCCCTCTTTTTTCTTTCTCCCTCCTGATAAATTCACCTTCTGGCAGCATCTCCCCATTAACGGCTGCTCTGGAGAATTCCTGGACATCCTGTGTATGTGTGTGTGTCTGTCTGTCTGTCATAGTTGGTGTGCAGACATCTGGAACCCAACCGTGTGCTGGTAATAACTGTTACTTTTAAAAAATTGAATAATTGTAAGAGAAATGTGTGTGATATTCTCTAGTCGAGACAAGGAATCAGAGATTTCTATTGTAATTTGAAAACAGTGCATGTACATATCTTAGACAGAAGACCCACAATTACCACAACTAGCATTGTGAGCTTACATTAGAAGAATCTCTGACACATGAGAGTGATTCCATTCACTTTCAGTCTGTAATCCTTCTACTGGGTTCACTCACAAATCGTTTCTCTCCCTTTTCTCCACTGACCCACAGATTTTTAATAACCTGAATTAAAAAGTTACTCATATGCGTATCCAAATAGGTATTTTAAATATCTTTTCCCCAAAATCTGCATTTCTAACTATGTCTTATTTGAAATGTGGGGTTCCTCTAGACAGAGCAAATCTGTCAGGAATTTCTGGTATTTGTTGCTGTATCTCTCAGGTTTTGTTTTTTTTTAAGTTTCAGATTATTTTCTTGCAGTTCCTGGTGCCAGCTGCAATATTTTGTACCTGTCCTCAAATGTGTTTCTGAAACATATCAACAAAAAGGGTCCCCTTCTCCTCCTTTCTTTTCTTTTCTTTTCTTTTCTTTTCTTTTCTTTTCTTTTCTTTTCTTTTCTTTTCTTTTCTTTTCTTTTCTTTAGAGTTATAGGTCCTTTCCGCACCCTGCCCCAACCCACAATGGCCATGGGATCGTTACAGGATCACAACATGGTTCTCCTTGATGTTGTCATGATCCCATCACGATCCCATGGCCACCTGTCACAATCACGGATTAAATCATTTAAGGGATTTCTCCCATCAGAAACCACACTTGTGCAGTCCTCCCACCTCTCTCCTGCACTTACCTGTTGTGCAGAACCTCAGGAAGTGCAATGGCTGGCTCTGCAGATGGTGCCATTGGGAGCGATTTGGGTTTTTGGATCGCAGTCTCCATTTCCATGAAGATGGTCTTCTGGCAATGGATGAGCTGCACCTCACAACTGTTGGCAGGAACGTTTTTGCTAACAGTCTTACAAAGCAGATCAGGAGGTCTTTAAACTGAGTTTAGCTGGGGAGGGAGTCAGTATTATTCAGGGCAAGGATTCAGTGAGTTATGGGAAAAATAGCCCAAGTGATATAGATAAAGCAGGCCAAGTATACTAGAGACTATCAGTGGGAGGATTTCTGAGAAGGGCACATGGTCTTAAGTGTCTCTACACTAATACACAGAGCATGGGAAATAAGCAAGATGAACTCAAAGTCTTAATACAACAAAATAAATATGATTTAATAGGCATCACTGAAACCTGGTGGGATGAGTCTCATGATTGGAATGTAGGAATAGAGAGGTATAACCTATTTAACAGAAATTGACCAGGCAAGAAAGGAGGAGGTAGGATTTAAATCCAGGAAGCCAGGTTGAGAGCATCTGGGTAAGAATTAAGGGAGCGAGAAATAATAGGGATGTGATTGTGGGGGTTTGCTACAGGCCTCTGGGCCAGCCTGAGGACTTGGATGATGCCTTCCTGGAGCAGATGACCACACATTCGAAAAGGAGAGATGCAGTAGTAATGGGAGATTTCAACTATCCTGATATATGTTGGCAGTCAAACTCTGCCAAGACTGCAAGGTCCAACAGGTTTCTTGCTTGCCTTGGAGACAATTTCATGGTACAGAAGGTAGAAGAGGCGACAAGGGGATTGACTATTTTACATCTGATCCTGGCCAACAGGGATGACTTTGTTGATGTGGTGGAGGTGGTGGGATCCTGAGGGGGGAGTGAACATGCTCTTTTGGAATTTGTCATTCAATGTGAAGGAGAAGTCAGGTGTAGCTAGACACGCATTCTAGACTTTAAAAAAGCTGATTCCTATAAACCTAGGGAGTTACTTGCTGAAATCCCATGGTCAAGAATACTGAAAAAGAAAGGAGTTCATCATGGATGGGAGTTTCTTAAAAATGAGATACTGAAGGCACAATTTAAAACTGTGCCAATAAGAAGGAAAAATGGCAGGTGTCTAAAGAAACCAAAATGGTTAATGGAAGAACTCTCAGCTGAGCTAAGTGTTAAAAGAAACATGTATAGGAAATGGAAGAATGGTGAAACCACCAAAGAGGAATTCAAGCAAATAGCCAGGACATGTAGGGAGAAGGTCAGGAAAGCTAAAGTGCAGAATGAACTCAGGCTTGCCAGAGACATTAAAAACAATAAAAAGGGCTTTTTAAGATATGTTTGCAGCAAAAGGAAAAACAAGGAAATGATAGGATCGCTGCACGGAGAAGATGGCCAATTACTAACTGGGTGAAAACAGAAGGCAGAACTACTCAACACCTTCTTTGCCTCAGTTTTCTCCCAAAAGGATAGAAGTATTCAACCTGGGGGATGGGGAGCAGGTGAGAAGGGGTGGTGGAAAATGCAGCACAAAATAGGTAGAGAAGTAGTATAGGAATACCTGGCTAAACTAGATAGATTCAAGTCTCCAGGGCCAGACAAATTACATCCAAGGATATTAAAAGAACTGGTAGAAATCATTTCAGAACCACTTGCAATAATCTTTGAGAAATCTTAGAACAGGAGAAGCTCCAGCAGACTGGAGGAGGGCAAATGTTCTCCCTGTCTTCAAGAAGGGAAAAAAGAGGACCTAAATAATTATTGCCTGGTCAGCCTGACATCAATACCAGGAAAGATCCTAAAGCAGATCATTAAGCAGTCAGTTTGTAATTACTTAGAAAGCATGCTATAATCACTAAAAGTCAACATGGATTTCTCAGAAATAAATCATGCCAGACTAATTTTATCTTTTTTTACAATAGAGTTACAAGCTTGATAGATGAAGGGAATGCTGTGGAAGTAGACTATCTTGATTTCAGTAAGGCCTTTGACAAAGTTCCCCACGACATTCTTGCAAAGAAGCTAGTAAAATGTGGGCTGGACAGGGCTACTGTTAGGTGGATTTGTAATTGGTTGACCGACTGAACCCAAACGATACTCATCAATGGCTGCTTTTCATCCTGGAGAGAAGTGACTAGAGGGATGCCACAGGGTTCTGTCTTGGGCCTAGTGTTATTCAACATCTTTATCAATGACTTGGATGAAGGAGTAGAGGGCATGTTGATCAAATCTGCAATTGACACCAAATTGGGAGGGGTTGCTAATATGCCAGAGGACAGGATCAAAATTCAAAATGACTTTAACAGATTGGAGAGCTGGGCCAAAGCTAACAAAATGAATTTCAACAGAGACAAATGTAAGATCCTACACCAAGGCAGAAAAAATGAAATGCACAAATATAGGATGGGAGACATGTGGCTGGATAACAGTACGCGTGAAAGGAATCTAGGAGTCTTGGTAGATCACAAGCTCAACATGAGTCAGCAGTGTGATGCAGTAGCCAAGAAAGCCAACGCGATTCTTGGTTGCATCAATAGGAATATGGTGTCTAGAGCAAGAAAGGTAATGGTACCACTCCATTCTGCATTGGTTAGGCCTCATTTGGAATACTGTGTCCAGTTCTGGGCACCTCAATTCAAGAAGGATATTGACAAGCTGGAACTTGTCCAGAGGAGGGCGACCAAAATGGTGAAGAGTCTGGAAGCCATGCCCTGTGAGGACTGGCTTAGGAAGCTGGGTATGTTTAGTTTGTAGAAAAGAAGGTTAAGAAGGGGCATGTTAGCCGTGTTTAAATATTTGAAGGGATGTCATGTAGAGGAGGGAATGGGCTTGTTTTCCGCTGCTCCAGAGACTACGACAAGGAGCAATGGATTCAAGCTTCAGGAAAGGAGATTCCACCTGAACCTCAGGAAGAACTTCTTGGTGGTCAGAGCTGTCTGGCAGTGGAATATCCTGCCTTGAAGTGTAGTAGAGTCTCCTTTGGAGGTTTTTAAGCAGAGGCTGGATGGTCATCTGTTGGGAATGCTTTGAGGTGTGTTCCTGCATGGCAGAGGGTTGGACTGGATGACCCCTATGGTCTCTTCCAACGCTATGATTCTGTGATTCTATGATTCTCCCACAGCACAGCTTGGAAAACTGCAAATTCGAGAACAGGTAAGGTGCGGAAAGGACCATAGTATCTACAAAAAATAGTAATTTTACCCTATAATGCTATATTTTAATCCTTTCGATTAACCCACACTGGAGACCCATTGAATCATTTGGTGAATGATGACTCAACATGTAGATAAATCAAATGGGTTCAGTGTGTCTACTCTATTTGGGACAAAAAGACAATTTAGGCCCGAATCCGAATCTCAAAGAAGAAAGAAAGAAAGAAAGAAAGAAAGAAAGAAAGAAAGAATTTGTCCTTCAAACCATGGGACCACCTGTGCAAAACCACACTTTCAGTTTATACACACATACACACACATACACCCCTACCTACCTCTTGGAAGAGCTCTAGCATAGGTCCAAGAAATCATTGCATATAGCTACAAACAAGCCCCCTCCAGGAACAAAATGAGTAGAGATGGAGGCAAAAACTGGCAAAATGCAAGCTGTATCATGAAAACTAACTCTTCTTCAGACCACTGTGAAAAGGCCTATGCACTCCTAAATATGTTTTCTCTCAAAACAGACATAACCAAACATTTTTCTTTCAAAAGATACATTTTAATGATACATTATTTTTAGATGAACATTGTGTTAGACCATTCCCGAAGTATGAAAGCTTGTGGCTAACTAAGGCCCTTTCCGCACCTTACCTTCTTCCGGTGCTGGGGTGCGGGCATCGTGCGAGCAGCCTCTGGTGAGAGGCTCTTGCGTTCAGGGTCCTTCAGCTCCGCAAAAGCTGCCTGCTCATGAACTGGGGCAGGAAGCATGACCGGTGAGGCTCCGGAGGCTCTGCACGCCAGGTAAGTGTGTGCGGGGCCCAGGAGCAAGGCGTGATTGTACACCATTTTCAGCTTCTAGCTGAAAATGAAAAGGTGCATGATCAGCACCTGACAGCCCCTGGAGCATCACGCGATTGTGAGTGTGTCGTGCAGATTGCTCCTCACAATTGCACAACACTCAAGGCGCCCTTTCGCATCAAAAATGCCATGCGAAAAGGGCCTACGGGCTAATACAGAAAAGGGGGGAGGGAAATCTCTGGAACTATAATGACTTTCCAATTGTTTTTGTTTTGATTTTACCTTCATATTCCATAGTTTGAATCCAAACTCTTTCTTGAAGTATTCTGGGTTTCCCTCCCTCCTTTCTCCCTTGTGTTCTTCTTTCTTCTCCTCCCTTGTGTTCTTCTTTCTTTTCCTCCCACTGACCAGGTGTCAAATCTAGTCTCAGGCAACATTTCAGAAATTGATTTTCAGCAGTTTCCACAGAGCCTTCATTATTATTCAGGAGCTGCAGCCAAGGTGCTAAAGTACTGTAGCGATATTAAACTAGTAAAGCATTAGAATCATTTTGTTTAAGTGCTGACATTCCTCTTTTCCTCACTTGATCCCTGTGGAATCTATGTCCTAGAAATTATAGCTGTGTTTTACCAGGATGGCCATTTTCAGTAATACCAAAATAATACAAAGAAAACATCCAAAGTGAGATGAATTTCACTTCAGAAAATACTGGGTTAATTTAAACTGACCTAGGAAGAAGGTGTGAGAAATCTCTGATAATGCTAGGAGTCTCCAGGAAATACTCTGTGATGAAGAAAATGTAATGGTGGACATCTAAAACAAAATCGGTTTGTAAAAAACAAAACCTGGGACTTCTAAAGATTTTTTTTCTCATCTGGAGGGGCTCTTCATTCCAGTTCACATGCCAATTACAGGAGGCGCAGATCAGAAATCTGCAAAAGTTAAAATTCCTTAAAAATCCCTACTTGTTATCCAAGGCTCAGCTATCTGAATTCCCCAATTACATCTGCATTACTACACACATTTCTGCCATGCCCCTACAGAGCTTAAAGGAGTTTGAAAAATTAAGTAGAATATTCCCAGTTTAAATGAACAAAATATGTAAAAACACAACAAGATGTAATTGCCAGGCCCACATGTCTCCTCAGCTCCCCACGGTCATGGGCCTGGTTTTAACCTGCTTTTAATGGTTTTAATAATTAAAACTATTAAAAGCAGGTTAAAATCAGGCCCATGACCGTGGGGAGCTGAGGAGACATGTGGGCCTGGCTACCCCAAATGCCACTCTGACTTCCTCACAGAGCAAAGGTGAACTGAAAAGTGATGAAACTATATACCTCTATAGATATGATATTGAACCGTAGCTCCCATCACCTATGCTGACTGAGACTGCTGAGAGTTAGAGCCCAAAAACATCTTGGAATTTCTTGAGCCATATTTTATGCCATCGGGACACTGTTCAGTGTAACTCAGTATTATTTAATGGCCCTCTAGGTTTTCATACAAGAGTCTTTTCCAGTTCTACCTAGTGATGCAAGACTGAACCTGGGACCTTTCCACCTGCAAAGCATGTACTCTACAACTGAGCAAAGACTCCTCCTGCTATGTCTACCCAAGCTACTTGGATAAATGAAGTTGTGTCAAGACAGTCAATAAGGCAAGCACTGGAAGAAAGGAAGTGTGAAAGGGGAAAGTGTGAGTAATGTAGCATTATTAAGAACAGATGAGATGGCTTCTTGTCCCAGTAGAAGGCACTTTATTCAATTAATTAACATTAAAATATAAATCTTGCACATATTTTCAAAGCATGTTCACAAAATCCCCCCCTCCAACTCCTATCAAAGTATATCCTTTACACATTCCTGGCACTACATCAAGGTTAAGTTAAAAGCAGCACTTGAAGGCAAGTTGCATGTGGCAGAGGGCACAACAAGACTCATTAGCCAATGGTGGGTCTTATGCAAAGTCCTTTAATGTGGTACAATGGCATTTTTCCCCAGTCTTCCATTAAAAAGGGCGGAAACGTTAATAATGTGGAAGTTTTATTACTTCTTTTCTTTTAAATAAATGTTCCTCTCTCTCTCTCTCTCTCTTTTTTTTTTGTAGTGAAAGATTGCTGCTAGTTAGTGCCAAAGCTCAGGGATTTCCTTCACTCTAGGGATGACTGTAATTATTCACAGGGAAAAGGACCACAGCAGTAAACTGGCGATACATTAGGGTCTTAACCTCTGAGGCAGGAGGTGGCAAAATAGGTGTTAGCCGTCTTACCCACGTCCTTAAAAGCATAAACATGTGGTGAATCCATTACCTAAACTACAAAGAATGGGACCTCCCTAATAAACCTAGTTACTAGGTTAAGTAAATATTGGAAGCCTTTTTTTTAAGGCTAGCAGTGTGGTTCTTCTTTCTTTCTTTCTTCCTTTTTTTTTTAAAAAAAATTGCAAACATTTTTCACTTGTCAGTACTGAACATTTGGAATCTATGAGACTGGATGGCTCTTCAAACAAACACTTCTGCTCAGTCCTGCTCAGCAGATTAATATACAAAGGTTCCATATGTTATGTGAATTGTTTAAGACTGCCCTTCCCTTGGTATATATTCACTGGTATCTCCAGCAGTGGCAGATACATCAGAATGCTTTCATAAACTCAGCTAAGTTATAGCACTATGTATTCCACCATCTGGGTTGTAGAGACAGTTTTCCATAGATGAAAGCAGCACTGTTTCTTCATGGGGCAGCTTCTCGTTACTTGGAACAGGTTCATATAGAAAGAAAGGAGTAAGAAAAGTGTCAGCTTTATGAAGGCGATAAGTTTGAAAGAGTTTAGGAATACTAGCAGGGGTGCAGCTAGTGAGATTAAATGAGGGCATCTCCCTACATGCACGAATGAAACTTTCCTTCAGTCCCCAAATTTCTCACATTGTGGAGAATAACACATTGAACGTCATTCCCACTTAGAGCTCCTGTATTTTCTGTGTTATCGTTTAACTTGGCAACATTGCCTGTCCCTTTTCTTTGGATACTTAAACTGTACTTCTAAATGCTCAACTGAACCTTTAAGCGACTGCAATGCTAAAAATCTGAGGACTGAAGCAAAATTTTATTGGAGGAGGAGGCAGAATATTTATCTGGGAAGCAATTTGCTCATTTCAGCCCCTCTTCTGCAGCTATACCCCTGACTACCAGGAAACTCTGGGACTGGACTAGGAATGAGCAGCCATAGAAACACAGTACCAGTAGGTAACATGATGAGCCAATGTGCGAATTGACACCTATCTATTAAATGAAATATTTGAAATGCAAATGTATAGTGGGAAAAATGATTTTATCTTTCCCATGGAATGGAAAGCAAAAATCTTTGTTTTCTCTTGTAGCATAGTTTCTGGTTCATTTTGGCACCAGACTAAGGATCCACCACCCCACTGACATAGGGGGCCATGAGTCACTAGCGGATAAATCCAAAAACAGGGAGGACAAATATATATACACATATAATTGGCAGCTGTAGAATTGAACTGCTATTGGTTTGCTGGACAATTTTCTTTGGAAAGGATATGAAGTAAAATATTGGCCCTTTCCGCACGAGGCTGGTGAATCGATTTGTGCCATTTCTTACCAGATTTTTTGGGCTTGAAACAAGGCGGACTTTCCCTCATTTTCTTCCGCACAGCTACTGCGTATGTTCCATTCTGATTCAGAGGAGTGCGAGTTCATGAATCCACACTGCCTCTGCCGTGGCCACTACCGCTACTCCCCTCATCCCGCCCTGTTGACTGTGATTGTTCCTTTTGTTTTTTGCATGGTTTAGCACGTCATTGCATATGTGCATATGTGTGTAAGTCCATACTACCCCCGGCCCCTCCCATGAGCCCTCCCCTGACCACCAATTCACACTGGCGTGAATCTATGTGTCTGCACCACCGTGAAAGTACGAATTGGATTGATTTGGAAAATTGGAAAACTGATTTCTTCCGGTTTTCAAATAGCGCGCTTTACCACCACATGGAGGCGCATTTAGTCAGAATTACGTGTGGAACGAAGGTAAATAAACTGAACCTAGTCCACTCCAAGGTGCAGAAGACCTCCTTGGCAAAATGCATTGGCCCACCTTAATAAATGTGTGCAGAAAGGGCCATTAAGTAGCATGTTTTTAAACGCAGGACCTGTCCAAACTATTGCAAAAAAGCAGAAAGCCTCATTTATCACCAGCTAAGATTTCCTGGATAGTGTTTTTTAATCCACACAGACTGTTACAGACTGCAGAGAGGAGACAGACGATGAAGGAAACTAGGTAGGCAATTTGGCCAATAAACATTCAGGTTTTATAATGCTACAATTGACCAGTCATAGATATCTTCTTGTCTTTATTCACTATTGGATCTGGAGACTTGCATAGATATGCCTTCTTAATTAAAGGTGCAGTGTTCCAAAGTTTTACTTTTCTAGCCTAGAGGCCATGTGCTCCCACTTATACCCAATGAAGAGAAAGATGAATACCCTTTAAAAACAAAAAAAATCATACACTCTTTTCAAAGTATTGATTTGGTTTGGTTGAGATTTATCCCAGAATAAAAAGTCCTAGCCCTTAAGTGAGAATAAAATATTTCTGTCCATGCTGGGAATTGCTTCTGGATGTTCTGTGAAAAGGGAAATATATGTGCATTTGTTTTAATTGAGAATTGTAACAATAGATAGAGCAATCAATAGGAACGTTTCCTCTATCTGTTTTCCCCCATGTTGCATTTTACCACTGGATGTGATGGGTTGATCTAAAACCATTTAAAGCCAGTATATTCTGTTAGAGCAGACATTGGAGTGGAGTGGACAAAAAGAGTGGCAGGCAATCCCTCTGTGATATTTTCCTGGGTTTTATGGCAGAGAAGGGAACAGCCCCACCATCCATGTTACATCAGTGCCAATGTGATAGAGGAAGAACCTTAGCCTCATGATGCTCAGCATTGAAAGGTTTAGTGATGGAGATCTAATGAAGTGTGGGGTTACCAATTCATGAGATCTAGGGAGCTAGTTTCTCACAAGAACAGAGGCCAAGCTAACACTTTTTAAGGCCTGGCTATAAGCAGTTCAGCCTAGGTCTAATCAAGCAAGCATCATGACCTTCTCTGTCTGTCTCTCTCAGGTTTATCCTAGGTTGCAGGTGATCATTTTTAGAAAAGCTAGGAAAGAATTTTCATGAAAATTGAATTGACCCCTGGTGGGTAGCATTCATTTTACCTAGGGTACAACTGGCTCAGCGCTGTTAGAACTGGTTGGAGAAAGCATTCAGTGAGCAGATTGCATTGGTCTGTTATCAATTGTATATGGACTCCTTAAAACTGCAGGGAATGCAGAAATATAAGGAGCAGGGGAAAGGAATGGGGCTCACTTTAATGGGCTGGAGCAGGGGGCCTGTGTGCCGCTAACTCAATGTGAAGAAGCCATCATCCAGAATTGGACAATTGGCCGGAACAACCACCTATTTGGAGAAGGACATACGGTCACAAGACAATCATTAAAGATCAAGAGAACAAAGTACAAGGAACTATCCTTCTCTCCCATTAATTAATGATTATATTAAATTATTATGTTATTGTGAGCTTTATGCTTTGTTAGATTGTGACCTGTATTATTGGCTTAGCATTTGCATTATGTTCAATTAATCGTTTCTATACACTCAGCCAAAGTGCTGCGCTTTTACTTCCATGCTGCAAAATGATGGAAAGGTCCAAACATCTTAGGCAATGGGTTATTGTACAGCTGAATCTTGTTACGAATTAGACTTGCCAAGTAGGCTTAAGCAAAACTGTTTCTACATAGGATCAGCTACTTTTAATATTAAGGTCCTAAGAACTGTGAACTGACTTTAAGCCAACACTTGTTCAATTTTGCTTAGACCAGATAAAAGTCAGTAAGACATGAGACTGGTAACATTTCTGACTTGTGTGCCATGGAACATAAAAGCCGCCCTTAATGTCAGCCTGTAGACCCACAGATCATTAACCACAGTCCATTAATCATAGGCCATAAGAGCTGACCTGAAATATACTATCTTGATGTACTGGAGACTTGAGGTCTATTTTTTTGCTTTTTTAAAAAATCCATATTATTCCACATGCTCCAAGAAGAAGAAAAAATGGTCATTGCCTAGGTCTTAGACTTTATTGGCAAAAACTTGCCTAAACTTTCCAGATCAATCTCTGGGCTTTTACATGGTTTAGATATCCTTTTTGTTTTTTTCTGCAAACATGTAAAACCAATCTCTGTGTGCCACAGAGGAAGTCTTGCAATCTGTTCTGGAAACAGAAGACTACTGAAAACATCCAACTATGGGGAAATGAAACAAACTTAATATTGCACATTAGTGCAGTTGCTGGCTGGAACTGGAGCGCTTGTGCTTCATTCTCTGGAATTCTAACCAAATATATCAAGTTAGTGGTACTTGGGGAAAAAAAACATCATTGCTGTTTTTTTGGCAAGTATTGAATGGCTTTCCCTGTCACTGATGTATTGTTTTACTGAACCATCTTGATCAGAGCTGCAATTTGAAAAGTAATTTCACATATTAAGTTTGGACTTATACCTGATTCTGCCCATCTTTTAAGTGTTGGTCTCTAGCTGTTAACATATGTGAAAATGAAGACACAAAAGGATATATTTAGGCCCTTTCCACACGGGGGTAATAAAACGTTTTAGCGCAGTGTAGCGCGATATCTGACGGAGGTCTTCCATACCTTAAAGTGCGCTGAGTCGTCTTTAATTTCCAAGTTCCACACGTCAATCCGTTCAGAAACGTCTCCAACTGTGCTTGCACGTGCTTTTTAAAAACCGGAAAAAAAGTGTTTCTTTTCCCCCTGATCCGCGCAATCACGTTCTTGCTCACTTGTGTGGAGGCGCAGATACGCGCTGATTCGCCCCTGAGATGAACGGGGGGCGGGCCGTGGGCGTGGACAGCTTTGGTGGTTGGCCCGCCCCACAAAGAGCCGAACGGCGCCATTTTTTAATCCTCGCTAGCGAGAGCCCACAGCAGAAAAGAAAAAAGCATTGCAGGTACGCTAAATTGGAATTATTTATTTACAGTCCATCTTAAAATCGCCTTTTGATGTTTCCGTGGGGATATTGGAGCTTCAGGGGGACTGTGGATTTATTGCCTTCATCTGGAGTGGCCTATCCGGGGTGGGGGTGGGGGTGGGGGTGAATTTCTTGGGAAGTCGCCTCTAGTGACACCGCCATTTCGCAACCCACCACAAACCACTGCATGTGTGAGCCGGGGGGCAAGGGGGGCCGCGGCGGTGGCGGATGGGGACCCTTCGGCGCCCTGCCAAGAGGGCGCTGAACGGACAGGGCAGCATGGTGGCCGCCAAGGGGTCCCGCGGGAAGCCTCGGAGTAATGGCGCCTTCACTTTGAAGAAGCGCTGCGGGGATATCAATTGCAGGTTTGGCAAATTGGGATTATTTCTTTGAACCCCCCCCCCATTGCTACCGCGGATGAAAGCGAAAGATCCACAGCCACCTGGAGTTTCAGTGGGGGCCTGGAAGCTTCAGGGGGCTGTGGATTCTTCCGCGGCGGCATATTGGGGGGTTATTTTTAGAAAGTCTCTCCTAATACCGTCATTTCGCAACCCGCCACAAAGCGCTGACTGTGTGAGCCGGGGGGCAAAGGGGGCCACGGAAAGCCTCGCCTTCACGTTGAAAAAGCGTCGTGGGGCTACCCTGACTGTCCCCCGGAAATGCTGCCCAGAACATGAGGGAAAACGGGGCAGGGGGCCATGTCCTGCATTGGGCAGAATGGACCGAAATGAGTGTGGAGGGGTGGCTAGCTGGGGGGCCTGCAAACCCCATGCATTCAGCCCGACCAGTTATCTCCCTGAACGGCGTGATTGATTTGCAGTTGGTGTCACTTGAGGCCGAGAGAGTGTGACCCAACTGACATCCCTTGCTCCAACAGAACTAGAGCCTGATTGGTGGGCGGTTGGTGGGGGCCACGACAGGGACGCGGTCTGGCGGGATGGGGAGGAGGGGGCTAAGTGGGGTGCTCCGGACAGAAAGATGACCATCTGCTTTGTGTACACAAGCCTCCCCAAAACCCACTATTTCCTCGCAGGTGGATCCCCGGTGGCCCGTCCTTCGAGGTTGAGAGAGGGATCAGACAAGGAACACTCCATGGCGAAAAACCTCCATCCAGTTCTCCAAGATGGATTTCAGTGGTGGTCTCCCATCCAGGTTTAAATCCTAATGCACCCTGCTTAGCATTCCAGGTTAGCATGGGATTTGGGGCCTGTTCACATGATCTTCAAGTGCTTTCCACACCTGCCTTGCTATGGTGGGTGGATCCAGGTCAAACTGTAGACTGCTTCCAAGGGTGAACTGGTTATATGCAACCATTGAAAACAAGTCACAGGAAAGCTTAAAGAAATATATTTTATTAAATAACTAGATAAAATTATCACCCAACATAACAGAAAAACAGAAAACAAAGCCTGATTGGTGGGCGGTTGGTGGGGGCCACGACAGGGACGCGGTCTATCTGGATGGGGAGGAGGGTGCTCCGGACAGAAAGATGACCAGCCTCCCCAAAACCAACTATTTCCTTGCAGGGGGATCCCCGGTGGCCCGTCCTTCGAGGCGGACAGAGGGATCAGACAAGGAACACTCCGTGGCGAAAAATCTCCATCCAGTTCTCCAAAATACCTGCAGCTCGAACTGGTCACCTGGCTTCTCTGTCAAAAGATGCAGTTGCTTCAAGTACTAGCAGGTATAGGCCATAAGCTGTATGCGCAGTCCTTCAAACCATGGATTTCAAGTGGTGGACTCCCATCCGGGTCTAAATCCCAATGCACCCTGCTTAGCATCCAGGTTTGGCATGGGATTTGGGGCCTGTTCACACAATCTTCAAGTGCTTTGCACACCTGCCTTGCTATGACAGGTGGATCCAGGTTGAACTGACTGCTTCCAAGGGTGAACTGGTTACATGCAACCATTGAAAACAAGTCACAGGATAGTTTAGAAAAATATGTTTTATTAAATTACTAGATATTATAACTAACCCAACATAACATAAGAAAAAAGAAAACAAGGTTAAAAACATCATAGGAGGTTGCCCCTCCTCAGCTGTCTCTTTATCTCCCTCAGTTCCCTCCTTATGTCCGCATACGTATTTTCTAGGGCGGCTAACACCTCCATAAGGCTTCTCTGTGCAGACTCGTCTGTTGGAGGGAGAGTAGATATTAGGACGCCGTGCTGACACGCTTGGTGAAAGCACCGTAGCCAACCTTCCATCATGACCACCCGTGTTGCTAACTTACACATCTCAGCCGTTTTCTTTTCCAGCGTGGTCATCCCCGCCATTATGGAGTCCGCGATGGACCTCAGGTCCTGGGGGGATGGACCTGGAAGAAAAGGTGACATTGGCGGCCAGGACTCCTTGGAGTGGGCCTCCATGTGTGCCACCTTCCGCGGAGTAATTTTTTTATACTTGCCAGCTGTGTGTGAGGATGCGCCAGGAAAGTGTCCCTCTCGCTCCTCTGCTGCGGACAGTGTGCCAGCTGCGAAAGGAAGGAAACTGTTCAACATCCCTGTCAGCAATTGTGCATCTAATCTCCACATTTTCTCCCACATAGGTGGTTACTGTACCGTCAGCTGCTGGCTCCTCTTCCCCTGGCATGTCAATCACCAGGTCGCTGTGACCGGGGGAGGAACCAGCGGGGCTCTCTGCTTGTGCACCTGTGGCTGAAATAGAAGCAAGCGGTAAACAGATGTTGCCGCGGAAACAGATCAACTTCATAGCTGTGAATAAAGTTTTCACGCCAAAGCTGTTGCACATGTTTTACCTATATCTTCCCCTGCGCCTTCACGGCCACTTTCCTCCCAGGGCCCGAGCTGTCCCCCAGCACGATTGTTTCAGGCTCTGGAGAAACAGGAAAAAGCAAAGCTCTCAACCTTTGCAAAACAGCGGGAGACCTCTCGTAGAACACACCAGTTCCCCACGTGTTGGCATACGCATGGACAGGGCTGGGAATCTCATAAGAACTGGAGGTATTACACTTGCCTTCCCTCTCTGGGGTCCCGGCGACATCAACATTCCGCCTGGTGGCACGGCGTCTGGCACCTGGGAAGGGAAGTGGCACATGCTGCTGTCAGTGTGTGCTCACATAATGGGGGGAACCAGGAACCCCCCACCGTTTGATTGACCATCACTTGTTCATTGGGAGGGGGATGGTTGTCAAGGGTACTCACGTCCTCTTCTGCGGCCACGCCAGGAGGGGCGCCCGGCAGACTTCCACAGCCGCAGCATGGTGCGGAAGTAGGGAGGCTTGGCTGCATGGGGTGGGTGGCCATTGAAGCGTTCCATGCATTCGTAGAACGCCGCCTTGATGGCCTTGAATTTGGAGTTGACCTGCGCGGCCGTCCGGTCGAACCCCTGCCGTGACAACCCCCTGGCTATGGTCTCGTAGTACTCCCTGTTTGAGGCATTTGTACTACGGAGGAGTACATTGACCCCTCCGCACCACTCGACCATAGCCAGCATCTCCCTGGTTTCCGAAATCTTCCCAGAGGGCACCCTCACGCTCCATCTCTCTCTCTCTCTCTCTCTCTCTAACACTCCTATCTCTATCTCTCTATCTAGCTATCTAGCTATGTATCTATCTCTCTATCTATCTCTCTATCTCTCTATCTTTCTCTCTCTCTCTCTCTCTCTCTCTCCCTATCTATCTATCTATCTAATAGAAGTATCTTAAAAACCAAAATCCACAAACTCTCACGCTCCTCCACTCTCCTAATCTCTCCTACCTTCCGCCCCGACAGGCCCACAGGAAGGCTGCAGTTCCACCGCCTTCCTGTGGGGGTCCCACAGCGCCAAGTCCTGGTGGCCGCTGCGCATGTGCGAAGCGTCGCCGAGAGAAACTGTGCTGGGGCGACAAGGAGGAAGCCATTACTCGCAACTAGCAACCTCGTGGTCAGCCAAACTTTGCGGAAGAGTTTTGTTGAAGGTGGCTATGGTGACCCAAGATGCAAGCCAGGGAAATGTGTCCAGCCCTGGAGAGGGAGAGGTCAACCCGAGGAGAAGCAGGGCAAAAGGCAGGGGGGTCGCGTGGCACCACTCCGAGGTAAAGGATCTCCTTGAAGTGTGGGGCGAACAGAAGTACCAGGCGGATCTTCAGGAAAGCTACTGCAATATCGAAATATTTGAAGAAATAGCCAGGGAAATGGAAAGAAGAGGGCACAAGAGGACAGCGGAAGAATGCCGCACAAAAACCAAGTGGATGCGGCTGGACTACCGTCATGCGGTCGCTGCAAATAAAAGGACAGGCTCGTCCCGGGTTACCTGTCCTTACTTCAGAGGAGCTGTCGCGAATTTTGGGTGGTGACGCGGGTGCACACCCACCAAGGGTCATCGCGAGCCTACAGATTGCAGAGGACGGGGATCACGGAGTGGAGGGGGCTGCAGCATCAGAAGGTATGAATGTTAAGAGGGGTACCCTCATCTTGGTTTTGTATCACTAACTCATCTATGCATGGAAATTCCACCCATTCCTTTCCCTTTTTGTGCTCCAGAGCGTGCCCATAGCCAGGAGCTTTTTGGGGATTCCCCGGATACCTCTGATGCGGAGACATCAGGTAAGGCAGGTTGTTAGTGTGGCAACAAACGTATAAGCTTCGCTTTATCTCCCTGGGTCGCAATAGCCCTTGGGCATGGCTGCTATGAAGCGGAAAGAATGCTTTTGCAATGTGCATGCTACCTACCTTTCAGTTCCTGCATCACTACTTACTCAGTAACTCAATAGCAAGCCCTTTTGCTCTCCAAAACGGCCAAGTTGTCTGAACTCTTGGATTCCTGTGGGTCTCTGGGTATGCTAACGGTGTGGGAGCATGCAAACGGCGCGCAGTATGTGCCTGGTCCCTTCCAGCTGGATATCAATGTGCATAGGTCAATGGGGGGGGGAAGGCCGGAAGGGGGGCCGCGGGAGCCATGCAGAATGTATTCTCAGCAGACTTTCACACCTCGCAACCTATCCCCCGATGCAGGCATGGACGACACCAGCAACACGCCAGTTCATCCCGGGACATCTAGAGCGGAAAATGAGAGCACCACTGGTACAGGTGAGTTTTTAACCACCGCCCTTACTCCACACCTTGTCACCATAGCACTAGAGGTGTTGGCCGGAAGGTACAGGAACCCTCCTGCTGGACCTTTTGCACAACAGTCAAGCCTGGTGTCTCACGAGTGAGCAGGATCCATGAAACTAGACATATAAATAATTGTTTGCATGCACGGTTCCTGTTGCTTCCCTTCTCCCTGCACACATTTCTCCTAAAGTTAGGTATTCGCTGTGGCTGTCACTCCTCAGTGAGATGTGACACGAGAGGTGATGTTACATGGGATGATGAGAGATGTGATTGGCTTTGCCGCTGCCCGGCATGCAGTTTTGTGCGGCCCTCACAGGAATGTCGTGTTGCGTTTCTAAAATCACATCCCATTAACCAGTACAATGCTACTTCCGTTTTGCTTTCACTCTCCCTAGATGAGGCAAGCAACGGTACAGCAGAGGTGACACGCAGCACTACCGCCGCGGGCTTGTCTCCCCGGTCCAGACTACGCATGTCGCGCCATAGGACCACTGCAGCGGAGCGTAGTGAGAACCTTCCCGCTGCTACCATAGCTACCATGGATCTCATACAGGAGCAGCAGGAGCTCAACAGGGACATGCGTGCCAGGGAGTTCCAGCATGAGAGTACCACAGCGGCAGAAGAACGCAGGGAGCTGCTCTCCCTGCTTAGGGAATGTATCAGGGTTATGTCCGCAATCGTGGATGCAGTGAATGCAAGAAATGCTGCCATCCTCCCCAGGAATGATGGCAGTGTGGTTTCCGAACAAACTGAGCCCGAACCAGGCCAGAGCCTTGCAATGGGGGGAAGCCCATCGACCTCCTCCCAGCAGCAGGTGGCAAGACGACATTTCCCAAGGGTCAAGAGACCCTGCCACAGGTACAGCCCTTGAGAAATGCATCTCCCCACCTACCTGCCCATTTGGATGGGTACAAATATGGTCCCGTTTACTTGTTAGCAGTATCCATTATCTAACTGTTTAAAGTTATATGTTTCCTATTTCTCCTATGAAAGGGGAGTTGCCATATATCTTGTTTTCCTTTGAAGTCAGTACTATTGTTTGCCATTCATGTTGTTTTTGTGTTTTTGAAATAATAAAAGCAATCCCTGTTATTTTTGCAACAAAAGCAGTGTAAAGTTTATTTGTAAAGGGGAAAGTATTTACAACAGGGAGGGGCAAAACACCTTCTAACTGCAATTACAAACAAGGGAGAAAACTACAAATCTAGGACTGAACATTGTCCTCAGCAATAAGGCTTGCAATGGCATTCCTAACTGTTTCCCCTTCACGGAGCCTCCTGGCGGAGGAGTGGGGTGGGAAGTCATCCCGTGTTTGTGGGAGGCGCAGAGGTGGGGGGAGCAAGGTCGGGGTGCAGGATGTGGCCCTTTGACTCGCAGATGTTGTGGAGGACCATGCAGGTGGATATAACGGGAAGGTAGTTCTTCTCGGACACGGTTAGGGGAGCTGAGAGGCAGCCCCACCGTGCCTTGAGCCTTCCAAAGGCCCGCCCCACCACGTTCCGACAGCGGTTGAAAACCCTGTTGTAAGCCAACTTCCTTGGGTCCATGGCCCCTCCGTATGGCTTCATCAACCACCTTGACAGGGGGTACGCCGCATCTCCGAGGATGACTGGACCAATGGAAATGCCATTTATGGTGATGGTAGGGTTCCCAGGAACATACCGTCCAGCCTCCATGGTGTGCCACAAGGAGGAGTGACGGAAAACAAACGTGTCATGCGTTCTGCCCGTAAAGCCAAGGACAATATCCAAAAAGTGTCCTTCATGGTCCACCATCCCTTCAGGAGAACGGAGAAGGAGCTCTTGCGGTTTACGAACTCTTCCCCTCTTCCTTTTGGTGGCCGCACAGGAATGTGTGTACCATCAACCGCGCCGATGCATTGGGGAAATCCCATGCGATGGAATCCATCCATGACCTGCAATGGGTGGCAACACAAAAAACAAACATTACTCCTTTCATGGCCAATGCAGAGATAGCGGCGGGACCGGTCTGGGCTGAGATGGCGTCACCAGGAGACATCGGGGCGCGGGGGAAGGACGGAAGGGGGGAGAGGGCGGGAGGGGGAAGGGTGGATGGAGGTGGGGAGGGGGGGGGGAGGGCCGCGGATGGCCGCGCGCGTGGCGTGGCCAGTGCAGGGATGGTGGCGGGACCGGTCTGGACTGAGATAGCGTCACCGGGAGACGTCGGGGTGCCGGGGAAGGACGGAAGGGAGAGAGGGCGGATGGATGTAGAGTACTCACTCTGCGATAGTCTCCAAGGGAAACGGTGGACGACAGGAGGGCCTGCTCTATCGCCAGACACACCTCAATGACAATCACAGCGACTGTGGAGATCCCCAAGCCGAAGGTGTTCGCCGTTTTGCGATATATAAGCGGCGTTGACAACCACCACACGGTAATCGCCACTCTCTCCTCCACAGATATGGGTTGACACATTTCTGTGGCTTTCCTCTCAAGTGTGGGACGCAGACGGTCGGCGATCTCGAAGAGGGTGGCTTTCGTCATGCGAAAGTGGTAGAGCCACTGGTCATCGTCCCACTTAGCAAGCACCTCCTCAGCCCACCATGTCCTCCGCATCCTCTCCCTGACCCACCACCTTCTGGGGCGTGGGAGACGCCGCGAGTGTCCTCTCAGAAGGGGCGCATAGAAAACGTCCTCCTCCTCATGGTCGCGATGGAGCCTGGACCTCCTCGCTCGATCTCTGGCCCATTGTTCTTGCATGGTGGCCACCACTACACCCAGGACTGCGACAAAGGGCCCCAGGAACCTGACCAGGTCATCGAGAACCTCGCCCTCCATCGCAAAGCCACAAACAAGCCAGAAAATCGGCGAAGCAGGAAGCACAACGACCGGCACCAACCGACGCACTAGCCAGAGGTGGGGGGTGGCGGCGAAAGTCGGGAGGCGTTGGGGGAGGACCTTGCATACGTACGTGCGCGCATGCGCGAGTACGTACCGACGCAACGCGCCATTTCTTCAAATCGAAATCAGCCTATCACAGCCATAGTGGGCGAGGTTATGTTAATAGCGGGGGTGGTCAGGACGGCAACGTGTGGATCTCTGAAACCGCGCTAAGCTGGATCAAACATAAGACGTATGAATAGAGAGCGCGCATTAGCGCGGATACAAAAAACCCCGGTAAAAACCGGCCGGAACAGTCACTACGCGAATTCCTCTTCTCGTGTGGAAAGGGCCTTAGTTTGAAGATTTCTTGAAACTGAATCTTAACATACAGGAAGTGCCAATTAGTGTGCTGACCAATGTTTTATATATCTTAATTTGAGATTATGAATCACGGTAGCATAGAACTGTTTCTGCATATTTCATTAATGGTCACATTCACAAAGTTATAAGTAGTGAGTTTCATCTGTAAAATAAATGTTTAGGCTGTTCCTGTTGCTATAAAAGCTATCGCTTCTATCCTGAGTAACTTTGGTTGTGACGTACAGTTGCAGTTCTGAACAATTAACAATCTATATGTTTGACAATTAACAGTCTACATGATTCTCCCACTTATCTGACACATTAGGGACTGGAGCACTGTCAGAAAATGGAATTGGAGGAAAAACAGGTACTATAGGGAGCATGTAGGACTTGTGGAGGCTCACTTCTTACTGACTGCACAGGCCTGGCTTGCAAAATCTCTCAGTTTGCTTAGTGCCTCTTTTCCCCCTCTCAGCTCACTTTGCAAGCAGTGTGTGCATGCCAGTGGTTCCAAGGGAGCCTCCATACGCAAAAAGAACTGATGAAACAGGAGAATCCCCATCAAATTAATGGAACTTGTCCTTAGTTTGGAAGTATCAAAAGAACAAGTTGACAGATAATAGGGCATAAAAAGGTGGGGACTTTCTGCATACACGTAACGCCCCTGCTGAAACAACTCCACTGGCTGCCAATCTGCTTCCGGGCAGAATTCAAAGTGCTGGCTATGATATTTAAAGCCCTACACAGCTTCAGTCCAGAGTATTTAAAAACTGTTATCTCCCTATATGAGGCTTCCTGCGCTCTAATATCTATGGGGAAAGGCTTTCTATCAATCCCAGTGATATCCCAAGTCTGGTCAGAACATGAAAGAAAGCCCTCTCAGTGGCTGCTCCCACTTGTTTTTAACTTGCTTTTTAAAATAGAAATGTAGTTCATTTGCCTTTTAATTTTTGTATGGAGTTTTTAAATTGCATTGTACTTTTAAGACATTGTATGCGAACTTGGATTCTACATTGGGAGAAAAGTCGGATTTAAATTAACTGAATGAATGGATGAATGAGTCAAATAGCAACATCTAACTTCTGGGTGCACATTAAAGTCAGAAATATATGTCTACTGGAACAGGCATATAAACTCCCAAAACGAATTTGAGAATTCTTTAGAAAGTAATCTGCTATTTCCTATTCAGCGAAGAAAATATAGGTTATCAAATATCAGTGAAAGTATTCAAACATGCACCCAAGTTGCTCCTGAAGTAGAATTCTTTGAAGCAAAAATATTTACGGGTGGTAGCAGATTAAATTATGCATGCATTATTGTTCCTGCAGCTCTTCCCAGATGCTTTAGGGCATAAGGAAAACAATTCTTTGTCACTGGAGTCATTAGTACTGTCGGTGTCAACATTTTCAGTCAGTAAACATATGTTACAAATTACCACATTTAAAAACAGACGTATGTAAGATACTTAAAATGCAAAGTAATAACAACCTGCTCCCCATTCCACCATGGTGTTGGTATTTCTGGTTGCAATTTACCAAGCCATCACGTTGCAGTGTGTAGCCCAGGCAAATCTCAGCTTCTAATAACATAAACACGACATGAGAATTCAGGCCAAAAAAGCAATGGCCTTTTATAAAACAAAAAGACCAGCTTTATTTGTATGTGTTTATCTGATTGTTTTAAAGTGGTGCCGCTTTTATACACACATACACACATATATCTCCAAAATACCTTTCTTCTTAATGGCCCTCAAGTTGACTTTGATTTATTCAGTCACATAGGGACGGGGGTAGCAGGCAGGCAGTTCGCCCCGGGTAGCAATGTTTTTGGGGTGTCCCAGCCCGTAACCACACCCCTGTGTGCCCTGGCTACACTCCCCACACTGCAGCCATGCCCCCATGCACAGTGGCCACACCCTTTGCACCATAGCTCTGCCCCCTCCCCCCACTCCAAGCTCCGCCACTGGATTTATTGGTGATCCTATGAATGAAAGATCTCCTAGTCACGTTGCCATCAACAGCCGTGCTCAGGTCTTGTGACTCAGGGCCGTGGCTTCCTTGATTGAGTCTACTCATACGTAACGCTGTCTTGCTCTTTTCCTATTGTCTTATACTTAACCAATCTATCGCATATCACTTTTCTCAGCTTTTTTTTTTTACAATGTCCCCATTTCTCTTTACTCCTCCTACTTTCCGCTTTCATCCTCAGTTTGCTTCAGTTGGTGCAAACTGAGTTCAATTTTAAAAAACAGTTTGCACTACATAAACTCAGTGTTGAAGAGGAAAGGTGGGACAGAGCCTTGACCTTTTCAGTAGGCTCAAGGAAAAACAAACTGCTGCAGCCTCTCCTAGCTTGTGTGTTCTTCCTCATAAATAACTTTTCCCATCTTGACCACAATCAAATGTTGCTTGGCCACACGCATCCTTGTTTTCATCTGTAAAATGTTGGGGAATATGAGATTGCCCTCTCCTGATTCAACTGATGGATGCAATTCCATCAATAATGTCTCCCATTGGATCTAAGCTTTTGAGGAATGCATAACTAGTAGTTTGAGTGGGAAGTTAACCATACAAAGTAGAAAGCATGGTAGAAGAGGGTCTCTAAGTTTTTCTGGTAAGGTCAGTGTCCCATGCTACTCACAGCAATACAGGACGGCTTCTTCTCGTCTGCTGCTTCTAAATCCAGTGATACAATTTGCTGAAGCCACACCAGAAAGTGTAGATATCAGATGACCTCTTTTTCCTACTCAGGTATGAAAATTCATTCCAAGTTTATTAAAAGCACCACTTCAGCTTCTCTTAAAACTGATCTTGTTGTCTGGTGACTTGATGTAATTTAAAATGTATCTGCATGTTTAAAATCGTTAGCGAACTTTAATTCAGTAAGATCCTTTAAATCTCAGCACTGGGATTTAACAGTTTATTATTTGGATATTACAGATTATTTCATATTATGACTTTTTAACTGTTTACAATGACAAGAGAGATTCAGTCCTATACACAAGGGAGATTCAGTCCTATACACAGTAGGTTACAATATCCTCGGTTCCCTGATCTGTAAGACAGAAAGATTAAGGATTTAACATACCAGAATTATCATTGTAATTGGTGTGGTATATATAAAATCCTATGTCTCTTTCATATTATAATATAATCCCTTTGGAATTTAAGATGAAGTAATATAAAATGAAAGAAACAAAGCATTTTGGGTATACACCAAATGCTAAATAGGATCAATACAAAATAATCAACGTTGCTAGTCAATGAGTGAATCTGTTTCACATCCAGTGTAAAACAACCAGCTTTTGATTTAATTCTGAAGCCATATTTAAATGATTCTAAACTTTGATTTGTTAATACATTAGAGCATTGTTCTTTTATTTTATATTTTTTTTTAACTACAAATATCAAGAAAGCTCCCTTGTGTTCCTAGCTACTGGATAAGCAACAGTTCCTCCACAGATTCTCTGGCTGGCCCCAGGAGAGCTTCCATTTGTCTGCCTCAAACAATCTGCTTTAACCACTGGATCCAGCAACTGCATTTAATGAGCTGAAGACTTATGGGAATTAGGATGTTGCAGTTTTATGATGCAGAACATTGCTTCAAATGTCATTTCCACAGAGACACAGAACATGATAGTATGAGTGTACACTGCCTCTTTGTGCAAGCTGGAATCTATGCGCATTCCTAATACATTGCCAGTGATTAAAAACAAAGTGGATGTAGAGGAGAGTGGTAATTATGTTTGTGTCTAGCAAAATAAAATTGAATTCCTAGGCAAATGAAATCTAACAAACTTTCTAAGTATGATGTTCATGCACTAATCTGTGAGCTGCAGCTGTTTTTCAGCATTATATTAAATATTTAATGTGCTCCATGTACAATAGCAAAAAGAGAAGTCTTGTGGCAGATTATTGAAGCTGAAATTATGAGGAATTCCTCTTTTCAGACCATCTGAGTTTGACAGCTTAGGCATAATCAACTGAGCCAATGTGTAGGCTTGCCAAAAATATGTTAAGATGAACAAAAGTATTCAATCAATAAAGGACTGTTCCCCATGCCCTTTTCCAAAGATTTCTCTCATGCTGAATCAGTGGATGAATGAATCAGTGGATGACTGAATGAGATGTTCAGTTTTATTGCTTTCCCCAAGTACAAGAGTGCATGAGTATAGTCTTGTATGTCTGTATGCAAATAGCAGAGCTGGCCTGGCTGTTAGATAGATTTGGGCAATTGTCTTATTCAGTAGGTGTTAAGAAGCAGCAGCCGCCTTCTAGCTGTTCCTCTTGAATTTCAAAGTTTTTTATGCCACTAAATTTTTCCTGTATTAACCTATTCTTCCATGTTTTGTGGAACTTGCCTCTTGGCAGCAGAGCTGTCAAGTGAGGCTTATTTTAGGCCCTGAGATTTCAGGGCCAAAACCTAAGAACTAAGGACTATTTCTTATGATGCCATAGAGCAGTGGTTCTCAACCTGTGGGTCCCCAGATGTTTGTGGACTTCAGCTCCCAGAAGCCCTAGCCATTATGGCCAATGCTCAGGGCTTCTGGGAGCTGAAGTCCACAAACATCTGGGGACCCACAGGTTGAGAACCACTGCCATAGAGGGTGGATCCTGGTGATATCACAGGGAGCAGCCCTTGCTAATGTTAATAAGCATGACGTATGAAGCGTCAGTTATTGTTGCATAAAGGAAGCCATTCAAATAAAAACACCAGGCCTAACAAGTAAAGAAAATGCATACATAAACTTTTCAAAGCTGTGCTTTTGCTCTGAGATTCCTCCCACTAGCCTTGTGGATTGGAGAAGAGGGGCCAGACACTGAGATCTGGGGCCCTATTTACCAAAGCTATGGCAAAAATTCAGCTGCTAGTCTTGATGGATTCTGTATGTAAGAAAAGTTTGTATACTGGCCTTGGATTCAAACAGCAAAATGTTCTGAGCGAACTCTGACAGGTAGAATTTATAAGGGAAGAGTGGTAGGAAAGAATGAATGTTTAATCATTTCTAAACCAAATATCTCTTCTGGCCACCTTCCCCCACGGACAAGTCATGTTTGTAGTTTTCAAAGACATAGCCATGCTGGTCTGTTTCAACATAAAATGGAAAGCGTGTGTATGAAGGAATACATTTTTTATTTTGGCACAAGCTGGATATCTGTCCATTACTTGACAGACACTAAAGAGGTGGATTAATAACCACAAAAACACACACTGAAGTAAACCAATTAGTCTTAAAGGTGCTGCTGGACATCTTCATTTCTCCCAGCCCCTTTTCCATTTTAAGTCATGTTTGATACTCTGATGGGAAGAAAGACATCACTAAAGAAATACTGTAGAAGAAAAGTAGATGTTCCCTTACCACTTCCACCACCAGCACATAGCTGACTGCCCTTCAACTGCCGATGAACATATATTGGTATATTGTTCTCTTATCCTGAGAGAGAGAATTAGGAATGGCCACTGGCAAATTAAATAGACTGAGTCATCCAAAAAATACTACTGATATTCCATAACAGTAAACAGTAGGATTCAATGGCTTAATTTTTTTTAAGTTTTCATCTTCGATATATCTCAGCATCCTTTTCTGTCACTTCCTACTTTGTACTCACAACAATGACAGGTAAGGATTCACTAGTAGAATTCTGTAGAAAGATTCAGTCCTAAAAAAAGTAGGCTAGAAATTCATGTGTGACATCAACCAATTCATAGACTTCCTTTACTCAAGTTCCTTAAAGAGAAAGGCAGAGTCAATCCAAGACTTCTGAATTACCACATCATATCTGAAATAAATCTCTGTAATCTAAGGTATTGCTAGGTTAAGTGTTGTTGTGTGCCTTCAAGTCATTTCTGACTTACAGCAACCCTAAAGTGAGCTTATAGGGGATTTTCTGGGACCTGAAAGTATATGACATGGCCAAGGTCACCCAGTGGGGTTCCATGGCTGAGTGGGGAACTGAACCCTGGTATCCAGAGCTATAGACCAATGCTCAAACCACCATACCACATTGGTTCTTGCTGGGGGTAAGTACCTAGGTTAAAAAAAAATTCCAGTGTATTTTTCTCTTGTTCTGTTTGTTATTTTATATGCTGCTAATTTCTTCAAAGCCCATTAAGTCTACCTGAAATGGTTGTGGAGGAATGTTTTGCTGAGCTTCAAAAACCATAGTGATAGGTAAGATAGATAAGGAAAGGGAAGGTAGATGAGGAAAGACTGTCAGTCCCATGTGTCCTGGTATTCAATACAGAGAGAAATATCATTTCATTCCATGCTGTTGCTTGCTATGAGGTCTAAAATGGGTGTGACTATAAGGGATATTTAAAAAGTACACAGTATTTTAACAATGTTCCTTTAGAAAAGCATGCTGTTCTATGTAATCTAGAACCATGGACATAGCTGAAGACTTTGTATTACCCACGACACAGTTATAGGTCCACATCAACTCAGCGGGCATAATTGTGGCCAAGTAGTTAATGGTTTGGACTAGAACAATGGTTCTCAATCTTTGGTCCTCCAGCCATTTTGGACTTCAGCTCCTGCAATCCTGACCCTGGCAGGTGCTTCTGGGTGTTGGAAGTCCAAAACATCTGGAGGATCAAAGTTTGACAGATGGACTACAAATATAATGAGATCAAATCCTGGTGACTATGATATGTTTAAAGGAAGAGAGCAGAGCTGTATAGTTGAGTACATACATGGTATGCCAGAGGTCCTTGTTGTTAACTGCCATCAGGTTGACTTTGACTTATGATGGATGAGAGACCTCCAACTCACCCTATTATCAGCTGCTCTGCTCAGCTCTTGCAGATTCAGAGATGTGTCTTCTTTGATTGAGTCTGTACCTGCATTGCAGTCTTCCTCTTTTCCCATGGCCTTCTACCTTGCCAAGCCTTATTGTCTTTTCCAGTGAGTCGTGACTTCTCATGATATGACCAAAGTACAACAGCCTCAGTTGAGTCATCTTGCTTCTAGAGGGAGTTCAGCCTAGGACCCATTCATTTGTCCATTTGGCAATGCAGGATATCTGTAGAACTCTCTCTCCTTCAGCACCACAGTTCAAAGGAGTTGATTTTCTTCCTATGAGCTTTCTTCACTGTCCATCTTTCACAACCATATATAGAAATTGGAACTATGATGGCACAGACAATCCTAACTTTAGTATTCAAGATATATCTTTGTTCTTCAGGATCCTATCTAGTTCCTTCAAAGCTGCCTTTCCTAGTTCTAGTCTTCCTCTGATTTCTTGACTGCAGTCTCCATTCTGATTAATGACTGAGCCATGGTATGGAAAATCCTGAACTATTTCAATGTCTTCAGTGATTATTTTACGGTTATGTAAATCATCCATGGTTGTTATTTTTATTTTCCTAATATTCAGCTGTAAAGTTGCATTTGCACTTTCTGCCTTGATTTTTTCAGTAATCATTCCAAATCCTTGCTGTTTTCTGCTAGTACTATTGTGTCATCTGGTCTGGTATATTCAGGAAGTGCTGAGAAAGACTCTGGTCTGAAACCCTGGAGTGTTGCTGCAAGTCTGTACAGCTAAATGGACAGTTTTCTTACCTGGCAATTCATACTTTGAGATGGACATAGCAATCGATGATACAGTTATCAAAGACACAGTCCTAGTAAAATTAATGGAACTAAGAATAAGTTGGTAGTGGCGTATTGTTGATAGTACACAACAGAGTTAAAAAATGATCAAATTTTATTACAGAAGAGGCTATACGCACACACACGCATTCAGCACTCATCTTCAGAGTAGGCCTGACAATGAAATCACCCCTAGTCTTAATATTTTGATCAATCCTTTCCAATGATTTAATAATAAAACAGTATTCTATAAAATGTAGTTTTAATTATGTTTACTAGACTTTCAAGAGCCACTCTGGTAAACTGAATGTTTACTGATTTTTCAATCATGAAAAATGAATTCGGAATACCATATTAACTATTAATTTATGTGGTGTGAAATCTGTTAGATCATTTGCAGTCAGTAGGTTGTGTAGAATAAAGGCACTTGTACAAAAGGATTTCAGGGTGAGGGTCACTCACATAATCAGAAACATACTGAGCTGGCCTCCAGCTAAACATTACATGCTTCTAAATATATTTCTGTTTTCACAAAAGTAACCTTTTAAAAGCATAGACATTTCAGTAAAATCATAAGATACGGAAATGATGGTGATAGATAGATATATGGATAGATAAAATTAATTGTATATTTTTGTGTGAATTTGTACAATCATTTTGTACCATGGTTTAATAATATTTTAAAAAGTCTAGAAGTCCCAGTTGAGCAAGTGTGAGAAATATGTAGCACTCTGGATTGACTGGTCTGATCCTTTGGAATGAAATCTTCAAAGCTGTAGCAACTGTTGGCATTAATGCTAAGTAGGAAGGCTAGAGCAGGAGGCTGATTAAAGATTTTTGACTTACCCACACAAAGAACTGAGCCAAATCACTGCTTGTCTCAAGCACAAAGGCACTCTTATGTTCTGTGCAGTTTAGGGAAGGAAATGACAAGGCTTTGGCTTTGAATAGCAATTTATTGTGTACATCCACACTGAAACATACACTTTAGTACAGAAACAGCCTTTGCTTATTCTGCTAGAAGGAGGGATCTGTCAGCATTTCCATTCCAGAGGGTTGGTGGTGATGGTGGTTGGAGATTGGGGAGGGAGTGAGCAGAATGCAGCTGCTGCAAATGGAATATAGCTGAAATTGAGCTGATGTAGCTTATTTCCTACCTTCCTCCAACTTCTGCTCAAAGCAACCAAGGGGATAAACACCAAGGACCTGAATGAAAAAGAAGGAATGCTCCTCTGTTAGGCTTGCTTGACTCTTTGAAAATCCATGGTTCCCCCAGCATAGGCTGAAATGGATGAAGAATATATTCAGACTACACAGTCATATCAGCTTCATCCCACTCCAATTGCCATGACTCCACCATATGAAATCTTGGGGTTTGTAGGTACATACATACTCAAGTTCTCTTACATGGAGCATTGGTGCCCTGACTTGCCTTGCCTCTTCTGAACCACATTAGTAGATACTGCTGGCAGAAAGTTCCAAGTATTTCACCATCAAAGTACAATCTCAGAAAAGATAAATCAGAGTGCTGTAATTGTGCAGTGTGGTTGCACCTAAAGTTTGCCAGGGCTAAAATAAACTTGATAACATGATCTTGGTTTTTGAAGCTTTATCCGCTTCACCTCTGTATCTAGAGGTTGATGGAGTTTTCCCCCTTTGACCATAAAAAGTACTGTTTAGCCCCTCCCCCATTTCAGTAAGTAACTTAAATAGCGTCATGGTATTTTATTGTTAACATAGCCATTTTTCTTGTCTTTTAGTGTTTGTTTTTGTAACTGTAAAGATTTTGAGACCTGAAAGTCAGTCTTAAAATTTTATAGTGAGAATCTACAAGTAAAACATCCTAAATGTCATTATTTTTTATTGTTCTTAATCAGAAGAGCAAAACATACATTCACATACAATAAACTGTAAATTGTTTGTGGGTAGTATTTTGTCAAGCCAGTGTAGTGTAGTGGTTTGAGTGCTGGATTAAGAGATCAAAATTCTTATCCCCATCAGGTGTGGAAACCCACTGGATGGCCTTGGGCAAGTCATACTCTCTTAGCCTTAAAGAAACCAGTTTCTGGCATGAAAATCCTGTGATAGGATTTCTGTAAGTCAGAATAGACTTGAAGTCACATAATATCAGCAGAGTATTTTGGCAAAACAATGTTTTATTAGAGTCTTTTATTCAAAAGATAAAGGCTGGAATTCTACATGTGCTGCTTAATTACGTAGTTGCATAGTTGTAGTGAACTCCCAGGGTCACCTCGGGATATTTTAATCCACTCTCCCACTTTTCCACTTTGCTCAGCTCTACTGGGTGAGGAAATGGAAGCAAAGAGAAAGAGGATGGTGGAGTATTGGGGATTTCATTCCATGTATTGTTGTGGTGTTCTGTTTAATTGTCTTAGTCCCTGATTGTATATGTCGATATTCTGCCCTTTCATGTAAAGGGTGTTATAAACGCTGCTATCATTGTTATTATTGCTGTCATTGTTGTTCTTATTGCTGTTGTTGTTGTTATTATGATTTGGCCTTTAGCAACCCTACTGGCTGGAAGCAGCAATTTGGCCCATAGTATAGCAGTGACTGTGAGAATGGAGGCTGCTGCTGTCTCGTTCTTCTTCTCTTGGGGTGCAAGATGTTGGGAGTGGCAACTTTGGCATGCTTAATTAACTGGCTAGTTAGTTTGCATGTTTCTTGTAGGCATAGAAGGGCCTGCCTAGAGTAAACTCCCTGTTGTTTGGTCAACACCCACTTCCCCTTGCATGTACTCATCCCTTTGTTCTTAAAAGTCCTGACTTGGTATTTACACCCCTCTCTTTTGTCTATGCCTTTTGTCCTGAAAGCATGCTCTGAGATCTCCTGACAGGGATTATTTTCAGCAAGCATGTGACTGCTTAATTTCGTCATACTGTATTCAAGAATTGAACCTGTGTAGACTATGCACAAGATTTTGTGACTAACCTTTTCATACTTGTTAACCAAACTGTTTGTGTTTATTTCGAGCTAGATTAAGTGTGTGTGAGGTGGAGATGATAAAGCGGGACTGGTAATTTGTTCAACTTCTGCCTGTGCATTACAAAATATTCTGCTGATTGGGAGACTTATTACTAAAACTCTTTTGTGTGAGATGACATAGGAATGACCTGGCTCAGCTGCTAGAAGGACTGCCTCCATCGCTGTCATCACCACACACACCCCTTATCTCAGCATTAGTTCCATGGCTGCTTCCCCAAATGAACCAGCATTGAACTGAGGAGTGCTAGTGGCCCCAGGCCACTCCCATCTCATCTTGTGCACATAAAAGGAGGAGCAGATCTTTGTCCTCATGGTCCCTGGTGTGTACCAACAACAATGTGTTGTTAAGGGCCAAGGAACTACAGCAGAGACTGTAAGGACAGAGGTCCCTTCCTCCTTCTCCTCTTGTGGGTGCAAGACAAGATGGGAGTGGTGTGGGACCAGCTGCTTGTGGTGCTGCTGTTGTTGTGAGCACCGCAGCTTTCCTTGGCTCAGTGTTTGTTTATTGCTGCTTTGGGTATATGAGCTAGTTAGGCTCATAAGTCACTTTTCTACTACTTACAAAAAGCTTATCTGTAATCCTTGAAATAAAGCCTGCTTCTTTTTCCCGCAGTGGTTCTAGGACTGTGTACATTTTCTAGTTAGAATCCCTACTGGTAGGTTTTAAACTTGCTCACAGTGCAATGAGAAATATTTAACACTCCTAGGTTGTCGATCAGAAAGCCAATGTGATATAGTGATTTGATTGTTGGGCTACAACTCTGGAAACCATGGTTCAAATCCCTGCTCACCCATGGAAACCCACTGGGTGACCTTGGGTAAGTCACACTTTCTCGGCCCAGAGGAAAGCAATGGAAACTCCCCCACCAAACAAATGTTGCCAATGAAAACTTCATGATAGTGTCAGAAATGACTTAAAGGCACACAACAATAAAGTGTGTAGACTAGGGGACGGCAAAATGAAGTAACTGATCCCCCCACACGGTCCTTTTTCTGCCTTCTCAAAGGGTGAATTGTCTTTCCCAGATGTTTTGGGAGTGACAATTGTCCTTTTAAATCAGTTGTAGGTTCCTTCCCCATGTGGTAATAGGTGGTCAACCCTTCATTCCTTTACAAAGACCGACATGATTTGGCCTATATGAGAAAAGGCCTAAAAATAGAATAAAAATACAAATCTATTATAAATATTAAAAAAGACAAGACAACACTAAATTATCCGTATCTTACAAAAAATGTAAGATTACATTATTTTTCATATCAAAAACGTACATCAAGTATTAATTCTTTGGAGAGTGCTGTCTATAACTCCAGAGATTTCTGTTGAATGGTATATATATTTTTGATATGAAAAATAATGTAATTTTTTATGTTTTTATAGGATATGGTGAATTTAGTCTTGTCCTGCTTTTTTAATATTTATAATAGTTCTGTATTTATGTTTTGTTTTTAGGCCCTGAAGAAGACTGAATCTCAAACAGGTCAAAATGCTTTGTGCTTTTTAAAGGAATAAATAGTTGACCATCTATTAAAGGTTGTCTCCTTTTTGTTTGCTGTGTATATATACGGTATATACTTTTCAGTAGTCTCTCTACCCTTCCCCATTACAACAACACTAAAAACCTTTTTTTTTGGTTAACAGACGACAACAACAAGAGAACTTTTTCAAAACCAGAAGTAGACTATCAACAACTTATATTTGTTGACATTTTTGGCAGACAGTGTAGCCTTCAATCTACCCAGGACTAGAAAACCATACTCTCGTCCCCAGCACACTGCAGTTGCCCAATTTTGGTATACACCAAGTTTTAGTCATTACAAACCTGAACTAGATTTGTTTGAGGCAATGTTAATTTCTTTTGCACACTCCATGCCTTCTCAACTTGCTGTTTTCCCAACATATTACCTACTTCCTCTGCCAGCAATTTTCAGACCTTAGCCTATCACTCATTTAGAGAACTTTTTAGGGGAGGAGGTGTTGTATGTCTGTGAGAACCTTTGCAGTTGGTTGCCAGTGAGTGAAATGGAACAATTTCTCTTTGAGGAAGTGATTTATTTACACACATCCATCAAGTATAACCTGCTCTGCTCTGTCAACTTCCTGTTTGATCTCTTGAGGGTTGAGTACATTAGGGAGGGTCTTCACAGCCTCTCAGGTTAACCTGTTACAACTCTTTTTCATTGTAGGTATCCTTCAAAAGTGGACAGGAGACAAAAACAAGTACCCCTGTGTTCGACTCCAGGCAAAAATATGCCACCAATACTCAACAGGGAACTTCTGTTAGTCCCATGGATTTGTTGTGTATAGTTTAGAAAACCAAATATACATTCCCGGTGTTAATTAAGTACCATGTGTTATTTATTCAGTACCTTTGCATCTCACTTTCTTCCAATGACCTCAAGGCAGTACACATGACTCTCCTCCTCTCCACTTTATCTTTTATAGGTATGTCACACAAAACAACTTGAAAGCATTCCAGTTTAAGCCATGGTGGTGATGGAGGCCCTAGGATCCCAACTCTGCATCAACTAAACATCTTGTGGCATCTTGCACTGCATTGGCCATTAGAAGACATTTTATTGCTATAGGGAATGTGGGCCAGCTGGACTCTGGGGTTATCACTACACTTTTAAAATACTGCCAGAGAATGAATGAATGGTTCTCTGTTTAACATCTGCTCAACAGGAGATTAACACAATAAGGACAGCAGACTGTCCAAACTCTCTGCTGCTTCTGACTCGTTTGAGAAATCTATGTCCAAGCAAGACCTTTGAACTCCAAGGCTTTAGTGTAGAAGACAGAGTGCTTGAAAGATGAATAGAATTGAAGCACAGCTACAATTTTCAAGCTGTTCAATTGGTTATATTTGTATTTGTCATTACTTCTGTATACAAGCTTCTAATCATATCCGAACCAAAGAAAATATATTGAACTATATGTCCCAGAATCCCCTGGTTAGTAGATTGTGGGAAATACAGTCTAAAATATAACTTTTCCAAGCGCTGCACTACATATATATACAACCCACCTCACATAATCTTTATATCTGAGGCAATTAACTAAAGGCTTCAGCACTGGAGTCTAAGGCAGCTGAAACACCCATGATAATAAATCTTTGTGAAAGGTCATTAGATGCCAAAGGAAGATCCACAGTAATTTCCACATGTAGCTAGTTATAGCCAAGTCTCTGATTGGAGAGACTAATCAGAGGAATTATGGGAAGGAATGGAATGAAGGAACTATTTAGTATCTGCTCTTACCACTGTTCGATTCTTAATAGTGGCCTGATGGGTAATCATGGTTCAAAGAAGCATGAGTTATAATAAAAAAAAATGACCTTGGGTTTTTTCCAGCTGTTGTTGTCTCCTTGTCCACTTTTTCCGTCCTTTTGAGAGCTGCTTGTAGTAATTTCTTGGGTACCTCCAAAACCTTAAGAAAAGGGAGGGCATGGTTTATTGAGGGGGTCTTATTGTATGAAGGGCATATGTTGTCCTCTCTGGATTTTTAATACACAAAAATAATTTATGTGTATTTTTGTTTAGGAGGAAACTACTAAATACATAACACATAGGCCATTTCCACCCTACACGGTCATAATGCTGTCATTCCACTTTTAACATCCTATGGAATCCTGGGGTTTGCAGTTTAGGGAGGAGCCTTTACAATTCTCAGCCAGAGAGCTCTTTAGCCTCAGGGAACTACAAACCCCAGAATTCCACAGGATGTTGAAAGTGAAATAATAGCGCTGTAACAGTGTAGTGCAGAAATTGCCATAATGTTTGTTATAACATCTATTAAAATTTAGATACCAATGAACAAGGATGAAAACTCTCCATTACCTTTAGGAAACAGAATTCATATTTAGGAAATAATAAAGGAGAAGTAGGAAAAGTGACAGAAGAACAGAAAAATAAAATAAAGCCCAAATCAAACTGTTTTCATGTTTAAAAGAAATGTACCTAATAAGTTAAGTTCATTAACTTATTAGATCTCAAAATTCTTAGGGTGCTCAGACTGCCCATAGAAATCTAAAATGTATTCAATATGCTTTGACCATTAGCAAAGTTTGAACCCAAGACTCTTCCATGAATGATGTTTGGCTTGCGCGGTAGAATAATAATATCACAGAAGATACACACCATAAACTGCAGTTCCAGGTTTACAGCCACAATATTTATGAAAATGTATTCAAATTAAGCTATTTGCATGCAACTAGATCTGCAAGGTAGCTGTCACCCTCCCACTAATGGTGTGCATCTTAATGGTGAACAAATATATTTCTGTATTATTGAAACTTAAAAACAGTAATTTTTCTTTTTCAACGCCGAACACTTGAACTTAATACCTAGCTCTTTGACTTTCTTATTATGAGAAGTCATGGTATTAACATCAGAAAATGACAAGAAAAAAAACACTTAGCAATGGTGACAAGGCTGATGGAGCCACTCTTTTTGTAAATTCCCATAATTATTTTGCATCACCTTCTTCTATGAGCATGCTTTTGGTTCACCCATGCGTGGTCATTTCTCTCATATGTGCTTGCTTTAAGGTTCTTGAGGCTACAGTGTGTGTTCACCTTTCCAGTTAGCATCCTACATGCCAAGGGTTCTTAATTCTTAATCCTGGATAATTTATAATTTTCAACAGCCTTCCTGTATTTGAATTTTGTCTTCTCATCCTTGCCTGGTCAGCTATTTATTAAGCCACAGTATCTTAAGTCAGGTGAAGAAGCCCAACTGAAAAAGTTTTCAATGCTGTCTTAGAACAGTGATTCTGAATATGCTACTAGTCCCATTGAGTCTGGCCAGAGACATTTTGCTGCTTGATAGGAAACAAACAATACCTCCCACCCAAGTCAAGGTGTATCATGAAAAAACATGAAAAAACCAGGTTATTTTGGCTCATGAAGCAGAAAAAAAGCCCAAGTGAGTCTCTCAATTCCTGGCTGTAATAATAATTAAAAAAAATCAAACATCAATTTATTACCCATCAGTGACATTCTAGAATTTATTGTGTGAGACACTTGCCTCGCCCTGTCCAATAGTAGAGCTGGCTCCATATCTCACACTGTAACCTTTAACAAGGAAAAATCTGACAGAAAGTCTCAGTCTTACTACAATTTGATCAGGACTTCTGAGTTGCATTTAAACATCTCATCTGACACACTGCTGCCAAGCAAATAGAACTTCCCTCTTATCAACACTAAGTGGTTTGATACTGCTTAAATTGTTACAGCTTTATTCTGTAGCAAGAGTATGAATCATGGAGCTCCCTCCTCAATGTTGTTTATCACCATTTCCCAGAATTCGTAGAAACATAGAACTGAGTTGGAAGGCCATCAAATCCACCCCTGCTCATCTGGAGAAGGAGGATACCCACCATCTGTCTAGGTAATTAGTTCTATTGCTCAACTGCTCTTACCGTAAAGATGTTCCTTTTAATGTTCAATGGAAATCTATTCTCCTGTAATTTAAATTCATTAGACTTGGTCCTGCCCTCTAGGGCAGCAAAGAACTAATCTGCAGTTCCTCACCATTGGCTATGCTGGGTAGAGCTGATGTCAGTATGCCGTCCAACAATGACGAAAGTGCTGGATAGTAGAGTCCTTGGATCAGTATGCAAAGCATGCAAAGAGATCTTATAGCACCTTTGAGACAAAGGCCATTTCCACACTACACTGTGATAGTGCTATTACTCCACTTTCAACATCCTATGGAATCCTGAGGTTTGCAATTCAGAGAAGGGCATTTAGAATTCTCAGCCGGAGAGCTCTTTGGCCTCAGTAAATTACAAACCCCAGAATTCCACAGGAGGTTGAAAGTAGAATAATAGTGCTATAAGAGTGTAGTGCAGAAATGGCCAAACTAAGAGAACGGAGTTGGTAGCATAAGATTTCATAGACTACTGATCCAGATTAACATGACTATGTCTTTGAATATTGCCACCTTGGATTTGTGGTTTGGTGAAGTGTGAGGAAGAATTCTCTGCCAGAGAGCAATACTCCACTTTCCCTGAACTCTATTGCTAGAACCCTCTAGCAGAGAATTCTGAGCACGTCAACGAATGACAAATCCTAGGATTCTGTAGGACGATGGAACTTTGGCAGTTGTAGTAGCATCAGCCGATTATGAATGTGTAGTGTTGATACACTTTTCGAAACAGGGGATTTCCTATAGCCCTACATCTTTGCCTGAGTTTTAAAGGCACCTTTCAACTGAGAACAGGAAAGAAGGTCTTTTGGTTTCTCTTGTCTTTTTTATCCCCCCCCCACTCTGAGTATAATGCTAGGATTTCCTGAAGGTGGGGGCTTTACTTAATGTGTACATTTCACCCAGGACATTAATTGTATTCAGACACAGTTGTGATTGCAGCTAGAAAATATTTCAACATTTAATATATGCCAAACCATTATCTAATAATGAGGGGAATATAAAGGGATATGAAAGTAATAGCCTGTTAGGCGTAGAGGGGGATTAATATTTATGAGTTGGAAGAGGCCTTGAGTGCTTTGAGGGGCTTACATTTTTGATGTGGGGGAGTCACAAGATTTATAGGCAGGGGAAAAAACTTCAACCACTGTCAACAAGCCAGGAGCCTCATAAGTAAACAAGAGATCTGTGTGGTCCCTGAACCACTTTGTGTTGTTAAAGGTTGAGAGGAAGATCATTAAAGGTGATTCATTCAGCAGTGAAAAGATCATATTAACTGTCTTAAATTCAAGGAATTTGTGTTAATGTCATCTCAGGAAATTGGGTTTCATTTCATGTCCTCCTAAAGCTGATTGAATCATTTGCTTCCCTGGGAAGCCAAGCAACTTTCATTTAGACCATTTTAGATTCTCCTTTAGAGGATATAATTAAAACGATTACCATTTATACTTCAGAGCATTTAAAGGTGTTCCTCTGTAAGAGAAACCTCATAACAAAACTGTCATAAAGCCAGTATCATTGTACCCATTTTTCAAATGAGAAAGCTGAGGCTGATTGCTATTAGCTTATTAGCACTGTTAATATGTGAAGTGCCATGAGCTCATGGTTAGAATGAAAATAGGAAATTCCAAGTTCAAAAAGCAGTATCTGAGAGCCGACACCCCCACACACACCATGACAGGCTGGCAGTCTCTTTAAATAAAGAAGAATGTTTCACATGAGGTAAGCCATTGATTTATTGATTGGCTGATTGACTGATTGATTGAATTAGTTGATTGTCTTTTTTTAATTTATAAATGTGCTATCTACAAAGTTAATCTGGATTCCCTTAAAACAACAGATTTTTTCCTTTCTATTTCATGTTATTTTAACATCTGACATAAACATAGATCTCTGATTATTTTGACTGCTTGTCTATGGATAGCCCCAGAAAATGTTGTGGCTGTTGTTAGCTGTAATCAAATTATTCAGAAGCAATTCTTGTTATGTTTCTCAGGCTGAGCGCCTTTCAGCTGGCTAAGTTGTAATGTCACCCTCAGCCGAGCATATGGTAACAGTCAACAACCTAATCTACCTGAAGACCTGGGTGGCTGTACAAACAGATGTCTCTCCTGCCCATGTGCTTTAAGGACATATCAGTATGCATTTGAGTTAATTAAGATCAACATTCTTTCAATTTCACCCCTTATAAAACGTCTGGGAGATTTTTATTCAGCGTGAAGCGTGACCCTAATACCGCCCAATGTGGCTTGTTCTCTTGTACCTCATCCATAAAACAAAACCCCTTGGTGCATTCCAACCTCAGCTGTCTGCTTTGAGCTCAGGACCAAGAGAGAGTGTGAAAAACCAGCAGCGAGTTAACGGCAGGGATAGGTTTACCGGACCCCTCATGCTGTCAAGAGCAAAAGTCAGACCGATCAGGTTTCTTTCCTCTGGACTGGAACATGGTTGCATGTGACTCTGTTCTTTTGAGCTGTTCACAGGTCTTAGAGGACGGCTAACATTCTGTGACTGAAGCAACAATGGGTTTTATTGCACTTCTCAACCCCTCTGGAACATTAGGTCTGGAAGCTCATTGGCTTGAGCTGAAACCTGCCCTACTGTCCCAGGCTCAGGATGGATAACAGACAGCATCACACAGATAACATAACAGATGAGATAAAGATAGAGCTTTGTCCCAAACAGGGCATTCCACAATTGGAGTGTCACATCAGAGAAGACTCTTGTCCTTATACAGTTTTGCTGTTGTTGGCAAGACACAGGGGAGAACTGCTCCAAACAGGCTCAGTCTTCAGATGGGCATAGATACATGGGGAGGGTAGGCTTAGCAGGCACTTCTTATTATAAAAGCTGTTCCTTACTTGAGGGCAGAAAAGCTTGTCCCTTATAGGTCTGGCAGGTATCCCTCACTGTAAGGGATGTCCCCTATTTGAGGGCTAGAAAGCTTTTCTTGTTATGTGGACTGAGCAAGATGCCAAAACATCCTATACGTTGGGCTTCGGGCCATTCATAAAGGCATAAATGTATGTATCATATAATGTATGAATGCAGACAATATATTAATTTTACAGAGAAAGTTAACCAAAATCAATACTTTTGTCTGGTATTTCAGCAGAACACAAACTTAGTAATAACTGCTTCCCAATTGCCAGCCCTGTATGTCATGAACTTTGTCTGCCCCTCACTGTTGTTTTGAAAACCTGGAGAGGTGGTGCTTCAGATATCAAGGTATTAGGGTTTTAAAAGTCAGCACTGGCAGCTTGAATTCATACTAGAATTATATTGACCACCAGCCCAGTTCCTCTCAAACTGCTGTTACGTGGTTACTGTAAAAGGTGTAGGCTGGCAACACTGCAAGAGATGGGGTACAGGAGTGTGCATCCATGAGTGGGAGGTTTACAATGGTAGTCCAGGTCCCAAAATTCCTTATGAGGGGGCAGCAGGATTGTGAGAGGGTTTCATCCATTGGACTCCTCATAATACTTAGGCCATTTCTGCACTACACAGTTACAATGATATCATTCCACTTTCAACATCCTATGGGATCCTGGGGTTTGCGATTTAGAGAGGGGCGTTTAGAATTCTCAGCCAGAGAGCTCTTTGCCCTCAGTAAACTACAAACCCCAGAACTCCACAGGATGTTAAAAGTGGAATAATAGCACTATAACAGTGTAGTGTGGAAATGGGCATAAAGTGTATTCTCCTCATACCCCCACCTCTCATTTTCTTATGCGTTGTTTAATTTTATCAGAAGGTTTATTGGCAGAAAAATGGGGAAAGTACCCCTGTTTCAAATACACTGTCCTATCATCATCATCATCATCATCATCATCATTATTGTTAGCATATATCATACTTCTTAAACTTTAAAAAACTTAGCTGGCTGATGTTCTGGGGACAGTGCCAGAACAAAAGCAGCATGAAGTAAACTGCCAAGAGCAGTCAACAACAGCTTTTAGTTTTTTTTAATTTTTTTTTTGAAAGGGGTTCTTTTTTAAAGGTGTCTAGCACAAGAACTTGGGAGCTATCTGTCTGAAATTGGGCTGAGTTAATTCTCTCTTGAGGGTCTAAATTTTATGTGAATTTTTTTAAAGGTTATATCCATTTTTTTCTCTCCATTACAAGCCAATGAAGATGCCTGGTAATCTAACTTCTCAAATCACAATTTGGATTCAGATCAGTCTGCTCTGAATCAGTCCCAGATTCAAATTGCTGCTATAAGTCAAATTGTGCACAGCTCCCATTTTAACTGCTTCCCTATGGGCTGGCCCTACCAGGAGGAAGGAGAAGATGGCTGCTTTAGACAGAAGATTATGGGTGTCATGAAAGATCAACAGGTTTGCTTTGTTATTTACTTTTTGTTATTCTATTTTTATCAATAGAGATGGATGGAGATAAGTGTTCAAGGCCTATTGCGACACAATAACCTAGGTAGTTTGGGATACTAAGTACTTTCTGACTGTAGTCAGTGGGAGACACAATTTGGTGCTTTACTACAGGCAGCAAAACACATCAGGCTGACCTAACTCATTTCCCCCTATGTCCCTTGAAGGAAATTTCCCCATTGAATCTTTCATTTGCAAGAAATAGAAGATATGCAGCCGTAGGTATTATATCTGTTTTCACCCACCGTGGTAAAGAGAGGGCAGGGCTGACATCAGGTAGTAACTGGGTACTCCCCTTCATCATTGCAGCCTATTGTGAGTGGTGGCAGGGCACAGCTGCTTGAAGTGTAAAAGGAGATACTGGAAGATCCAATAAAAAATCTTCCATACTTTTCAACTGTTCCAGTTTGGCAGGGACAGAGCTGATTAATCTTCTGTTGTCCTGTTTCCAGCTACTCTAAAATGCGTTTAAAATGAGTTCAAAGTGCAAAAGTACAGTGCTTCCTCCACTTTCACAAGGGTTTAGGGTGCTGAACCCTTGCAAAAGTAAACAAAACAAAAACTATGAATAATTGCCCCCTGCTCAAGTGAGTAAGGAGAGAATGCATGTGTGCCCTCCCTCTCTGTGCTTCTCTTCCTATTCCCTTATGGGGCTCCCCCCTCCCATTTCCTTGCCTTTTGCCCAGGCCCACCTGCCTTTCTTCCACACACCCAGACAAAAGGCAAGCGAATGGGACAGGCAGTCCCATGCATGGAGAAGGAAGGTGCATGTGTGCCTTCCCTCCCATTCCCTTGCCTTTTGCCCTGGAATGTGTGTCTTCCTTCCACGCACCTGGGCAAAAGACAAGAGAATGGGAGGGGAGAATGAGGGGGAAGGAACATGCACGCCTCATGAATGATCAAATTTGTGAAGATCAAACCCACAGTTTTGTAGAGGGAGGACTGTAGTTTGCTTTTAAGTAACCCAGCAGGGGAAGAGGAGAAGAGGAGGAGGGAATCTTTCCCTTCCCAGTGGGCCCAGGCAAAAGCAAACTGCTGCTAAAGCCTCTTAGCTTCTATGTTTTTTCCTCATTAATAACTTTTGCCAATTTGACTGTACCCTAATGTTGTTTGGCCACCCATGTCCCAGATTAATTGGAACTCTGTCTGCCAAATTGGAACAGTTGGAGGTTATGTAGTCCCACTGTTTTCAATAAGTTTATTCTTACCTCAGTTTGAATTGTGTATCATACAGATTTGCATGCTGATCACAGGTATGCTTACTTGGGGGAAAGTTTTATTGGAGTGGGAGGATGTTACTCTCAGAAATTAACTATGCTGCTCTATTTCCTTCCTAGAAAACTGGGAATCATTGCATTCTAATTACGTTTAATATTTGGGGACACTCATACTGACATTAGCAGCACTCAAAAGTCCTCAATGGAAGCAAGTCAAAATTCACCTTATTATGCACTCAAGCATGTAAGACTGGGCCAGCCCTGGCATTAGACAGAATGTGGTAACTACCTCAGCTGGTAGATGTCAGCCTAAGGATAATGTCTCATTTTAAAAATCTAACAGAAGCTTGATAGCTACCTTTCTAGATGGAGACATTTTGCACAGTAAAGCTGTGGGTGGTGAAAGGATTAAGAGCACTCTCTCAGACAAAGATTTCACTGTGTCAAATGATGCGCTTGTGAAACTACTCCTTTCCCTATTCCCCCTACCCTAGAAAAGCAGGCAGTGGACTCCTGTTACACTGGGAACAGCCCATGATATTTTGCTGCTTCACATAATGGACAAGATGGTGCCTCCCGCTCTCGTTTCATGTAGAGAACTGAACTGGATTTCTCTGTTACTGCCACAGTGGGGATGCAGTTTAGAGTATGCGGTGAAAACCATGACCATGGTACTTGCAACTCTAGTGCGTCATCCATGTCTCTCGCCTCTTGGCATTTGCTACCTCTGAGGTGGCTGCCTCCCTCTGCTTAAGCCTTGTGTTACACACTTACGTCAATAACAAGACTAATTTTGTCTGCCTTCCGTGTAGGGTCTTTTAGAGCTGCCGTTTTCTGTTACAAGCACCTGCAAATGTTATCACGGAGAGGACAAGTTTCTTCATCTTAATCAGGATGCCACCCAGGAAGGAAATAGAAGAACACCCATAATCTAGCTCCAGACAGTCCAGAACTATGCTGGGGAAAGAAAAAAAAACCCAAAACACTTAGATAAGACGTGGACCATGCTTCCATCACCTTCCATTTCATTTCTTTGTCAAAATATTATCAAAGCAGAAACCTGTCCGCATTCAAGCTTGCAGGCAACACTTTGTTTCCTCAGGCCATTCCTGCTAGCAGTGTCTTGTTTGTGTGGGACAGCGTAATTGGATTAGGGATTATTCCAATTGGTGGGAGGGCCTAACAGGCCTCTCTTTCTCCCTGTCTCTCTCTCTCTGGTCTGCGTGCTGATTCTTGCACATTATTTTAGAAACATTTGGCATATGATCTGTGGGATAATATTTCAAGGAAAGATGATAGCAAAGTATTTTTTGAGATCCAAGTTGAATTCCTCTTTTCTCTCTCTGAGTCCAATGTGTAGTCACAGAGTGCAGATTGTCTATAAGGTGGCTGGATTTTTGAACTGCTGAATGCAAAAGAAATGACTTGCTCCCTCAAATGTTATTTGATTCTCCTTTCAAAATGGCCTAGGGTTAAGGAAGTGGAAATTGTGAGTCAAATTCTGTAGGAAAATCAAGAACTCCTTCTTTTCCATTACAGAGAAGAACAATGGGGTGGGAAAGGGATCTCTTTCTTCTTACATCTCTCTGTCCTGTCCCCAATCATGTCCTTTTGTACAGATTGCAGAAGGGACAAAGTTCATTGGGGATGGGACAAGAATACAGAATACCTTGCCTCCATTTACTCATGGAGACAGGAAAGGAGGAGGAGGAGAAAGAGGGGAAAGCAAGGATTTGACAGCCCCCAGGATTTGATAGTGGTATGTTTGTTTTGTTCATGTTTTAGTAAGAACTTTCCAATTTCTTCATGAATTTAGTCCAACCACTCAAAATGTGGGAAAAACATACATACCCACCCAGACAGAGGGCTTGAGTGCTTAGTCCTTAAAATATCTATCTTGGAATATCTGTGTGATGTCACATGTGTGCTGCTAAACTAGGGTCACCACTGAGAAGTTTCAAGGCTCCTTGCTTTATACATTGACATGGTAGGTCAAATTTTCCCATACTGGGAATAGCCGTATGTATTGCATTGGCCAATGCACATGGATGAGAATGTTGTTCAGTTCTTTTTTCTTTAAAGAAGAGCTTTCTGAAACGTTCAGATTTCTTTTTCATGAGGGAGAACTTGATTTAAAAATTATGAATGAGGGAAATAAAAATCTATCAATTCATTCATGCCTAGGAGAGATCTCTAACAAAGAATTTTCAGCATTCTCACCCAATTACTTTCTCCCATGGTTCTCAGGAGAATGCCATTGAACTGATTGCCCAATTGTCAGAGACTTGTAAGTGAAGATATGCTTTCCCTGGCTGGTATATCTTAATTTACAACCAGAGAGAGACTCTTAATTGAATAGAAGGCAAGACAATGAATGAATGGTGAGTGACGTGTTATTCCTTTGTGAAGACAACCACAGATTATACTGTCATAGAGATCATAGTCATTTTGGTAATTACCATAACCACATTTGTTTATACATCATTCTAACATTATCTAAAGTGGTACAAAAGAGATCTGAAGATATAGCCTCAAAGGGCTTGCTCCCAGATCTGTGTTTATCACTCAGTAACTAGTGAATGGAAACAAGCCTCTGACTGAATTTTTGTACCTCCCATCACACAGCTGCAATACTTGTCATTTCAGTCAGTTCACGCATTCACTGACACTTCAAATAAATCAGAGGCCAGGAAATTTTGGGTTCAACTGATTGTGACAATTCTCACGTCAGTGGGACAGTGAATAGGATACTCTTAGTGCGAACATTAACGGAGCTATCCAAGGTGCTGAGCCTATTTCAGGAAATTATTCACTGCCAATGCCTCCAAAGGATTTCCATGGCTATCCAGTGCTAGCCAGTGTAGTCCACAAACATGGATGTTGGGAACCGTAGATTATTATTTCCCGGAAGGCTATAGGTTTTCCTTTGCTGAATTATATTACAATATTATGTGGAAGTCTGTCATTCTCTTTGCCTCTTTTCCCTCTTTGTAGCAGTCAAAGATATAAGTTAAAGGAACACCTGTTCCACAGGTGAAGAGCAGGTGGAGCTCAGAAAGAATGATTTTGAACAAAAAGAGAACTGCAGGAAAGGTGTTAGCTTGTGTCCTGTTAGTGAGTTATGATGTCAGAAGCTGGACTTATGTCATTGAAATTCATTTTTTTTTTTTTTGGTTGTTGCAGAAATCGGAATTCTCCACTAACTACAAAACAACCACCCCCCAACCCACTTTTTCTCAGTGAGAGCCTCTCCCATGATCGTTTCATGGCTGGTAGGGAATGGAGAACATGACAGAAAAAGTATCCAGCTATCTTCCTATAGCTGAATGCACAGCAATGACATCATCCTCTGAGACTTCACAAGGACCTCTGGAAGTCCCTGTGGATACCCGTCATTTTATATCCAGCTACAGAAAGATAGCTGGATCTCTGTCTGCTGCCCCACCAACTCCCCATTGTGCAGGGAATGGCCATGGGGAGCTACAGCAGAGAAAAAGTGGGTTTTGGAGGGGACTGGATGGGAGACATATAGCTACGTATCATAGCTACATCTCCTAATCCAGGATTTTGGCTGTTAAGTATCCTGTCTGCTTGTCCTCTTTCTCCATTCCAATTTCCACGTAGTCTCTGCTAGTCCACATTTTAAAAATCTACCCAGGGAGGCACTTATTGAATGCCACAGCATGTGAACTTTTGAGTCCAGGCCTATCAGGCATCAGGTGTACAAAGCAATCAAGAGATGCATGCCTAGTTGTGTGAAGTCGGTCAGTCTGATGATGTTTCCCTTGTCCTTTCATTTAAAGCAAGAGTGGAAATCATGTGGTTCACCAGATATTGCTGAATTACAAGCATTCTTCAGCTTTAGAAAGGCTTATAGCTGGTTGAGAAGGCAGTTCAACAAAATCTGGACAATTCTACAATTCCCATCCCTCAATTAAATATTCGCTATTGCTTTTCAGTTTCTTAGCAGAATCATCTAAGTGAAAGAATTCTTTCTAGTGGAAGAACAGTAAGAAAATGCTGTCAACACTGCCAACATGATTGCTATTAATCATGCACTGAAAACTTCTATGGATCTTTTTTATAGTGCTGACATTTTTGGCAACCACACACACAATTAATCTTGCATTCCAAAGGGGATGGTGATACACATGAAAGAACATAGCTTAAAAACCGAAAGAGAGAGAGAGAGAGAGAGAGAGAGAGAGAGAGAGAGAAGAGAACAATATCAGAATCTATTTTCCACTTTTTGAAAGAGTGGGGAGTGCCATTTTCATTTTAAGAGTTTATACATTCTTTCTGCACAGAGCACAATGTAAGCTTCCGGTTGTCAACATGGCATCCCTCCCTATACTGTTCATTTAACAAGTGCAGGTATGAACAGTAACTTCTTTTGACAACTGATTCTGAGGCATGTAAGCTAGAGCTTTCAACAGGGAGAGAGATCCATACTTAGGGAAGTGGCCTGAACTAAAATTCTACCCTGAAGATCAGCAGGCACCATCTATTTGTATGTAGGATTCCATGAACATTAGAACATTGAAGCCATGTGTGGCGGCATTGCCAGAAGCAGAAATTCTTTCTTTCTTTTCATAGTTGTAAAACAAACCATACTTGAAAGCAGGGAAGAGACCACTGAACTCTTACTCTTGGAGTACGCTAAAAGCAGCCCCCCTCCTTAGGTTTGGACATTGAGAAGCAAACACCATCTGTATCCTTTTCCCGTCCATAAAAGCTGCCTTTGTTTTCCATTCAAAAAAGGAGAAATTCACTGGTAGCTGTCTAACTATTCAACTGGGCAGTTCATCACAGGAGTAATAGCTCTGCTCCACTAATTGGCTGAGATTTTTCTATATTCGTTTCTGTGCTTTTGTCCTGTTTGTCCAGTTGGACTCCTGAAGTAGACTCCTCAACATTTCTTTGTCATATTTATTATTATTACCATTAACTGTAACAACTTTCCACTTAGGACTGTGTAAACAATCAAGGAGACATCCCTGTCCGAATGCTTTGCAGATATACAGTTAGAGAAAGGCACAACATGACCTGTAAAGGAAGAGAAACGGCAAAGGGAAATGTCAAAATGCACTTAGCTGAACTATATTGATTTTACATAAAAGAAAGTGAAGATGGTGAGCAGTTCAGACAGGTATGGAGACCTGTGAAATTTCATTTAGAGGATTCAGTCACCTTAGACACAACGTTCAGGTCTGCTCACTTCCCACACACCAATGCAAAGTATCTTCTCTTACTTATAGGAAATAGAGCTTGCTGGACTGTCCAGTTATGGTACAGAGACAAGATGAATGAGGCTGAGAGATACTACTTTCCACTTTCAAGCCCTGGAAACCTACTGGTGTTGAGAAAGAACTTAAGATTTCTGATCCCTTTGGCTCCCCACTTAGTGATGCTGAACATCCACCTTTTCTTCCTTGACCATTTTCTAATGGCTGCAGTGACTTGGCACGTACAACCTTCCTTTTCTCTTAGGTTAAAAGGTGAGCAACAAAGAGATATTCTGCTATTTCTTCATAGTGATAAAACTGGAATCAAAGGAGATGTGGAGGGGCATGTGCAAACAAAACTATATACATGGGCAAAAGGAACTAACATGTCTTTTGCCCTACCACTCATCTCACAGTGCAGCTGGTGATTTAAATTATATAGCCTTCCAGCCATAATCCCACCAAAGCTAGTCTCCTGGAACAGTATGGAAACCTTCTCCTCAATGCCGGCTAAATCAGAGCTGCCAGGATTTGCAAACTGAGAATTTTCTTTCAATTGATTCTTTTCCTTCAATTGATTCAAGGCATACTTCCAGCCGAAAATGTATTTTTTGGAAAAAGGCTTCTATGGCTGGGTCCTCTTAGCAAGCCCTTGAATATCTTTAGCAGGTTTTTTCCAAGGGAAATGCTTCATCTGATTCCCTAAAGTTAACTTAGGCTTTGAAAATGATTTATGGGTGGCCCCAAGCAGGTACCAGCACTGGTTGATCAATGGAAGGTGCATTATTGCTTCTCTCCCTCTAGATCTCACAGATGAAATCTGGAATAGCCACTGATAGCATTCCTTCTAGGAGATTCCAAATGACACTTTTAACATTGTAGCTTTAATGGAACTATGCTATCATCAGACTTAAGCCTGTTTATCTTAGTCCCTTGTATGTATGTATAGGATTCCAACCTAGCTGTTCTAACTTCGTTAGTCTACTTGTTGATTGTAGAAGCGAACACCAACAATGACAGGCCATTTTCCCACTACACTGGTATGGTGCTATTATACCACCTTCAACATCCTGTGGAATTTTGGGGTCTGTAGTTTACTGAGGCCAAAGAGCTCTCTGGCTGAGAACTCTAAATGCCCCTCCCTAAACTGCAAGTCCCAGGATTCCACAGGATGTTGGAAATGGAATAATAGCAATATAACAGTGTAATGTGGAAATGGCCATAGGTTGCTGGGGGAAAAGGGTGCTTAAGCTTAGTTTTAAACAGAAATAGGAGTTGCAACCATGCATATTGATGTATACTTGTGAGTTAACAGGAATGTTCAGAGTTCCATGCCCTTCTCAAGTGTACTTTAGTTACTAGGGTCTCTGGCAGGTTAGTTCCTCCCTCATTCACTTCTTTCCTAATCACCCTATCCCAATGCTTTTGGATCTACTAAACAGGCTCATTGGGCTGCTTGGTGGGGGCAGGTATGTCTACTCAAAAATTTACAAATGTATTCTTCTGCATATGCAAGGCAGATTTGTGCAAGCAGAAGTGATCTCTTGTTTATTAATTGCTTCATTTATTTTTCAAACAAGCATTCTTAATTACAATTAAAATTTATTATAGAGGATGTTTGATTATGGAGAATGTTGTAATAACCAATTGTTACTTGCCTGGAAAACCAGAATTTTGGATAAATCATTTTTATTGGGTTGATCGGGGCCCTTCAGAGGTTTCTGAGCCACAATGCCTCACCACTGGTTATGCTGGCCAGGGCTAATGGGAAGTACAATCCACAACAGGCGAGCCAAATACTCCCCACCCATGGGGTTTGTTTTCCAAATAAAGATTAGAAAGAGTAACAATAAAAAATTTGACAGCAACAGTCAGAAAAAATAAATATGTAAACGGGGCCATGGGAAACGTAGGAAGAAAATATATCCAAAATATAGCATGTCTTTTCTAAATCAGCTGCTTAAAGATTATAGTAGGCAGATAAAATAGCTTACCAGAATAAATTGCAGGCAGCTACAACATGATTCAACAAGTCAGTTATTAAACCCAAATTTTATTGTTAACATTGCAAATTTTTGCTCCATGCACACAAGCAGCTCTTTAATTAAAAAAATAGCTTGGAGCTACAATTTTATTATACATGAGGAAAACCATGAAATGTAGTACTGTTACCAAGGGTGAGTAAACTATTTGAAGCAGTGTTCTTACTCTTGGGGAAACGAAACATTAGTGCCATCAAGAGGCAGCTGGCAGATTGCAAGTGTGTGCTCTAATGCACACACAAACCAGAATACTCGGGTTCCAAAGTCCCTCTGCTGAAGCTAAGATACGTTGGACGACATGCACTCTGAGGAATGCATTTAAAAACAGGGTACCAGGGTTTTCTTTCTTTTTGACTTTGCCAGATCTGTAGGATTAATGCTGTTAATATTAGGTACTACCTCTGTCCTGAAGTTACACAAGAGTGTACATTGTTTTTTAATGATCTCTTTTAAATGACACTCATTTTCTTTTCTGGCATTCCCCCTTAAATTCATGTCTTTTCCCAACAGCCTAAGGATAGGGAAGATGCTTCACCATCAAAGCCTTCATCATGACTTCTCTTTTAAAAAGTAAAGTTTTGAAGGTGTTTTTCCTCTTCTTACCAAAAACTGACCATATCCTTTCTTTCAGATCATATAAATTTGATCCAAGGGCCTGGATCATTACTGGTGACCCTCTTCCTCACAAGATTGAACAAGGCAGGCAGCTGAGTTTTTTATAGGCAAGATTATGAATGGATGGTTGAATTCTAGCAAGTAGCTCAAGCCTTCATTACATATACTCATTTCATCACATTCAAACCAGAACAATTACGTCTTAAGTCATTTATTTCTTCTGTTAGTTCATGAGTGAAAGTTCAAAGATTTTGCAACTACCTGATTATATACAAGTCTTGAACTATATCGTGGTTAGGTTAGCATGATAAATCAAATAGCCTGAAACTTTAGAAATTCCCTACAGATTCACTGAGATGTTTGAAGTTTGGCTATAGCTTGACTAATCTGATTTCAGACTTAAACAACCAATACAACTTTAATTGAATTGTTCATTAAAAAAAAAAGAATCAGAGTCCTGATTTGGTTACTCCATTCCTAGAGAGTTGATTTAGCCCACATTGGAGGTTTTCCAGTGTGGATCTGGGTTCAAGATCCATCTTTGTTAGGAACACAAAGACTGAACTGCAGCCACTCATTCTCTCATAGGTTGAGTTCTCAATCTGAAAAAAAGTGTGTCTCTGTGTATGCACCACAATGGTTCAGCCAATTTCAGTATTAGTGGGACTAATGTCTCAGTCAGCTTCAGTTCAACTTCCCATTTAGGATCAACTTGAAGCCAGGAAAAAAAAAAGATCTATTTTACATAGAAAAAACTGAGACATATGAAGCTCATATTGAAATACAGCTCACAAGAGTTTCTTAGCCATTTTGCATTACAAAGAAAATACAAGGGGATATTGTCTGGTTTTCAATTGTGAGGTCATATCTTCTCTTCTTTTGTGTGGAGGGAGCTGTGAAGCAGAAAAATATGCAGTCTTTGTGAGCCCTACCTTCAGTTTGAAATGATGCAGTCCACACCCAATTTTACAGATATATTGAATGTGAGAAATAGGCTTTAATTAACCAGTCTGTATTAATAATACCTTAAAGGCAACAGATTCTCCTGATCTTGAAAGCTAAGCATGAAATTCATGAGGTCACTGTAAGTTGAAAGGCAACCTGAAGGCACATACATACACATACAATACACACACACACCTCTTAGATGACAGAGATATGTTTCAGATAAGATGCAGTACTAAGAAATCTGAGAAAGTAAACTAGCCATGTTTGGTATCTATGCATTTTGTAACAGTTTTGCACAATCAAAAATGTTGGCTCCTTTTCAAGATACCAAGATTTGAAAGAGTCAGCAGATTTACAGTAAGCCCTCCACATTTGCAGATTTAATTTTTGCAGATTATATTATTTGAAGATTATTTGCACTGCTTTCGATGCTCCCTATGCCATTTTTAAATGGGACTTATAAGCCTTCTCTTGCCTTCACAGTCTTTCTGCAAGTCTTGTGAAACTGTGACAGACTGCAAACAGGAAGTGAGGCTTGTAAGTCTCTATCAAAAATTATGTAGGGCAGCAGTGAAGGAGGCAGCAAGCTCTGCCAGCTGCTCACTTCTGCCTTGTGAAGGAAGCCCGCTGCCTAAAAGGCAGAACTGAGTGACTGGTGTGCTCGCCGCTGCAGATTCAAACATACTGTGTACTGTATATTTGAATCCAAAGTAGGCTGAATCCATGAATCACACTTCATTGTGTTAAATATGGTTGGGGGAGGCTAGAAATATTTGTGGGTTTTCCTCTTTTGCGGGGTTCCTGTGCCCCTAACCCCCGTAAACGTGGAGGGACAACTGTGTAACTATGCAAAACCAAAGAAATATGCTGCGGCCAATATTTTTAAGAACCAAAGTTTACAGAATTGCCATATCAACGCAGTAATCTTGCATTTACATCAGATATTAACTGTCTTGTTCAGGCAAAGTGAAAATCAAACACAAATATGATTTTGAGCAGCTCATTTTTATTAGGTCGATACTAATAACTTTTTTCACAGAAGAGTGAACATGCAAAACTAGTGTGTTTCTCTAAATGACGTGCTACTGCTCCAGGCCAGTACATTAATTTCAGCATTATCAGGAAGAAGCCTAATACCCAAACTCTCACCTGGGACACAAATCAAAATGTTCTAAACAGTTGATTGGGAAGGTAGCCAAGATGCAAGAAAGATGTCTGAGCCTCCTTTTCAAGGGCAGCCAATTCCTGTACTGTAGGTGCCAAAATATCCACATGCCCTTTATAGGTGCCACCTGCCAAAAGAATCAGAAACAAACTTATGCTCGTCTCTGCACTTAACAGTTCAGCTGCAATGGTGCAGAACACTGATTACCACATGTACCCTCTAGCAAGAAACTTCCTCTCACTTCCAACTGACTAGGATAAACTGAAGGGCTACAGAACTAGTGGCTGAGCGACTGCATGCAGCAGTCACCCCGTGGTCCAAAACCTGGACCAGATCCTACCTACTTTTCTCCACAGTTGGATTGTAGAGAAAGAAAATACTGTTCCCAGACTTTTTAAGTAATGTTTATTGAGGTATTGCTGTACAACAAAAAAAATATCATTACAAGAATCCCAATAGACAAATCTCATTCTAAAAAAAAAAAAAAAAAAAAACTAGCTCAATTTAATAAAACTTTTAACATAATGAAATGTTTATGCGCAACTGTTGCATATACTCCGCTTCCACTTTATATTTCCCTCATTCCTAATCCCTTCTATTATCATATTTGTCATCGTATGTTTTATTAAATATATATTTCTCTTTATATTATGAAGGTATTATTCTTATACCATTCTCTCACTTGTACCACCTACCCTCCTATACCTTATACATTATAATATACTGTACCATTATTTTATTTACCTTTTACCCACATAAGAACATCTCTCCATTCCCTTTCCAGTTTCTGTATGGACTGTTCCCATACTTCTGAGACTACTGTTATCCCATCTTTACTGAAGATGCTTGTAATGGGCTAGTGGTCTAATCTTTTCTGTTATGTTTTAAATTTACATTTAATTGTACATTTAATTTAATTTAAATTTAAATTCTGTTATGTTTTAGCTTTACATTTTTCATAGATTTTTTTAAACTGCTCTTTTAACTTTTGTATTAACAGATTTTTTAGTGGTAACTTGTTTTAAGTGAGAGCCAGCACAGTGTAGTGGTTTGAGTGTTCGACCAGGACACTGGGAGACAAGGGTTTGAATCCCTACTTGGTCACAAAAACCCGGTGGGTAATCTTGGGCAAATCACACTCTCTCAGCCTCATAGGAAAGCAAGTGCAACCCCTCACTGAATAAATTCTCCCAATAAAACCCCATAGCAGGTTCATCGTAGGGTTGCCTTAAGTCAGAAATGACTTAGAATAAAACAAAAGAAAACAGGTACTCCATTCTCACCTTGCTGAAATAATTCAAATGTTCTGGTGCTGGAATGTCATTAGAATTTTATGCTACTGATCAGTCCCAGAACAAAACAGAGACGGAGGGAAGTCCCATCCCCACATCTCTAGTTCTCTCCCATGCCCCTAACATTTGCTTTAGAGGGCTGAGGGACCCTCCAAATCAGATCTGCAGAACAGATCTGCAGAGGCGAAGAGCTGCAGAACAGAGGCGAGGAAAAAATCTCAGGCTGTGCAAAGACATCTGCTTGTATGATATTAAGCTTTGCTCAAGAGTCGGTTAAGTCTGCTAAAGTGTCCAAAAACATCTCATATCCATAGAACAAAGCAGGGTCTTATTACCTCTAAATATAACTGATTTTAACCTAAAATTCAAAGTTGTGATGATATTTCTAGGGACTGAAAATCTATGTCCAGATTATGTCACTTTCACATTTTTTTAACCCACAATTTCATGCCACTCCAATTCCACATCATTCTTTTTAGAAAAATAACTCAAAATGTTTTTCCTACAAGTATGCAAATATGTATTTTGATATTGCTGAAAGCTGTGCTGCAAAAATTAAAGAAAAATCAGTTAGAAATCCCAATTACGATCTGTGGTCAAAGAGGTGTGGATCATGGCATTTTGTATAGGCATTCACAAGGCATTAATTTATTAAACGTGCCTAAACAGCTTCCAGGGAACACTTTATCAGACACTTTATAATGCAAAAGAAGAAAGCTGATTTTCAAGTGTAAGCTAAAGAAACCTTCAGCTAACTAATTTTCTATTAGTCTTCAATATAGTTGCAAAATGCTGCAATTGCAGAAAAGTGATTCTTCATAATAGAAATTACTTTGGACAATAAATACATGTGGGCAATACATAACTTCAAGTACTATAATTACAGAAAGTCTGATTTTTCTACTTCAAAATGCAGTCAGATTTCCATCAGTACTTCTCCACTTACCACCAAGAGTTCTCCTTTTCCCATAGGTGACTTTGCCATCAAAATCATCCACAGGGACTTTGATATCTGGCTCAATCTGAGAAATGGTACAATTCAGGTGCTCTTCTATCTCACCCAGAAGCTACAGGAAGAAAAATGCAGAAAAAGCAAGAAACATTTTTGTAAGATAGCCCTTTATTCTGTACTGTAGCCAACACATTATTGATGTAATTTAGACTAAACAGCAAGTCAGTATGTGATTCTAATGCTCTTAAGCATACTCAGTTTGATGAAGAAACCAGATCTTTTGCTTAAGTTCTGCATACGCACATTATTGTAATCAAACCAAATAGAATCTACTTATAAAGTAAAGCTCAACTGAAATTAAGAGGACCTGAAAGTTTAAGCGGATCATCCCAATTTTTTAGGAGTCAATAAAAACAGTGAGGCCTAAATACCCTAAAGGCACCAGATGTGATTTGGTCTTAGAAGCCGGGCAGGTCATCCAGAGTTTGCACTTGGATAGGAGTCTGTACACTAATATCAGGTGCTGTGGCAGGCTATATTTCAGGAATACACCTCTGGGTATTCCTTGCCTAAGAGAATGATGTGAAATTCGTGGGGTCTCTGTGAGTTGACAGGTGACTTGAAGGCACATACACATTTGCCTAAAAATGGTGTACATTTGGTGCCGTTAGGAAAAGCTACATGACTATAAAGGAGCCAGTATGGTGTAGTAGTTAGAGCACTGGACTACAACTCTGGAGAGCAGGGTTCAAATCCCCACCTGGCTATGCAAACCCACTGGGTGACTTTGGGCAATCCATATTCTCTCAGCCTCATAAGAAACCAATGCCAAACCACCTCAGAAAAAATCTTGCCAAGAAAACCCCATGACAGGTTTGCCTTAGTGTCATGATAAGCTGGAAATGACTTGAAGTCAAACAACAGCGACAAAGAAAAGCTACACTAAGGAGAAAAAAAAAGAATTTTTCATTACCTATTACTACTTTACTCAATCTCAAGGACTAGCACATATCCTAACATATACTGCAAATCCAAAACAAAAAACAAAAAACAGTAAAATACTTGAGCAGCTCAGCTAAAACTGAGGGGAATTAGCTAAACTATCACTATGGTCTGAGAGATTCATTATAATTTTAAAAGATCATCACTTGCTTTATAACCAGAGGCAGCAAAAGAGTAGTTTAAGATAATTCCAGGAGAAATGTAAATGTATACTGGAGTTTACAGTATAATCTGATGTGAAAACCGATTAAAAAGAGACTCAGTACAATTCGAACACTTAAGACAATATGACCAACTTTTATAATTGTGAGAGTCACTCTAATTTTCAGAGTACAGCCTAATTAGACACAAATTACCTGCATTTCATTGTACCAAATAGTACAGCCACCCTCATCTTTCAGTCTAGTGTTGTAACATCCTTTTCCACGACTGGGACATGAATGGTACCAAACCTACATAAGAAGTTTAAATGTGTTAGGAGACAAGACCAACAAGTGTCAAAGCATTTTTAAACATCCCCTTTAAAATTGTTGCAATGTGAAACTTTAGAAACATTGATTTAAATACAAAGAAATTTTAAATAACTGGATGAGTCACCATGAGGGTGGGGAAGCTCTGCATTTGAAAAACTGAGACAGAAAAAAAAGAACATTGTCGAGAAAAAAAACATTATCAAACAAAGGTATCTTATTCTACTGTATATTCATGTTCTATGAATGCAGTACTCACCTTTTCTTTCTCTGTCGCCACAAGTGATATAGCGAGACCCATGCTGAAACACACAAATTTATTATAGCTTATTTATTATGAACATACTTTTTTTTTGGCAGCTAAAGGAGATCTCTACCAAAATATCCGGGGAGCACAGACAGCTAAATGCAGGAAAGGTGCTTGTGGGATTACTGGAGATACCACATGGGGGATGATATTGTCATCCTGTTTCACATCTACTGCAGTTCATTCTTCCTGAAGATCTCCCACCTCCTCTAAACTTTCTTCCTTTTGCACCACATTCAAGGCCTTCTTTCATTTTGTTTTATGTGTATTCTTATATTGTTTTTTAAATTAAGTATTATAACTAAATAAAATCAAATCACACATTGATTACAGCTAATAATCCAAGTATAGTAAAACCTTTCATTGCATGGTACAAACAAAAGTTGGAGATATACCGTTCAGCTCTTCCCACTCTGCCAATCCGATGGACATAGTTCTGTTTTTCATCCGGAAGGGTGACATTGATAACTGTATTAAAAGGAAGAGAAAAAAAAGGACTACATTATTAAAAACAGATTATTGGTAAAATTACAGGCTATGGGTGAAATCATAGGTTATATAGCAAGGCCCAATACACAACAGACAGTTATATACGAATGACAGATCTTACCATAAGGAACACCAGTGATATCAATTCCTCTAGCAGCTACATCAGTGCAGATCAAGAATCTGACGTCGCCTTTCTAAACAGAGAAGTTTATGAAACGCATGTGTATTTTAATTTCATTTTAATATAACCATTTGACTTTAAATGTGAAACATCATTTATAGACAAAAGCTAATTCAGATTTAAAACACAGAATAAGATCCAACTATGCCCTTCCCAAGCATGAAATGAATCCTTTCTTGAATGAAAGGGACTTTAATCCAGTATGAGAGCTAGGCTTCTGCAGTGACTTCCATTGAACCATGACTGGCCCTGAGACCAACTAGGGGGCATGTTATGGCAGTTTCTGAGTGGAAGCTGCAGTAATTGCTTATCAGTGAGGGTTTCCACCTCCTCATGTAGAAGTGATGGTGAATTATGTGAGATTTTTAAAACAATCTCAGAAATCTTCCTTGGGGTCGCAGCCCAGGGAGATTCATGCGGTGGGATCAACACTTGTATTAGATGATTCAGCCCATGTTGTGTCTCAGGGTGTCAAACATTGCTAATCCCTGATCTAAATGCTTAAAGAGGCAAAAATAAAATGTAACTACTAACTGATCACTTGACTTTTCTCTAGTTAAACTGAAATAAAATTCATCTTGTCAACCCCCCTTAATATGGATATCTTTCATAAAGATTTAAGAAAATCAAAAGCAATTTACGATTTAAAAGAAAGCCAACCACTATTAATATGTAGAATTCACTTACATTCTCTTTCCTTGTGCCCTGCTGAGAAGCATGCTTTGAACTACTAGCACCATCAACTGAAATCTGACCCCCATTCAACAAATATAGCTTTAGATCAGTGGTTCTCAACCTTTGGGTCCCCAGATGTTTGTGGACTTCAGCTCCCAGAAGCCCTGAGCATTGGCCATAGTGGCTGGGGCTTCTGGGAGCTGAAGTCCACAAACATCTGGGGACCCACAGGTTGAGAACCACTGCTTTAGATGGTCAGACTATTACCGCTCACACTTAACATTACCTTAAAGCGCTCCAAATTCTGCTTTCTTTCATGAGGTTTTCTGTCACCATGCAGGCAGACACACGAGAACTGATGTCCTTTCCTATCTGGACCTTAAGAACAAAAAACCAGAAGTATTACTTGCGTCCTTGAATACAGGTACCAGGTTCTGTAAGAGGGATTTTTTTCTCAGTGCTAACACGGTATGTCTTTTTAACTTAACATCATGTTAGCATGAGGGGAAGTTTGCAGGTGCCGCCACAGAAACCAAGGAAGGGGATGAAACTGACTCAATTGGGCTACAAGTAGCTTCTGGGTTAGCTGATTTAGTTAAGAGGAAGAAAGTAATCTTGAATGGAAGGATCCTGTTATATGGGGGCTTTGCTGCTGCTTCCTTTTTCTACAAGGCAGTGACTGAGCCATACTATCTCCTCGAGCTCTTTGAAAGGCATAATCTGTACATAGCCAAAGCAGGAAGAAATCTACTGATGGAAAAATATCCATGGTGAAAAACTACCATTTGGGACTAATCAATCAAAACTGAAGAAAAGAACTGCAAACTGGTATTGCCTGGCAAATGAAGAGCACGAAACCTAACAGGCATGAAATTACTACCTCCTCCTTGCTGTATGAAGTATTGCTCCATGTTATCACAATCTATCTTAGTTCTACAGAAGATTATTGCTTGATCCATCTTGTGTTCCTTGATGGCGCGAACGGTGTACTCTCCTTTTAAAATCTTAATAGCTTCTGACCACATTTCTGAAAAAAACAAGATAAATAATTTGTATTTATAATGCTTAGTTTATTAACATGATACTTTTTTAAAAAAGGAAACCAGTTTATTTTGTCAGTATATAAAATGTATAGTTGTGGCAACTCCTTCCAGAACAAAAGCTGTAAGTTAAGGTATGTTTCAGGTTTATTCATTTGAAAAATGCCAGCTAAACTATATAAAGAACATTCTTCCTTGGACAAATTTTACAGATGGAAAAAGTACTTTTTGTCCAATATACAGACAAACATATACATATATATGTGTGGCTGCAGTAATTTAAGGTACCTTATGAGCAAAAATAAAATTAATTTAGTGATTCACACAGCTCTTTCATCAACGAAGCAATCTTCTAATTGTTTCACATCATATAATATTAACTTATTACATATTATGTTACCTCATCTTTCAGATTGGTTACCTGCTGAATTGGCACCAGGTCTCGTATTGTCTTTTGCATGTACCTCATCAGTCTGCAAAGTTAAATTTTGAAAATCAAAAAAGGTGATCAAAGTAATTAATTACAGATATATGGTAAAGATGAATGCAGAATATCAGGAGACTCTCACCATAATTTCTGTTTTGTTATCTACCTACCAATCTGTATGTTATTTATGTTTCCATTCATAAGATTTTATCATCTGACCTTAAGGCTAACAACATGGTGTAGCCAAACCCACTCATCCACAATTTTTCCTGGGCTTGAAAACAACACAAAATTTAGGGACACCAGGTACTCTGTCTGTCCTTTAAGAAGGAGGGTTATGGCCTTCCTTGTGATGCCGTTCTAAGCATTAGACCCAAACTTAGGCCATTTCCGTACTTGACTGTTTTAGCGCTATTATTCCACTTTCAACATCCTATGGAATCCTGGGGTTTGCAGTTTAGGGAGAGGCCGAACTGCAAACCCCAGGATTCCATAGGATGTTGAAAGTGGAATAATAGCGCTATAAAAGTCTAGTGCAGAAACGGCCTTAATCTTCTCGTCTTAATTTGATGGATGTGCATATGTATGAAGAATTACTGTCTTGCTACTTTTTGAAAGTGTGTGTTATTTAAAAAAATTATAAAAAAATCTGTGAAGAATTAATTAATTAAGTTCAAAATCTCTTTGAACCAAGAGGATCTCCTAAAAATAATGTGTTGAAATTAAAAATAGTGACAGAGAGTAACAGAACTCAGGGCGGGGGGGGGGGGATTCAGAACACAACAAAATACTTTACATAAAGTTGGTCTAGAATTTCCAGTCTTGTATACTTAAAAGAGTTTTAATGTTCTTCTCTCTTGATTGCTCTCCTTGCCTGCAGCCTTATGGAGCAGCTACTGCTGGTATGCCACACTTACACCTCCAGCATAACCACTACAGTCTAAATGTAGCTGCCTACCTTGAACCTGCTTCTTCTAAAGAATCTGCCTAACATTTCATATGTAATGTTGAGGAAATGGGTCATGGAAGTTCATTATAATAAATGCAGTCTTTAATATCCCATGAGACACCGTTGTTTTAAAAGAAAATCGTTGTTCTAATTCATTATGTACTACTTACTCTGATGTGATTTTTCCCAAGTCGTTCCCAGAGTTTGTCAGTTTTAGGATTTACAGGGACAACCACATGGTGCACAGTATCTGGAACAGAGTCTTCTCCTTTCAGATCTACCCAAGTTGGGAAGTGCATAATCTTTTCAGATAATTTCTTCACATCAAATGAATGCAGGGTTGCAGAACACACAATTACCTAAAAATACAGATATACAATGGTGAAGAGATTTATAACAACATGTACACACTGCAAGGAAGCCAATTTTCTCTAGTCAAAGAACTGTCTGTTGTTCTGTGCCTTCAAGTAGTTTATGACTTATGGTGACCCTAAGGAGAAAGCTATTATGGGGTTTTCTGGGGCTGAGAGTGTATGATGCTCCAAGGTCACCCAGTGGGTTTATGAGGCTGAGTGGAGATCCTGGTGTCTAGGGTCGAGTCCACTGTTCAAACCACTATATCACAGCTGGCTCTAAAGAGCTGTTTACCACAGTCAATAAAACTATGTAATTACTCACCCATCGCAAAGTAAGTCTCTTTTTTAAACTGATACAAATATTAGTTACACTTTGTGAAAACATCAGCTATTGGAATACTTGCATCTAGTAAACTGGTAGGAATGAGCAGAAATGCTAAGCCAAGTTTCAGAGTTCAGAAATATAGCAGGAGGCATAGTTAAAATCATTTATAGAGTAATCCATATTCTCTTGTATGGCTGACCAAGAGAGATTAGGATGGCACGGAGGTAGAGTTTTAGTGAAATTGGGAATGTCTGTCCCAGAGACCCCAGTTGTATTTGGAGAAGAGATCTTGGAAATAAATGGGCAGCTGGCAGCAGAAGGCCTTGAAACAGTTATACTGCAGGATTAGCTTTGGATCAGCTGGATCCAACCCTCTCCCCTCCATTTTTCCTGTGAGGCCTAAGGACTGGGCCTCAGACTCTGACTTGCATACATACCTTCCCTTCTACAGAAGAGTGTTAGTGGTAAGCCTACCCCAACCACAACTGATTGTGGCTTTGGAAGAGGCAGAGGGTCCACTACCTCACAGCCCATTTCCTCTATTCAAGTGTAGTGATGCCAGACTACAACTCTTATCTGTTTCCATTCTTGTTCTCAAAAATAAAGTGGAAATATCATTTTATTTCATACTGTATGAAAGTCTTGTGCAATGTCCTGGGGGAGGGCAGTGGGGGACAGAAGAAACATGTTCAGACACCATTTTGTTCTCAAGCACTTTGGATGATTCATGCCAGTATCATTTCCCTGCCTCCATCTTCATCAGGATGAATTGCACTGTGGGTGGCTGCCAAATGTATGATGCCAACAGACATCAGGAATTGGGGCAGAACTTGGGGGATGTTATCCTTTACACTATTTTATAACCAAAATATCACAGATAAACAGATAAACTTTTCATGTGCATAGTTCATAAAGACTAACAAATTATGTCTGTACTCTTAAGTTTTCCCAGATAGGGAGTCATAAGACAACAATATTTGCTAGGTACAGCATCTGTGATGTTACGTTGTGGAAAAATATCAACATCAAAGTAGAAGGGAACATCATACCTGCAGCCTCTTTCCATCTGAAGTTATCTGAGGAATCTGAGAATGAATTCTGTTTATGAAATCTGAATAGCCTTGGCTTAGGAGACCATCCTGTGCAGGAAGCAGAAACATTACATAATCTCACTGCATGTTTTACTCATGCATTCAAAAGTTAAGATGTAAGCAAGCATTCCCTTCCTCTCCCTTAACATGGTATTCAAAAAAACCTCCCCACTTACAGCCTCATCAAGAACCAGAAACCGGACTTGAGACAAACTCAGTTTTCCAGTCGACACAAGATCATCCAGTCTTCCAGGGGTTCCCACAACTATGTCTACCTGTAACATGTAATACAGTTCCAGTACAGCATTTGACAAAACAAAATAGTGCCATCAACATATCTGCATATTTACTCTTGAACAAGAATCTTTCAAATGTGTCTAGATGGTGTTTGCAATGCGTACACATTTCTATGAGGAAAAGATTAATGATCTTTCAAAGTCCTATAAAAACTTCAATGAACAAATTAACTGTAAACAGTATCTCACAATGCTTATTTCCTTTCAGCTCAATAAATTATGCAGCATAAAATACTGCTTCTCAAACATACTCAGGTTACTAGACTTTCTAGACCCAGAGTTTCTGTTCTATCAACAGATAAACTGTTAATAGACTGGACCCGATCATTATCTATCTTGATGCTTCCACTTTTAGTAGTTCTTATAATTAATTTTAATGTAAAGCTGCCACAGACATCTATGTGATGGTAAGATTCAACTGTGCATTTTTTTTAAAAAAACCTCTTCTTAGTAGATATGCAAACCAAGAAAAATTTAACTTACCCCTTGCTCTAATATGGACAGCTGCTCTCTTGCAGCAACACCACCAATAATAAGGAGTTCCCTAAAACAAGCACGACATCCTCATTTAGTTTTATGCTGTGTAATCACATTACTCTGAGTAAGACAATATCATCACCTTTCCTAAAAAAAATTCAGGAACACAGTGCCTAATTCATGGGACCCCTTAATGAAATATGTGAGCTACCCCACTGTAATTCAATTCCCTCCATTTTCTTTTACCTTAATTTAGGGTTATCAACATATTTTTTGAATTGTTTCACATTGTTCAGAGTTTGCTCTGCTAGTTCTCTGGATGGCTCCACAATCAAGGCTTTAGGAGCATTTGGCAGATTCTTCGTCTGTGCTACCTGGGCACTTCCTGAAATGGGAAATGTCATAAACTTCCTTAGTTATGAGCTAATAAAATAAAATAATTTCATATGCATTTCTTTAGATGACAAAGTACAGAATAGTGGGTAAAGTCCACATTTATCTATAGCAGTTATATCTAGATATATCTATAGCAGACCCACTGAAACCAGTAAGTTAACATAACATTATATAAAATATTCTTTACTGGGTATCTGAAACACTGGTTAATTTCATACATACCAGCATGCTGGGACTTCAAAACATTAGCCTCTGGTGCCTTGTCAAGGGCAATATAACCATCTTTGGGTGGAAACTTAAAATCTTCTTCACCAAAGTTGAATTTCAGTTCAGCGTTCTAAATAAAAATGTAACAGAAGAAATATACTCAAGAATAGAGACTGGATCTTGTATAAAATACTGAGAATGTTTTCCCTGAGTGTCAGTGGTCCACTAAAAGTTGCCCCTTAAAGCATTTTGGAACAGAGAAACATCCTGCTGATCCCTTTATCCAACTTGCTTGCTATTTGGTTCACTCCTTACAGATGGTGTGGAGCAATACTAGGTTAAACAGTTTCCTGACTTCCACAAAATCATTTGCCTTTACTGCACCAACACAATTTTATCTTGAAACACTGACCCAAGTGCCTGAAGCACCCACTATGACCCTAGAGTACCCTCTTCGGCATATCACTGTTATCCAAGGCCCAGAATCCTACAGAATAATGCAGCTCATTCCAGGGATCTATGGAACGTTCACTATATGATAACCTCTTTCAAAACTGAAAGGAGTTCTAAAGCAATTTGTGGTAGGGCAGGATCGATGAGAAATGCCAACAATTCCATTGTGGCATATCCAAAACTATCCTCCCAGTGATGAAACAGGCTGAACAGAATCACTCTATGTTGCAGCAATGTGTTGCAGAGCCCCACCCGCTCATTTAAAATTCTTAACTTTGGGGAGTTTTGTTGATGGTTTCCCATCCAAAAACCAACCAGGGTAGACCTCACTTAGCTTGCAAGATCAGACATGATCTGGTGCCTTTAGAGTGTTTCACCTCTTGCAGAAATCATGACAGAGCCGCAGTAATGTATTTTTGGCCGTCAAAGCATTTCTGGAAAAGTGAAATACTACCTTGAGAACACAGGCAGCGAAGAGTGCTTGGTTCTTTAGGTGTGGTGGTACTTCAAACGCAAGTCCAAGGTCCTTTCCTGAAAGAAAAAAAACAATCATTTTGAATTTCTCATATGTGAATTTAATTCATTACATAACAGAACACAAGTAGATTTACCATTTTTGGAAAACATGATTTGTCCTTTGTCGGCATCTAGATAACATCCTATTGTGTCATGCATAGTGAACTCCTATAAAAAAAAACAGACCATTTGAAAGAGTTATCTGACTAGAATATTAAAAAAAAAATCAGTAATTGCACTGACATCAACATCATGAGTCATATTATACTTGAATACTGAGAAATGCCAGTGAAAAGGGAATGATACTTTCCAAAATTACTTGACCACACTTGCCATTAAAAAAAACAAAACCTATTGACTGGAAGGCCCTTCTAAATGGAGTGGGCTGTGATGCAGAAGGGATTGTGTCCTTCTTTGAACTTGATTACTGACGCTAATTTAATAAATCCTCATTGGGATCTTTTCTGAAAAAAATATTTAGCCTGTTCTCTTCCTTCAATTTCAGAAAGATATATGGCTGCAGTCTACTTTCTCCAAAACAGGCGCACCACAACGTAATTCTATACTTTGTTATAAGGAAGCGGGGGGGGGGTGGGAGAATGAAAATGAAAACAAAAACAAAACAACCATACCTCTCCATAACTATCGAACTGTTTATTATGAGATTTCTTTCCAGTTCCACCATAGCCAAAGCCAAATTTGTCAGTGCCTAAGAAGTAGAAGCAAAGAATTGTAACAAGATTTTCATAAGAGATTAGCATATTGGGTGAGATTTCTATCAAGATGCAAGACCAGAGCAGACTTCTGCTTTCATTGGATGAAAGGTAGCCATTTTTACTGATTCCTCCTTTCCTTGGCATCTTTCTAAGCACCCTAGAAAGTTGTTCCAGACGGTTAAGGTAGTTTCTCAAACAGTACAGGGTATCATTCTGGGACAACAAGGTGCATAGACTTTTATCTGATCTAGTTATGAGCTGATAGGGGATCCAGGTCCTGCCACACCTAATTGTACAGAATCACAGCAAGCAGAACTGAATCAAGACAAAAAGTTGTATCTTACAGTGTTAGTCTGCAAGAAAATAATTAAGAATGAAGAGACCAATGTGGTTTTCTTTACTCTCAGTTATAGTAGGAAGTCAAAGCAGGGCAATTGTGCCTGCCTGTTACATCAGCACATTTATTATAAATCTACTGGTATCATGAATAAATGGAAGTAAATACTGAGAATGGGATCAAAGCAGCTATACACTGGCTCTGAATGAAGTTTGTAAGGTCACTAAGGGAGAATGCTTCCACAGCACTCAGAAGGGTATGAATGTGACAAATTGATGCAGCACAAGTTGATTTTATGAGTGTGACAAATCATGAAGTTTTAAACTTTACGTCCTCATTTTTAACAGAGAATCACCCAGCTTTCCTTGCATGCTTTTGTTGTAGGAGAAGCTGTGTCTTTAAATGATTTAACTCTAAATGATCATCTGAAGTTTGACTCAGTTACTTTATGTAAATACTCACCCAAATCTAAAGTAGCTTGCATAGAAGACCAGCCAACTCTGCACAGGCCCTGGTCATGACAGGATACTTCATAATAATATTTTCCTAGAAGACAACTGGTTATGTAACTAATTTCATTCTGAATCGCTTCAGATAAAAGCAACATAAATATTTAAGTTTAATATTAATCAACTATACAAACAGGCAAGCATCAAACTTTGGTCTCAAAATGATGCTGATCAACCAAAAGATATCAGTAACCATGTGCCATGTTTGTTTGGCAGAATTTATTGTTATTATTCTGAAGGGAGACAGTAAGGGAAATATTTATCCACATCATTACCATTTAAAGACTAGCTACCTTCAAAGATATCCATGTTTGGTTTGCTCATACCTTTAGTTACACCTTTAGTTGATCTGCATCCATGCCATTCCTTTATCTCCCTGCTTTGGCAGCACAGACCATCTGACCCAATAGCTGAACAAGATAAAGGGGGAAAAAAATCCATGAAGACTTGTCAAATCAGTCCTACCAAAAGCAATATACAAGTAAGATACAAAGACTTGATAAAATAGTGATCTAGGTTGTTTGTTAAGAAAATATAAAAGAACTACAGTTAGTTGGCTATTATTCATGCTGCAGTGCTTCAGATTCATGTAGCTATCCATCTTCATTAACCAAACTACAGAAGCATTCTGCAAGAAACAAACACATCAATTGTATTCTTTACAGCTACCCCGTTGGTTACAATTCTACTGAAAACTCTTTATATTAATTTTGCTAGAGACTTGGATAGTACATTGTTACAAACTCTGTTTGTATTTCTAAGGAAACAGTAATCTGCAGCCAAATATTAAATAATTGTTGCGAACCATATTAGTAAGACTTCTTCCCTGAATATAATTTCTTCACTAAGAAAATCTGTGGGAAATGCCTTCTATTTTTCCATCTGTTATGCTTGACTGCACTCTTATTATTTAATTTAAATGTTAATACTTGAGGTTTTTAGTGGTATCAATAGGAAAATATTAATGTTGTTTATATTTCTATTCTGCTCTTCATCTTTTGAGCAGCTTATGCAGGATCCCCAGATAATCTCCCATCTAGGCCCATGAAAGCTATATTGAGTCTTGAACCATGTGCAGTTGGCCGTATTTTTTACGTAACTGGTCACTGAGTTACTACCTGATCACTAGAAGAGACTAATATAACTCTTACCAAATGCAGATCCTCTGTCATATGGATTCATTTGCCATTTGTTGAGCACTATTGGGGAGAAAAAAAAAATCAGCCGGACTAAGCTCCTGATCTTTTGAAAAAACAGCAGCATTTTTGACACATTTTGACAGAGAAAGTACTAATCCAGTTTGACATGCTAAATCCTGGGGAAATTTTCATATAATTTCACATGTATCATTGCATGGACTCTTCATTTTTGTAGTCTTACATGTGTACAATTAGGGCCATAGCGAATTTCTATATATTTATAACTGGGGACCAAATATAATGAAACATTCTGTATGTTTTCAGTTTATAATAATATAGATACAAAACATTCATGACCAGTTTTTCCCCCCACTGTAAGTATTTATGTATCATTTTTAATAGTGAATATTGCACAAATATGTCAGATTATTTAATACTCATTTTAGGAGTCTCCATGACCACTATAGCCCTACTGAGGTATTTTTAATGCATACAGGCTAAACATTGAGGAGGACGAGCATGAAAGGCCCTTCTCTCCTCTTGCATTTGTAATAATTTGTGCGTGGAAGATGCTTGTGTGAAGAAGAGACCTCCCAAACTCCACGGAGCTTCTATTTTAGAGTTTAAAGCTGCATGGTGAGCCCCCACAGTGAGAGGCCTCTCCTTCACTTCAGTTAGAGAACAGCATAAACACATGAGGCTAGTAAACTCCTCCCAGTGTATTTAGCTCAAGGCTCAATAACTGCAGTGGGTACAGGATTCAATTTTCTATTACTAGGGCCCTCTGTAGGCACATAAATGATGGGAGGTGGAGTAAAAACTAACCAAACAAACAAACAAACAAAAATGCTAGAAGTTGTAGGAAGTCTACTTCTGGTTTCAAAGATTTTTTTTTAAAGTTAAAAATATGTTTCGGGGGCTTCAGCGATCTATTTGAGCTCCCTCAAACTTTCTGCAGATGCAATTCCTCAGGGGGAAGGAATTCTAGGAACCAGGGAACTTGGAGTCAAAAGGAGTTGGAGGAAAGTGCATTGTAACCTCAAGTTTGCATATCCATACGAACTTGTTATTGTTGTTGTTATGTGCGTTCAAATTGTTTCTGACTTATGGCGACTCTAAGGTGAACCTATCGTAGGGTTTTCTGGGGCTGAGAGAATGTAATGCACCTAATGTCACCCAGCAGGTTTCTATGGCTGAATGGAGACTTGAACCTGGGTCTCTAGAGTTGCTGTCCAATGCTTAAACCACTAAACCACACTGGCTCTCTGCACTAATTAATTTGAAAACCTATTTTCACAAATGAGAACTGCAAGATGCCAAAACATATGGAAATAACACACAAAGCAATCAACATAAGGAAGCTTCCAACAGAGAAAATTAACACAGATACATGCAAACAATGACTACAGACAGTTACTGCATACTTGTTGCACTGGTGTCTCTCACCAGTGGAGGCAATGAATGGCACGAGGAGATAGTGGACAGTCTTCCCAGTGGTAGCTGGTGGCTTCCATCTCAGTAGAGCAGTGAATTCAGATTTTAATCCAGACTTCAATAGGTTCAATGTACTCAAAACAGGTTCAGCACATTGGATAACTAACTCTTTTAAAGCTATCCAAAACTTGGAGATTCACTACCCTGTGATATGGGAATTTATTTAATTTATATCCCATCTTTTTCCTGGCATGGGAGCCCTTTCTCCAGCATGAGAATCACCAGCTGCCACTCACTTTCTGTGCTTCGGCACCCCAACTGTGGAGTGCCCCCCCATGAAAGTGCCAGCTTTATTCCAGCACCAAGTTAAAACATGTTTTTTCAAAAGCCTATGGGAATCTAATGATTTTATCCAGTTTGCACATTTACATGGCTTCAAACTATATAATATTAATACATTTTCAGTTTGTTTAACTAATCTCTTGCTGTTTTAACTTCTGTTGTTTTAAACTGCTTAAAATTATGTTACTGCATATCACCCAGAGATCTTTTGATACAGGGCAGGAAATGAAAATTTAATAAATCTATCAAAACAATCATACAATGCTTTGGTATGCTCACTCTGAAAGGTGGCTTACAAATTTCAGCAGACTACTGTTTCAGTTGAAAAGCCTTGGTTTGATCTTGATGGATTAAAATGCTCTACTAATAGATGCTCACTTTACTAGAGCATTTGCACTGCATGTTCTTTCAGACTAAGTGGAATGCAGAACCTCACCCCTCTTCTTTTTGGGGAAAAGCTGAATATCTCAAAGTATCTTCTAGTGTAAGGTTGCTTCCCTTGCACTACATAAGTAAGCAATATATGTAAGCTTCAATTTACATTGGATTCCAAGCATCTTTCAGCAGTCTTAAAACCTTACCTCCTCCACCAGTTTTAATAGTAGTTTTTCCCTTTTTGCCTTCTTGCTGGTCCTTCAGAGTTTCATAGACAATCTGAATAACTGGTATACTGAAGGCCTGAAATACAGAATTGCCAATTTATAACAGATGTTTTGAACTAAGAGTGTCTTTCTAGCCTTTAATTACAATATATATATATTTGGAGAAACTAGAAATAAAATAAATGCTCAGGGCTATTGTTGTTTGTTTTGGATGTAGTACGTCAGCAGCGTGAACCAAGTTAACTTTCCTGTTTTAAACACCTTTCCTTTAAAAGAACATTTGGAGTCCAAATGTGAATTTGAAAATTATTTCATACACAATAATGGAAATTTCACTTACACCAGTTTTTCCACTTCCAGTTTCTGCAGCCTGTGGAGAAAAAAGATTTCACACATTAAAGCATTAATCATTTCTTCAGCTATTAAAGATATAATACTTTCTTGTTATCAAACTACTTGAAAAAAATCTATAGCAGAACACTGGTATATTAAATTAAGCTGCTATGAATTAAGCTGCTATGAATATAGTCATTTCTCAGTTAATAAAGTCATTGGCAAAAAAGCTCCTTTTTACAAATTCTTTTATGGCTGCCCAGCCCCATTTCCCTCCTTGTCCTCTGTTTAGCTGGAAATCTTTTATCAGCATCAGTATTTGGAGGATGGGTTGCAATAAAGTCTGAGTTGGGCAAGAATGGAATTCTGCTCTAGTTAATACTCCTATAGCTGTATCTACCCATCCAGGCAAGATAAACAGCAGCTGGCTCCAAAATCTTTACTCAGCATGCATGAAGAGCAAAACAGAAAAAAGAGGGGAGAGCAAATAAGACTGCCTCAGAAGCTCCACCCAACATATTAAAAACGCATGGATTGGTAAGTGTTGCCATCAAAATGGAAGTCCATAAGAAAACAGAGGCTAGGAAAAGAAAAAATAATCTCTGGATTCATTATTCAGGTAATAACCTCTGAATTCATTATTCATTGTTCAGGTGGTCTGTAGAATATTCAAAATGTTTTTGTTTACTTATGCAAGCCCCATCTGACCTGCTTGTTTCATTTCACATTTGCGTATTGTTAGTTTTGAATTAAAAAATGTTCAGATATGTTGAACTGCTCTTCTTTTTAGCGATATAGGAACTTATCCCTATTTTTTCCATGTTATTCCTGCTCTGGTACCAAATTTTCTGCTAAATAAGTAATGCCTAGGAGCACATGTACTTCAATAACAGAGATAGATTGTACACCTGAATACAAGTATATCTAAAGGAATAATCATATAGAATATAGTAAGAAAGCAGAAGCAGTCTAAGCATTTCACTGCAGAAATGATTCTAAGGCATAATTTCCCCCATCATTCAGGGTTTAAAACAGTAATTTCAAAATTCAAAATTTTTCTGTAACTCAGTCTCTCCTAACAATTTGTGTACATAAGATCCAATTTTCTCCCTTCATTACTCGTAACAAATTTAATGCAGTGTGTTTTAGATAAATTTCTTAGCAGCGTCACCAGTGTCCCAAACACATAGTAACAATGATACTACTATTTGCACTAAAGACAGAGATAATATTAAATAGAAGACAGAAGAAAATTGCAAAGTGATTTACAGTCCTTTAATAGTGTGAGCCAATGCAGTCTTGCAATATATCACCTTACAAGACTAGAGAGTAAAAATAAATAAATAAAAACATGAAACCTGTAACCCCAAGTATAACAAGGAATCAGTCTAATAAAGCTATAACTTATGACTGTAATTCAGAAATATAGATGGTAGGACAAATAATCAACACATACCATTAGAACATCACCTCCTCCTAAAATTAATGGAATAGATTCTGCCTGGATATCTGTGGGAAGACTGTAGGAAAAACATAATGAACATGTCAAGTTTTACAGGTCACCTTAAAATTCAGTGCATTCAGACTACATCTGTCTGGTTGTTTGGTCTTGCATTATGTGAAGCTGTAAAAGAGAAATTATGTCTACAATAGTATGAACAAAAATGCAATTGCAGGAAGAAACTGACCTTTCTGTATGTTGGTGATTGACTTATTGCTGTTTTTCATCTACATAAGCAGTATAATAACAGTACTACAAAAAGTTTCCATGGAAGTTTGGCAGCAATTCCAGAATGACTATTCATACCATCAAAGCCAATTAAAATTTCTTTGTGCATCTCTCTGGAAACCTACACATAATTGGAAATAACCATACTTACAGCCAGTCCATCTCTTCTACAGCTTGTGCTATCTCAGGCATAACACCCATTTCTGCAAACAAAATCCAAAGTATTAGGAATCTGTGTTCTATATAAGAAAATACTTCAAATACGCCTATCTTTATAGGGAAGAATAAATTTGCAAGAGGTAGCTCACCATAATTAAGACTAAAACAAATGTAATAATTCCCTCCTGCATATAACCAATGTTAATCTGAAGGCCACAACCAAATGTTTAGGTTCTTTAAAGTTATACCTTCTAAAACTTCCACCAGAATGCTGTTTATATTACTAGGATTACTGTTAAGCACATGTATTATGTTGCTGTTTTGCTGGCACTCCCTTTTCACAGTCATCAAACAACAAACACACAAGTAGACTCATTCTCTGAGCTGAAAGAAACTGAACATTTTAGGTTAAGTCTGATTTAGATGGTATTCAACAAGTTACTGGGGTACAACAAAGGACAACTCTGAGTAGCACTGTCATTAATGACATACTGGTAAATAGACTCAAGCCAAAAAGACATTCAGCTGTTGACGTGTTCAAAGTTGAAAGGAAACCCCAAAGCTACATAACACATATTACAGGAACATGGAATGTGAGAGCCATGAATGGTGGAAGCTAGACATAATAAAACAAGAAATGTAACTTTATAAACATTGCAACACTTGGTGTGAGTGAGCTAATATGGACAGGAATGGCCATTTTCAGTCAAATAATTAGACAGCGTTTCATTCAGGAAATGAAAATCTAAGAAGAAATGGGGTGGCATTAATAGGGAGGAGAGATGTTCCAAAAGCAATCAAAGAAAGTTGTCAAGTCATGTTGACTTCAGGGAAAACCTACCAATATACCCATAATCCAAGTTTATGCTCTAACTACAAAGGCAGAAGAGGAAGAAATGGAAAGATTATATACTGGAGACCAGGAAGAAATTGATCACCCATCAAAACGGGACTTATCATATGCATTTGGAATGCAAAAGTAAGAAACAGTAGAATTAAAGGCTGTATGAAAGTTTGGTCCAGGATCAAGAAATGAAGCAGGAGAGTAACTGACTGAATTTTGCAAAGCCAACAGTTTGTTCATCACAAACACATTATTCAAGCAATCAAAGAGGGAACTGTATTCATTGACATCACCTGATGTCCAATACAGAAATCAAACAGGTTATGTAGAAAATGGAGAAGCTCCATTCTCTCTGCAGAAACAAGACCAGGAGCAGATTGTTGTACAGACCATGAACTACTAAAAACTAAAGTTAGAGTAAAGCTAAAGAAGAACACTAAATCATCATGCCAAAATGCAACCTGAAGAACATCCCCATAGAAATTAAAGGTAATGTAAAAAACAGATTTGCATTAGTAAGCTTAACTGATCTGGAGCCAGAGCTTTGGACTGAAGTCAGGAACACTGTTAGGGAAAATGTAAAAGACTCTATCTGTACCCAAAAACAAAGAGAAGCCTTGGTGGATGACAGATGGAATTCTTCAGGCAGTTAAGGACAGATGAGAAGAAAAAGTGAAAGGGGACAGAGACAGAGTCAGAACCCTGCATGCTACTGTTCAGTTAGTTGTGTACAGGAACAAGGGGAAGTAATATAATATTCAATGCAGTGAAACAGAAGAAGACAACAAAAAGGAAGACCAAGATACTTTTTCTACAAGCTCTGAGAAATCAAAGGGAAATTTAAACCTAGAGTGGGGATGCTCTATGACCAGCAATGGAACACGTTACATGAGCATGTACGAGTAGAAAGATGATGGAAACAATAGAATGACAAGCCATATAAAAGAAATAGATGACAGAGTCATTCAAGGAACAACCATTTAAAGACAAACCTACAGTTTTAGAAAGTGAAGTGGAAGATGAACTCAGGGGATTTAGGAGAAATAAATCACCAGGAAGAGATAGCATACCAATAGAGCTTCTTTAGTCTAGAAAGACAGAATCTATTCTAGTTTTAAATAAAATCTGTTAACAAATATGGAAAACAAAAGAATGGCCCACAGATTGGAAATGCTCAATATACATTCCAATTCCCAGGAAAGGGGATAACAGGACCATTGCAAGCAAAGTCATGCTCAAAATTCTACAACAAAGACTTTTACCATATATGGAACAAGAAATGCCAGATATTCAATTGGGGTTCAGGAAAAGAAGAGGCGCTAAGGATCATACTGCAAAAATATGTTGGATAATGGAGTGCACCAAAAAATTTCAAAAGAAAATCACCCTATGCTTTAGAGATTATAGTGTAGATCATGAAAAACTATGAATCATTCTTTAAAAAATGGGGGTACTATAGCTTTTGATTGTCCTATTGTGTAAACTGTACAGAGAACAAGAAGACAAAATCAGCCTACGCTTTCCAGATTGTAGTAAAGCCTTTGACTGTGTAGATCATGAAAAATTATGCATCACTCTTAAAGAAATGGGTGTGCAACAACATTTGATTATCCTGATGCATAACCTTTACTCAGGACAAGTGGCTACCATCAAGACAGAATATGGAAAAACGGAATAGTTTCCAATTGGCAAGGGTATGTGGCAAATCTGTATTATAACCCTATCTGGTTAACCTGTATGCTGAGTATATCATACATGAAGCAGGCTTAGGCTCAGAGGAAGGATATGTGAAAACTGGAGGAAAGAACACCAGTAATTTAAAATATGGAGATGATACAATACTACTAGTGGAAAATAGCAAAGACTTGGATAGATTACTGAAAAAAGTCAAGGAAGACAGTGAAAAGTCAGGCTTACATTTCAATATTAAGAAAACAAAAATAAAGACCACATATGATTTACATAACCTTAAAGCAGATGATGAAGACACTGAAATATATTCCACACCTTGGCTCAGTCATTAATCAGAATGGGGATTACAGTCACAAAATCAGAAGAAGACTAGCACTTGGAAGGGTAGCTATGAAGAAATTAAACAATATCTTCCAATGATATATCACTGAATACTAGAGTTAGGGCTGTCCACATTATTGTATCTCCAGTTGCTACAGAGTTGTGAAAGTTGGGCAGTGAGGAAACCTGACAGGGAGAAAATCAACTCATTCAAAATGTGAAGCAGGAGAAGAGCTCTACAAATACAGTGGAGAGCTAAAAAGACCAAAAAATGGGTCCTAGACCAAAACTTCCTTGAACTCATCCTAGAGGCCAAGATGACTAAACTGAGACTATCCTACTTTGGATGTATTTTAAACAGAAGAAGAAGAAGAAAAGACAGTAATGCCTGGAAAGGTAGAAGGCACGGAAAACGACACTGCATTACACATGAATCAAAGCAGCTGGGGCCCTCAGTCTGCAGGACTTAAGCAGGGTGGCTGATGACAGGGTGACTTGGGGTTGCCCTAAGTCGATCTGAGGGCAGTTAGCAACATCAAAACCTGAAAAGGGGCGTCAGATTTATTGGGCCTAAAAGCTGATGGCCAGTTAACCAATTCACGATTTTGAGCGGAAACGGGTTCCATCGTGGAGTGCCCCCTTACTGCCATCTCACAAGTGCCCTCTCCCGAAACCAAGGCCGTTTCCGCACCAGACTGCTATAGCGCGATTATTCCACTTCCAACATCGTATGGAATCCTGGGCCCCTCCCTAAACTGCAAACCCCAGGATTCCATAGGATGCTGAAAGAAGAATGATAGCACTATAGCAGTCCAGTGCGGAAACGGCCCGATCCCTTTGCTTCGGTTCTGATGCGGAGCTCCCTCTTTGCCACGGTCGGGGCCGCCGCTGGCAGCGGCGCTTCGCGAGAACAGGCTCTTTCCTCCCGGGCCCCAGGGGTCTCTTTTCTCCCGCTCATTCCTTCCTCACCAGAGCCGAGAAGGAGGAAGCCTCGCTCCGCCACTCCAGCCCCGCTGAACGGTGCCACGTACCTGAGAAAGCCGCCATGCCGCCCTCTCCGCCGAGGAACGCTGCTCGACGGCCGCTCGCTCCACCGGGCCTCGGCGGCTAGAGCCAGGGCGCCTGCGCGGCGAGGAGTGTGGCTGCTTTAGGACTCCGGTCCGCGCCGCACCTACAGAGTAAAGTTCCGGAAAGGCAGGCGGTAAAGGGATGGGTGGAGCGTTGCATCCCGCAGACTCTCTTGTCTGAATAACGGCGCTTTCCGCTGACGGTAAAAGGAGCTACCCATCTGCCTGGCCATCCACGCGACTGGTCGCCAACTCGTCCTATTACTTCCTACAACTTCCGCCAGAGCCACCAGAAAGGAATCAACAGTTTCTGGTAGCCGTCGCATAGCACTTAGTACCTTGCTGGTAGTTTTTCTAGCCATCCTATGTGGGGACACCGATTGACAAGGTGCAACTGTGTATGTCGAACTTCTGCTGAAATTCATTAGCATTTACTTCCGAGGGAGAAAAAAGAGGTGCATTCTAGGGAAGGAAAAAACCCACCAAATTTAGAGCCTTTGCATACTACATAACTATTGCACTATGATTCCACTTTAGCTGCCACAGTTCTTTTCTATGGAATGGGATTTGCAGTTTAGGGAGGGATATTTAGAATTCTTAGCCAGAGAGCTCCAGTACCTCCCAAGACTACAAACCCCAAGATTCCATAGAAGGCAGCCATGGTAGTTAAAGTGGAATCGTAGGGCAATGGTTATCTAGTGTGGAAAGGCTCTTAGTGGACTTCTCTCTCTCTTTTTCTCTCTCTCTGTGACTTAAAGTCGACTCTCTCGGTGACTTAATGTCGACTCGTTAATTTCTCAGGGTTTGTTTAGGCATATGCTTAGAAATATGCCTAGGACTTAAGCCTTAGCCTGCACTTCTATATCCATTTACAGGAGTAAGCCGCATTGCTGTCAATAGATCTCTGCTTACTTCTGAGTAGACACGTACACACAGTCCACTTGATCATAGCCAAAAGGCCGAGTTCGCAAGAATAGACACATGTAGGATTTGCACATTACCAGTTATGGATCATTTTCATCCAGATACAAGGGCCATTTCCACACTAGACTGGCTGGCCCTTCCCTAAACTGCAAACCCCAGGATTCCATAGGATGTTGAAAGTGGAATAATAGCACTATAACAACTCTAGTGCGGAAATGGCCTAGGTCCAGGTGGGTACAATGTAAGTTTGCTCCCTAGCAAGTTTGTTTAGGATGGCAACCTTCATAAAAGACACATACACGTGCACACTTTTGGAAAGAAAAGGGTTTATTTCTCCCGTTTCTGTTGAAAGCAAATCTGCACCAATTAATTTACGCTGGAGCTATTTCTTCCCCACTCTGGCATGCACCTGTTTCTTTCCTTCTGGCACACAGTGGTTTATTTTGCCTATCTGCTATGAGGCAGCAATTTGGACAGAATGGCTGGTTGTTTACACAGATGGACACTTTTTGGCAGCACGCTCCACTGCCTTTATTTAGAAGTACCCGTCTATTGATTGATGGCTTGATCAGGATGGAATAGAAAACAAGGGATCAATCCCGCCACGCTCATTGCTGCTTATTGGAGGACAGAAGCTCGGTCGGTTTCTCCCACAGTGGTCACGCCTGCCAGGAAGAGGCTCAGTTGCTGAATTACTGCAGCTATTTCTTTTTTTCAGGAAATGTTTTATTTAAGTAAAGCAATATGCAAGTAGGAGACCAAGAAATCTTTAGCAATGAATAATAAAATAATGGATCCGCACAACAGCCTACAAACCACCTACCCTCACAATTTTTTTCCACCCATCTCCTCGTGCATAGTTGTTTTGTAGGCAGTTTCAGTAGAAAAAAGTCCTGCAGCTATTAATATTATTATTATTATTATTAATTAAGCTATTAAAATTATCGATTGCGGGCCTTGAGAGACTCTTCTTGAGTTTTACTAATCATGCCTCAGTACTTTTTCCCGAGGACGGCGTAACCGTATGCGATCTCCTACAATTGTATAAAACACAGAACTTCCATGTAAGAGATAATCAACGCGACTACCTTTGCATTCCCCCTATGTTTATTAAATCCGGTAATCGGACCATTACCAAACACGCTGAAAAGTTGCTTTTTTTTTTTACCCTCTCATCCCACCGTCTCAATCCTGTTTTTACATAATTGTAGAGACGGAGCCAATGCATTTGGAAAGTAGATCCCATTGTGCACAACGAAGCATCAGACGGATCCTTTCAATTTACTTCGTTTTTTATTTTCTTTCTTGCAGCCGCCCGCTAACTAAAGTTCTGAGACCAGGGCATTAAAAATAGGACATACAACCAGTGAAGCAGTAACTAAAACATAATAAAATTAATGATTTGTGTGTGTGTGTGTGTGCTAAACTTAAGGGGGAGGGGACGGCAGAATGGCCACCAACGCGCTGCGAAGAGCGTGCGCATAAACTTCAGTCCCTTTGGTGAAAGCGCGTTCCTTGAAATAATTTGTCCGTTACCGGCCGCCGTAGCAGCTGTGAGCGGCAGCTTCTCTAGCTCAGCGCTGTGATCATGGCTGCGGCCCGCGGGGGTAAGTTGCAGATGAGCGGACTCGGCGACGTGGAGGCGGCGGCAGAAGAGGAGGAGGAGGAGGAGGAGGAGGAGGAGGAGAACATTCTTTATGACTTGCTGATCAACACCGAGTGGCCTCCGGAGACTGAGGTGCAGGTGGGTCTCTCTGCCCACCTCCCCGCTGCCCTGTGCAGAGTTGTGCTGCTAGTCTCTTGAGTTTTTGGCAGCGGACTCAACCCAGCCACGTAGAAGAAAGGAGGGAGAGAGGGAGAGGGAGGGAGGGAGGAATCGGGGGGAAGGGCTCCGGCTGTGCCGCTATTCCAAGGGCTGCCCGTCTCTCAGAAACAGAGGAGTCTACTCACGGGTAACTCTTTGCTGCTCCCAGCTAGAGCACGCCCATTTAACCAGTTGCTGGGTGCTGAGTCAACACCTCAGTAAATCTTCTTGGTTCAGGGAACTTTACTGGAATTAGAATCATAGAGCTGGAAGAGACCCCAGGGGCCATCCAGTCCAACCCCCTGCTATGCAGGAACCCCCATCAAAGCACTCCCGCCAGATGGCCATCCAGCCTCTGCTTAAAAGCTGCCAAAGAAGGAGACTCCGTCACTCTCCGAGGCAGCATGTTCCACTGCTAGACAGCCCTGACCGTCGGAAAGTTCTTCCTGGGGTTCTGGTGGAATCTCTTTTCCTGTAATTTGAATTTGTTGCTCCTTGTCCCAGTATCTGGAGCAGTGGAAAACAACCCTGTTCCCTCATCCATATGACAGCCTTTCAGATATTTAAACACAGCTATCATGTCCCCTCTTAACCTTCTCTTTTGCGGACTAAAGATACCCAACTCCCTAAGATACTTCTCATAGGGTGTGGCTTCCAGACCTTTCACCATTTTGGTCACCCTCCTCTGGACACAACATCTTCCTTTTTTTTTTTTTTTTTTGGTGATGGGGTTCATTGTAAGTTTTCCAATTGCACGCTGATTGATCCTGATCTGCCCTGTTTCAGCAAGGTGGTTGGACTATGTGCTGTCCGTTTCTGGCACTTTCAGCTTAGCGCTGGTGTGTGGCTTCTGTTGTACAAATTGCTGTGGCTCCCCATAATTATTTGGTTAAATAACAACAAACATCATCACCACCACCGAGCGGAATTCTTTGCAAAGAATGTAGTGGTCACATCACCCAGAGGTGTGGATGTGAAGTTCAATGTGTTTTGCTAAGTGTTGTTGTTATTGTGTGCCTTCAAGTCATTTTTGACTTCTGGTGTCCCTAAGGCAAACCTATCACAGGGTTTTATGGGGCTGAGAGTGTGTGACTAACTCAAGGTCACCTAGTGGGTTTTCATGGCTGAGCAGGAAATTGAACCCCAGTCTCCAGGGTCATAGTCCAGTGCTCAAACCATTATATGATGCTGGCTGGGCAGGAGTTTTATTCTGATGCCTTGATATTCTTGAGAGTAAACGGATTATGTTGCGTGTTATGCTTTTCCTAGGTGTGTAGACAAAGCTAGGACTGGAATCTAAAGTGCAGACTTGTGTCCTGAATTTCTGTAATAAACTTCATTCAGATAGCTCAGTGTACAGGAACATTATGAAGTTGCAAACAAATCAACTTACTTATTTAAATTTTTATTTTATTTCAGAGCTGCCTTAAAATATGCTGAAACTTTAAACTATGTCAAGTTCAAGAACACAAAATCTTTGGTATTTTTATTTAGAGACCCCTTATAATCTGAGGCCCGAAACTACAACTTGTGGATAAGTTTGGCATTACTGCCTTTGGCAAGGAGGTGCTCAAAGGGGCTGTCAAAAAGTAAAGGAAAATACTGCAGCGAATAATGCTACCAAATATGAAATAGTTTAGAAAACAGGCAGACAGTAAACAAAGAAGGTTTTGGTTTTTTTTTAAAAAAACTATAACAAGCAAACAGGTTACTGGTTGGGTGAACTAAACAACAACAACCACAACCACACCCTTCACTTTATTCAGCAAAACAGGTGTACAGTGACCCTGCATGCAATTCAAAATGGTAGACCTGATCTACTTTTTAGAAGGCTGTCACAGGTCCATACATTCTGTGTCCTGTATGGTGTAGAAGCCTGTACATGTCTGTCCCTTGGGAATGATCCATACATGGAAGGCATGGATTGTGTGGTTTTCTTCACAAATTGAGCATTTTATGTATGTAGGCTGGATGGCACAACCAAGTGAGTGAAGTTTGGTCTCACTTGTATCCGTTCAGCTGTACACATGACTTGTACAGGGAACTGTGTCTCTTTCATGTGTGTATACATTGCCTTGTTCTTTCAGGAATGCTGTCCTCTGTTACAGGTCTAGGGAACTTGTGGCCTTCCAAATGTTGTAGACTGCAACTCCCATCTGCCCTAGTTCACACAGCCAGTGGCATGGAGGTTGAAATCAAACAACATCTGGAGGTCCACATATTCCCTATCCGTGCTCTGTTGTATCTAGTCATTCTAGTATAGTTAAGCATAATGTAATTGACATGTCAGGTTCACTTACAAGCATGTTTAAAAGCAAATTGCACAAATGGAGTAATGTCACTGCAGTGGCAGTTGGCATGAATGTTGATCTCATGAGTGTATGCTCTGAAGTAAGTCCAGCTGATTTCAATGGAACATAATCTCATTATGTGAATAGTACTGCATGCAGCATTATATACCAGTCCACTACTTTCTTATTCAGAAATAAGCCCTTCCATGGATGAGGAACCACCACGAAATGCCAGCTTTGATATGCTAAATTTCAGAGGAAGAAAGTAGAAACAGAGAGCCAGCATGGGGTATTGATCTGACTGTTGGACTACAACACAGGAAATCAGGGTTTGATTCCCCACTCAGTCATAGGAAACCACTAGATGGCCTTGGGCATGACACACACACTCTCACACCTCAGACAACCCTGTGAGAGGTTCGCCTTAGTGTTACCATATAGCAGAAATAACTTGAATGCATAAAAGAAGAACAACAACAAATAGTAAATCATCTCTGAGTATTCCTTACCTACAAAAACCCTGTGAAAATTCATAGTTATGTCCACAAGTTGACAGGGGACTCGAAGGTGTATGCATGTGTGCACAAGCACACACACATTCATTCATTGAGATTTACTGCTATGTAAGTGGTCAACAGTTGAACCTTGCTCATTTTCATACACTGATCAGCTCTTTGTTAATGAATCTTCAATTATACTAAGTATGCTTTCTCACATAAGGTTTCTAATGAGCAGATTCCATTTTTATGTAAGTAAATATGTAAATAATATGGTGTCAGTATGATATTGTAAATCAGACGGGTATTGAGTCAAGATTCAGAGCTAAAGCTACAATGCCAAAGTCACATATTCTCTTTTTAAAATGTAGCAAAAAGATTTCTTTGAAAATGTGTGTTTGTGATTAGCTTAGAAGTGGCAGAATACTTGTATGGGAGGATGAAAACAGCATAGGAAACAGGCATTAAAAGGGGATAAAACTTGTTTCTCCACTTGTTTCTTGGGGAAACAAGATGTGGCTTGCATCACACAGCAAGGTCATTGCCCATCTCACTCAGTGGTTACTTCAGACTTATCATTATCTTTGAAACCAAACCCTCATTATTGCCCAGGCTGCATAGATTGAACATATAGCTGTGAATGAGATCTGTTTGGCAGACATAACCATAAGATAAAGAATAACAGATAACAGATCCCAGGGAGTGAACTATTGCCCAATGGCAAGAAAAGTGACTCTTTGGTTACTTGCAGAGCCAAAATCTAATAGTCACTGTAGTAAATTCTGAGGGTTGATGCAGATGTGGAATGTTTGGTCCTCGGATGTTTTGGTTTAAAACTTCTTTCCATCTTGGTTGGCAAAGTCAGCGGTAAGGGATTATAAGAACTGTATCCATACAGTGAGAGAGAGAGCTTTCTGTGCTGTGACACCCCAGTTGTGGAGTGCTGTCTCCTTGAAGGCCCAGCTGGTGCCTAGGCTGGCTTCTTTTCAGTGCCAAGTTAAAATGTGGCTTTTTATTAAAAAATTTGGGTTGTTACAATGATGTTCAAGTTTGTATGTAAGTTTTAGCTGCTTACCATTGGTTTAACTCTTAAATTGTTTATATTTAATTTTCTAATTGTTGGATTACTTAGTGTTTTGTTAGAATGTTTAAATTTTTCCTCATAGTTTTAAATTTAAATTGCTCTAAATTGTTTTTATTTGTATGTTGTCCTGAGATCCTGTGTTGTAGCATGGAACAAAAATATTATAATGTACTTTATAAAATAGTCCAAAAGAACTGGAGAATCCAAGGCTCTTCACCTCGAGGTCATATGACCCAATACAGGGTGGGCAGAAGGAAGATGCCTGGATAGTTTATATTAGATTTATTGGGATTTCTAGCTTGAATGATGCCCTCATTCCCACACCTCTAAAATATTTGGGTAAGTGGGAATATATTTTTGTTTTTTTATTTTATTTTTTATTTTTGTGTGTGGAAAGTAGTTAAAAGAAATTGCTGGGCTCCAATTTCTTTAATTCTAGATGTTTGAGGCTTTGCCTTAAGCCAGTGGTTCTCAACCTGTGGGTCCCCAGATGTTCGTGGACTTCAGCTCCCAGAAGCCCTGAGCATTGACCATAGTGGCTGGGGCTTCTGGGAGCTGAAGTCCACGAACATCTGGGGACCCACAGGTTGAGAACCACTGCCTTAAGCTCAGGTAGTGGATAGTGGGGATTTAGTAAAAGGCAAAAACAAATGCCCTAAAATACTGTATTTGCCAGCATACAAGACTCACTTTCCCCCCCAAAAGTACTGTTTGAAAATGAGGTGCATCTTATGGGCCAGTGTGTCTTAAACGTTGGCAAATAGTATTTTCCAGTGTGTAAATGGGGTGCGTCTTATACACGGGTGTGTCTTATACACTGGCAAATATGGTAAATATTGCAGTCTTGAAGTCTGGCTAGCTCTCATCTGATGTACTGGAGTGCGCAGTACTTTTTTGCTAAACAGAACTCCACTCAGATCAGTATTCTTTTTTTCATGTATGCTTTTCATTATGCTAAAGGTTTTATTTCTTAGGGTTCTGTTGAGCTTGTACCCTCAACTCATAACTGTAGTGCTCTGTAATGAATCCCTTTGTGACTATATTGCTGAACTTCTGTGTAGGGTTCGGCAAATAAGAAGTCATCATATGTGGGTAGACTTTGCCACACGTGTTGGCCTTGTTACGTATTTAGGATTTGTGGCGATCTCTTCAAGCATCAGGACAGTCCTCATTTGGCTTGGGAGTGCTAAGCATGCTGAATTGCTGACATGCAAAATTCTTTTTCTGAAAGTGCCCTTCGAGTTGCAGTCAGAGTAGAATTTTAAATAGTTGCTCAGCCCAACAGATAATTCATAAACTCTATTCCTTTGGAAGGCTGGTGAATAACAGGTTCAGTTGCTGCAAACTAACTCCCTTCTTGTAATTTGCAGCCAAGAGGCAACCGGAAGCATGGAGCATCATTTATCATCACTAGAGCAATTACAGGTAAATATGCATGGCTTGTGCTGATGGATTGCTTAGTGGATCTTGTGTGGCTGAAATGAATGGGGTGTGAATTCACTGGATTTGTTTATGTAGTTTGTTATCTGTTATCGTATACCTATTGTTCTGGGGCCAAGTGTAACATGTATTGCATAATAATTACTGGGTAATGTATCCTTCTTCGTGATCCTTAATTTGTTTTCTCTCTTTTTCTGACAAGATTGTATGTATCCATTTCATTCGTATAGTTCTTCTGACTGTTGTTAGATGTTCTTCAAATCTCTCCAACAATTTTCTGTACTCTATGAGTGTATTGTGTAAGAGTGGATAGTTTGATTATATTAAGTCATTTTATGGATTGACATCAGAATTTATAATTTACATTTGTGGCCCAGTGACACCTTAGCTTAAATACATGCAGTGACTTATAACATCAGAACAACATGGTGTTCTGTGAGACCTCTGGGGCAGGAGACAGCACCATTTGTTTCCGTTCTCCTTGAGACAGCCTTTCTGTCCCTCTGGTCCCCATTTAGTGTGTGGAGGTTAATTCAGTGGTCTGCAGATATCCACTGCAGCTATAGGCACTGAAGGTCTCTAGGACTTTGAGAGTATAGATTGTAAACCTGAGAGCAGAGAACTGTTTTCTTTTTATTTTACTTGTAAAGCAATCTGTACAGTGATGATGCTGTATAAATAAATGATGACAATAACATTACTACTAATAATAGGATGTGATATCTGGAGTCTTCTGGTGGCCCACCATTTAATTGCATTGTGGTGATGTTTGAGAATTTGAGTATGGCCAACAGTTGACAGTTATTGGCTCTTGCTTTGTCTGGATCTGAATGCAATAACTGGACTTCTGGCACTTGTTAGCAGTGTGACTGTGACCTTCACAAGTGGAGTAGAGAAACACAAGCTTTGAGACTGAAGTCTGCAGTCTTGTATGCCAAACAGAGTGACCTCTGCCCATTGGTCTGATTTAGTAATGCCGAATCTGAATCCATCCTACAGAAGTTCTGATGTTGTCCTCTTCCTCCTCGAGCTTCATGCTCTATAAGAAAAGAGGAATTCCTTCCGTTTCTAAGATGAGCGGGAAAGAAGAAACCAGCTGTTTTTTCTGATTCCTGTGCTTCTTCCTGATACAGTTTTTGATCATCAAGTTCCTGAGTGATAAATCAGGGCAAGATTCTTAATCAGATTTTCCTCTTCTTCCCACTCCTACATGCAGAAGGAGGAGAAGACACAAAGTTGGCTACTCTTAGCTGGAGAATGTAAGAGCTGGATGAGAGAAAACTCTTCCTCTTGCCTCTTCTCCTTCCTATTACAAAATTAATAACTTAAAGGAAGCTGAGGATAACAAGTATCATGTGCCCATTCCATGTTTTGCTGGTGTGTGTGTATCTTTTTCTGAAGAGCAAATCTTGAGAAAATACACTAAGAGTCCACAGAAAAATAATCTCTTTTCTTAGCCCTACTCTCCCAAATTTGAAAAGAAGTCTTTGTTTCTAAATATGTTCTTATTTTACAGGCCCTGCCTTGTTTTTGCTTCGTTACTTATGGTACAGGTAAGATAACTTCATTAAACATAAGCTAATCACAGCCCTGTCTTAAGCCCTGTTTTCTGAAAGAACACATTGAATAGCACAGTTGCAAAGTATTGTCTTAGCCAGCTGGTGACTATGATAGCATTTGGTTTTCTGTTCTGAAGTTTGAATCTTTGAAAATAACTTGTGTCAAGTAAAAAGGACAGAAATGGATTTTTTTTGCATGTATTCTGTTACTGAATTGGTGCCAGTTTGTATGCATCTTTATGTAACATTTTTTTTCTTTTCCAAAAAATAACTATTTGGAAGTATGGATCTGATCTGAAAAATTATAAAAGGTTGATGATTCTGGCTTTATGACAGTCAGTTAGATCCAGGTTTTCCGTAAAATAAAATGTTGCTAATATCTAATAGCTATAGCAATAGCATGTGTATTTCTATACCCCTTATCCATGCTAAGCACTCGCTAAACAGTTTACAGTGTGTTAGCTAATTCCCTCCAACAAGCTGGGTACTCATTTTGCCAACCTGTGGAAGGATGGAAGGCTGAGTCAACCTGGAGCCCAGCAAGGCTGAACTCACAACCTTGTGGCTGCAGTACTGGCATTTAACCACTGCGCCACAAGGGCTTATTAAATGATATAATTAAACAGTTATTATATATTAAATGATACTAGCTGATTAACTGATAGCTAATATCAGCACCTGAAAAGTTAAGGAATAGCAGGGTAAAACACAGGGTGAGATTAAGTACTGTGCAAGCAGTACTGTGCAACTCATATGATGGGACTTCCTTCTTCACTACTTTCCTTGCAGTTTGTTCCCATTCCAATCTGTCTGCTTTGGAGACCCCTCTAACGCTGGGGAACAGAGTTTTAGCAGGGCAGGGGGAAGGGGAATTGCTCTGTTTCCTATTCTGCTGATGAAAAACATTATGTGGAAGAACTTAATTGGATTTTCCATTTTTAAAAACCTCTTCAGAATAAGCACTCCCAGAATTCCAAGAATATAGAAATTGTACCATTTATTCTATACTTGAACAGTACTGTTGCAAGACAAGTGCACACTGGGCACATTTGTGGAAGAGTGTAATTGTAAATACCCCTGGGTGAATCCAATAATCTGGCCCTCATCTGGTATCGTTAACGGAAGCTTTTGTTCTTATTCCAAAATTTAGCTGTATGAGCTTTTTTACAATCCACCATAATGCTATTTGTACTTTTAGTCCTGCAAAATCTCCTCTCCCTGCTGGACTTGTCCGCCTGGTCGATAAGCAGATCAACTGGCATTTAGTGCTTGCAAGGTAAGAGGCAGGTGTTGTTGTTTTTTTGCATGTGAGAGTCCCTTCCCGTAAGTTAGGCGAGGGGAAACTTACGGCCCTCTGGAGGTTGATGAACTACTATTTCCCTCTTATTTCAGTATTGATACAAGGGGTAGGTTTGAAGGGAGATGAAAAGTATCAGAAGAGTCAGAGAGTCCCCAGTTCCTGGTAATGATGGTGATAGTTTGTTCCTGAAAACTTAAGGAATAGCAGAGTAATTCCCTTGTAGTAGGACTTCTTATTTAAAGAGATTTATACTATTACTTTTAATATGTAGAATATGACTACCTCTATTTTTCCCTTAATCAAAAATTAAGTGTAGTCCTGATGGAGAGGAGCATCTCTGTAATTAGTAATTTGCTTCAGTTTTGCAATATAAATGATTTTAATGAGCATCCTCATTTTTGTATTTCTGGGAATTGTGCATATATATTAGTTTCAGGATAAGTGCATACATTATGACAAGGAATAAGAGGGTTTCGCTTCAACAACAGTTTATTTGTATTTAGTATGAGAAGTGTGGTAGTTGGAAATAGAAAGCAAGATCATTTTTCAAGTGACGTTAGAATAACATGACTTATGGTGGGAATGTCCTATGAGGGAAATAGTTTAGTAATAGGAATTGGATTAGAGGTTTCCATCTCTGAACCTTTGTATGAAAAGAGGTGGTGAAGGCTTTGATTTCCTTCAGGTTTTGAATTCAACATGTATAATGACAGTTAGTATTGACAGGAGTATAGGGAAGAAAAATCCAGCTGTCTTGTCAAAAGCTATTGTATTAAAGCTTTGAAACCATATACACAACTTTTCACTGCAAGTTTCTTTTCTTGTTGACCTGTCCCCTCCCCCTTGCCTCAAAGGAATTTGATGTCTTGCATTCACTGTCATTTTAAAGACAGATGATGGAATACTAAGAATGAGCTTTGTGAGTTGATGTTTGTTGAATGTTTCATCTGAATTGAGCTAGGCTGAAAAAGAGCAGTGCCCTTCCTAATCAGCAAATCCTACAAAGGACAATAACTGCAAAAATGAACTTCCATCAGTTAGCCTTAAAATATGTTTTTTTTTCCAGTTTCCGGTTTTCTCTCATTGGCTAAAAGCAAGTGTCATGCTAACTCCCAACCGTTAGAAAAATGGGACTTCTTCTGCAGTATTTGCTCAGATCACTATTCTGTTCTGTGGTTCTATGGAGGGTAACAGGTTGATCAGCAAAGTAGTTTTGTTGGATCCTGGGCCTTTGTTCTAGAGAAAAGTCAGCAAAACATGGCTTTTCTGAGAGGTAGTTGCCAAGTTATATACGCTTTGGATGATCTTCAGCCAGGGTGCTATATTTCCCAAGGGCAATGTTTTGAGTGTTGGACTAGGACTGCAGTAGACTGCCGTTCAAATCCCCATTCTGCCATGGAAACCTCCTGGATGACATTGGGCAAGTCACACACTCTCATCCTCAGAGGAGATCAATGGCAGACCTCCTCTGAATAAATCTTGCCAAGCAATTGCTAGGACAGGCTCACCATAAGCCGGTGTTGACTGAAGGCAGATAACAACAAACCTTTGACCTCTAGATATAAGTTACTAGTGTATTCTGATAGTACATTCCCTTTGACTGAGGATGGTTAATTTTGATATCATGTATATGATATGATTCAGGTTTCTTTAGCTCAGATGTGCTACATCCTGTAAACTTGAGAGTTAGGACTTTGACTGTATGGTATTATTACTGATATTTTTATTCTCTTGAAATTTTTATCCCATGCTTTTTTTTTCATCAGCAATGGAAAACTCCTAGCAGCTGTTCAAGACCAATGTATAGAGATAAGGTAAGGTAAATAATACTGCAGTCTGGGGCATATCTGTTCGGTAGTACTCCTTCTTTTGTTCAGTAGGATTTTGGAGAATTATAATCAGATACAGTCAGCATTCTACATTTGTGGATTCTGTATCCACAGATTCAACCAACTGTGGCTTGAAAATATTAAAAAAAATAATAATTCAAAAAGCAAACTTTGATTTTGTCATTTTATATAAAGGACTCCATTTTACTATGCCATTGTACATCATGGGACTTGAGCATCCACAAATGTTGGTATCTGTGGGGGTCCTGGAACCAAACCCTAGGAGATACTGAGTGCCCACTGTAATCCAAGCTGATGACTCAGGCTTGGGAGCTGCTGCTTTAAACAGAGAATAAGCAATATCATTGCAATTAATGATGAACATATATTGCATGAAGTATTATATAAGAAATTCAATTGTTTCAGGTCTGCAAAGGATGAGTTTGGGTCTGTCATTGGAAAATGTCAAGGTATGTAACTTTGATATCCAAATTATTAACAATAGTAGACCAAAAAGCAGCAGTATGTTCCTGATTCATTATTACCATGTTCAGAGAGTCTTTTCTTAATATTGCTGTTCCCAGTGTTGTGGGTGTCTACCAAAAATAAGCTTGCAGAGTAGTGGAACATCTTAATTGGGAGATCTGCCTGGCATCCTTATTAGACACATTCAGATGCCAGGATGGTTCCATCTTCCAGCCAGCATCTAATTCTTGATTTCTTTCTTTTACTATGCGTGTTTTATTGCTGACTCTTAGTATCCTAATAATATTTAATGTTTATTTATTTTTTACAAAAATTTGTATTAGTTTTCCACAGCATATAAACAAAGGAGACATACTTCACTATGTTTGGTATGTCCCTCTCCCCCAACACACTTCCCTATATTATTCTTCCCCAGCTTGGTTGTTACTATCTTTTCCATAATGAATCTTTCATTTTTACACAAATACATTTTTACCTAATCATTACATGTATTTATATTTTTAACCAACCCATTACCCCTTTCCGTTCTCTTTCAAAGTTCTGAACAGATTTGTTTTTTAGAGAATATGCTCATTTTTCAGTCTCAACCATATCCAACACTTTTAGTTTCCATTCTTCTAAATTAATTTCTATTTTTTCTTTCCAATGCTGAGTGTATGTCAACCGTGCCACTGTAATCAAACACAATATTATCTTTTGATGTCTTCTGATCTCTAAATTCTGACCTAATATATTCAACAAATAAAATCCCGGTGCCAATTCAAAATTCACTTTACAAACTTTTTGAATTACATCATGAATTCCCTTCCAAAATTTCTTTGCATTTTGGCAAGTCCACCACATATGAAAAAAGGTTCCTACCTACTCCCCACATTTCCAACACTTCGCATCTCCATTTTTTGTTATTTTTTGCAACTTCTCCGGAGTCATCTACCATCTAGTATCTTACTAATATTTAATATTTAAACAGGTAGCTAGCTGACTTGTTTGAGTTCTGATCTGGGGTTGCTGCAATCCAAATTTCTAGTGGTATCTCTGTGATGTGTCCTCCCCACCTTTTTGTTAATTTTTAAAAATTCCATATTTTTAAACTGTTTTAACTCAGTGCTTGATTTTAATGAGATGGCTTATTTATTTGCTTTAAATGTGCCTTTTCGTAATATAACTTTCAGTATTTTAATTGTATCTTGTTTTAAGTCATGTGGTAAACTGCCATGGGCCCTATATTAGGAGAAAAGCAGGATATTAAATAGATAAATAATATCGTTATGAATTTTTAAAACAATAAGACCTTTGGAAAAGGGGAGTTGGGTGGTTTTGAAAACTACCAAAAAGCTACTTTTTCTGTATTGTGTAATTTGTTTCTTATAATCATTCCCTGCTCTTGCCCCAAGTAAATTTACCATTAGCAGCTTTCGCTTGCTTGCTTTTTAAAAATGGGAAATGCTTTGGTCTTGTGGCTGGGCCTTCTCCTAGAGCATAAACATGTTTCAGGGCATATTTGGGTAAATTGGATGCCACCTATCCCCCTGCCTCTGATTCCGTGGTATGGCCCTTTCAATTCTTCTTCTTACACTTCAGTATTTTCATTGAAAAAAACATGTTGGCCTGTTTCTAATTTTGAGGAGTTATTTCACCAGATCCCCTGTAATGGTGTAGGTCCAAAGGCTTTTTTGAAAACTGGAATTGACTAGTCATAATGGTTTTTTGGGGAAAAAAGCCCTACCTGGGCATAAATCACATTCTGGGTAGGGGAAAACCTGGATCGATTATCCCTCCTCTGTGGTTCCTAGATAGCACGAAAGGCCTTCTTCAGAATTTTTTTTTAACTGGGAAGAGGAAGATGAGAAGTGTGGCATTCCTAGGTGATGGTGAATGAGTGCAGCCACTAGGCCTGGGGAAGTTGCATGCCCTTAGTCAAAGTTCAGTAGTGTTATATCTTCTCTAGGAAAATATAATGTTGGTATAGATAGGTACAATAGAGAAAGCTGCATCCATTTTAATTAATGCCGGTTATGCAGATTTTTAAGAGATAGTTATACTGACCATGTGCAGCTTTAGCTCTGACTTCATTAAATAAAATTCTCTTCCCTACTGCTGTAGTCCCAAAGGATCCCAACCCGCAGTGGAGACGTGTGGCATGGAGCCATGACTGCACTTTGCTTGCCTACAGTGAAAGCACAGGAACTGTGAGAGTATTTGACTTGGTCGGCAGTGAACTCTTGGTCATTTCACCGGTACTTAACTTTTGTTTTCAAGATTTTATGTGTTCAGTTTGCATACAGATGGAAGCTTCTTAGCTCTTATTTTTTAAATATTTGGTACTTATATTGAGAGTTTGCCTTATGAACACTGTATTGCTCATTTTGTTGAATACTTATTTTACATGTTTACTGGTAAATTTGCATTCACTGTCTCCATAGTGGTTAATCAAAGCATGTTAATTCTGTTTATGCCAACAAATCCACTGATCCTTTGCTTTGAAATTGTTTTGCTTTAGATTTATGCCTTCAAAACTAGCTGCTCCAAATAGTAATAATTTAATTCCTGAACTAGTATGTTTGCATTGCAAGGAAGACATTTTTCCTCTGGTCCTGAGTCTTGTCTACTGCTGTAGCTTAATCAGTATATTTTTCTGAATCATGAATAAGGTAATGAAGCTTTTTAGTAGACCATCACACAGTTGTCCCTTCTTGAAAATTTGGAAAAGGACAATTTCTAAAAGAACCTCTGTAAGTCTTGAAAAGACGCTCTTAGCTTGTTGCATGTCACATAACTAGAACATCATTGAACAAATACCTGTACAGGGATTGTATTCAGAGATATTCAGTGAGGCATATCTGCCTTGTCTAGAAATTATAGTGTGTCTTCATCTGCTTCTCAACCTTCTAGACTGCCTGCTGAACATCCTAGATTGATTTCTTAGCCCAGTGCCTCCAAGAGACCTGTCACACCACTTCCTCTTGCTACTTTTTAGGGTCATTCCTTTTTGGATGAAGAGGAATCTGCTCCACCTAAATTTAGGAATTGTCTTTCCTCTTCTGGCTTGAGAGAGCTTACAGAGATATGTTCCCACTTCCTTCTGCATTGACTCCGAGTAGTCCAGTGTGAGGGGCAGGGTGTCATCAGGTACAGAACAGCAGGAGGAATTTTCTAGTGAAAGCTCAACAGTGAGAACTTTATTTCTGTCTCAAATAAGTCTATGGCAGCCCTGGGACTACATAAACCTACCAGGGATGTTAGTATTGAACAAGAGGACACTGTTCCTTTAGATCTAAAAGTAGGGGAGCTTCTATGTTCCCTCAGTTCAGATCTTCTTCAAAACTTGTAATTTTTCCATCTAGCTAATTTCTGTCAGTTAACGAAGAATGGGATTCTCTTACGATGAATACAAGGACAGTGAATGTTGCTTAGAAGCTTTATTCCCTAGAACCTGAGACACTGAAGATGTTGAAGGTGGCCCTGGTGGACGCTCCTATCATGGCCTTTTTCTTAAGGGGCTGTGGTCTCCAAGGAGGATGATGCCTCTCTTAAAGAAGCAAACTATTACAGCTCTAAAAAGGACCACAAAGCCACTACCTTATCTCTTTGTACCTGTTTCACTGCTTACATGGTCTCTCAGATCTTGATGGTCTGGACTGAAGATTTCACGTCAGCTTAAGAACTAGGTATCCATCTTCTCTATTGAAAGTTTAAAAAACTTTTGTTTTCATTGCAAGTCTACATTTGACTCTCTTGCCTTTTCCACTTGAGTAACATCAACTGCTGTTGCCCTATGCTCAGTCTTGTTAAAGCATTAGAAAGGTGACATTCATTCTAGGTCTAATTTAACCTCAGTCCCGTTCTGAGGGTCCCTTCTCTTGCAGGAGAGGGCACTTAAGGGCATCCTTGTTGAAACCAAGAATAAAAAGAATCAAGGATAAGAACCAAGGCCCTTTCTTCAGGGAAAAAAAAAGATGGAAAAAGGCAGAATAAGCATGCCTTTCCATCCTTTTTGCCATTTCAGGGATTTTCCAGAGAAAGTCCCAAAAATTTTAGACCAGCACGGGCTTCTTCTCTTATCCTTTTCTACCAGCAATGTGGAGTCCCACATCTCCAGGGACCAGGGACCCAACCTCACAAGCAGAGTCATAACAACTTGTAACTATTCTGATTCTCTGGTAGGTGAGGGATTGACCCACTTCCTCCATACCTGGCAACAATCTGTGGCTATAAAATCTATCTGAAATGACTGTTATCTCAAGTTTGATGCTCTCCTCACATCCTGGCTTCTTTCCTTCTTCTGCTTCCATGTGTCCTCAGAAGAGATTGTTGATGAATCAAACTTCTGGACATCAGAGCTGATTCCCCTCAGAAGTATTGAATGTGGGTTTACTCCATCCTTTTTCTAGTACCTCAGAGAAGTGGAAACTTTCTTACCATTCTGGACCTTAGGCAAGTCAACAGGGTCATCAAGTATAGGAGGTTCAGAATGGAGAGCCTCCAAACAATTTGGGAAGCCCTCCATCAAGGGGAGTTTCTGGTATCTGTGGAGTTAACAGAGGTCTATTTTCATTTCCTCATTCACGCTCATCTTATTGCCCAGACTCAAACAAGTGCTTGAAAGAAATTGCTAGCCCTATTTCTCAATCTCAGTTTTTGTTATCCTCTTCATTCAGAGGATAGCTTTCCTGTATCAGTAGAGGGCTTCCGTGGGATTTGGAATTCTAAGTTTCAGGTGTCTTTGAGATTCTTCCTTTCAGAAAAGTTGCTTTCCATTTGAAAACAAAAAAGTCATAGAAATGTAAGTGTAAGTAGGTGACCTAGCAAGCTTTTTTTTTTCGTATTTAATTTAATATTTGTTGCTATAATTTCTTTCTAATTGGTCATAATTGAAGGACATATGTTCTGTGTTTAATGTTGTAATAAGCAACTATCTGTATTCGCCGGTGTATAAGACACACCAGTGTATAAGACACACCCCATTTTCAAACAGTATTTTTTGGGAGAAAAGGTGAGTCTTATACACCAGCAAATAAATGATATTTTCTCCTGCTTGGAAATTGTACAGTCCTTTACAGACTTAAACCCTTAACTGTTTTCAGAGTGCTTGATTTGGTTAGGCAAAAATTTACCTAACTCCGGCAGTATCTTTTTCAATGCCTTTATTGAAGTGTGGTCTTGATTTTATTTTAATTTTTATTTTGGTATAGGGTACTACCTTTCCAGGAGACTTGACCTATGCTATTGCAGGGCTGATCTTTCTGGAATACAAAGCAAGTGCCCAGTGGTCAGCTGAACTGTTAGTCATCAACTATCGTGGTGAACTAAAAAGCTACCTTGTGAGGTAACGATAGTATGATATAGTATCTTTAACAATATTTAATTGGGAATCTTGGTTTGGTAAAATAACCATGACTTTTTTTGGTCTAGTGTTGGAACAAATCAGAGCTTCCAAGAGAGCCACAGTTTCAGCTTCAGCAGCCACTATATCCATGGAATCACTGCAGTAGTTTATCATCCTGCACACAGGTAAATCTGCTTAGTCTAAATCTTTTTATCATTATTAAAGAACAACATGTATGCCATTTGGTGGCATTTAGTAGTAAATAAGGTGGTTGATTCCTTTAAAAAATAAGATAAAACAGAGTAGAGGTAGTCTTCTTAAGCATTTGCAGATGAATGCATTGAGAGAGCACAGACAGAATAGCATTGTAAGAACATTGTCAAGTAATTCCTGGTGAGATGGATTATTTGGTATGTTATGGCCATTCTCTCTATTCATTATATTGATCAAAATATTAACTAATGGTGGGTTTTTAAGTAAAACATAGGTGGTTCACAGAGTCTTCTAGAATTTTTTTTCAACCCCCCCAAAAAATAGAGTAACATGTCTGCTGATGTGATTGTAGAGTTAATTATTAAAATTTACTGTAGTTTTTTTCTTTAACAAAATGAGGAAAATAAAGTCCAAATTACCACAGATAATTTTGAGGATTTCTTTGCATTATTTGAGAGGAGTGACACGATAGCCGTCTTTAAATATCTGACAGGTTATCACGTTGAAGGTGAAAGTGAGCTTGTTCTCTGCTTTTCTAGAGACTAGTACAATGGGTTCAAATAACTAGAAAAGAGATTCCACCTAAACATTAGGAGGACCCTCTTTATTGTAAGAATTGTTCAACAGTGAAGTAGTCTATCTCAGGGGCTGGGTGGACTCTTTGATCGTCTTATACAGAGGTTTGATGGGCTTCTTTCAGAAGTGCTGTAGTTATGTATTCTCGCTTGACTGGAGGTTAGACTAGATGGCCCTTGTGACCTCTTAAGATTTTATGATTCATAAAATCAGAGACAGTTCTCTGATTTGAGATACAGAACTATGGAATAAGAAGTGTTGTGCCACTATGGGTTGTATAGATTTCCCCCTACTTCCCATACTTATTAAAGCTGGATCCAAGAAAATCATCCTGTGACAGAGAAGGGGTGTTTTCTGTCTATGTGAGGATTTTACACTGGCTGAACAGTGAAGGATACAACCTTTGTCAATTTCTCTCTCTTCCAGTAGAGCCCCGTCTCCCTGAGAAAAGATGCCCTGATAGATTTGGGGATCCTCTGGAATGGTGGTGTGGGTGCTTCCAGAGACATAGGCAATTGGTGAAAATCACTCCTCCGACTTTCTAACAGAGGGATGAAAGTGTATTTTTGAAGATACTCCTCCCAGCAGAATAAAAACTCTGAATTTAACCATATACAACTTTGGAATAAGCATATAAGCTACATTTCCTCTAGCTATTGCATAGCTGCCATATGGCTCGCTGTTTTGAATGAGGTGCTTCTGTTGCATAGATTCCTTGTATAAATCTTTGAAGATGAAATAGAGGAATTACAGCATTGCTGTTAGGCTCTATGGATCTGTCCATGTGCTGTGCTGCCTTTGTCGTGTTTGTAAAAGCCCAGAAATATTATCATTTCTTTCCTGCTAAGGTTACAACTTTGTTGAAATGATGGGTGCAATACAATGTCACACGTATTGTTGTCTGAACCCTCATCCCCTTGTAATTTCCTTGAAGCACTGAAGAACCAAAGAAAAAAACAGTGTGTGTGTCTTGTGCTGGTCTGTAAAGCTTTTGGAAATACACTGATGATGTTAATATTCTTTAATGTGTGTCTGTTTGGTTTGCAAAAGATTTATCTCTAAGCCAGTTTGCTTGTGGATTTGGGAGTTTTGCCCACTGCTCACACAGTACTGCTAGACTCTGATAACCAAAGCTTTCTATTCTCCTAATATGTTGTGCTAAGATAGTGGATATGAAAGACAGAGTAATAAATAGTTTTGAAACTATACTGCTTAGAGACGAGGCATATCTGTTGTATTTCACTGTTGTCCTTCATTTCCATTCTTGTTTTGAATATTTTGCATGCAGATAAAAATCTTTCTTTCATATCTGTTTCTTAATGAGGCTATCTTTCCCCATAGATTTCCTTGGTGATTACAACTGATAACAGATATACAGATGAATCACTTTTCTTAGAGAGTATGAATTATTTCTTCCTGTAGAATTGATGTTGTTGAATTATCCTGTGTCATAGGAAGGGAATTGCAGTAATCTTTACAGCCTCCACAAAGGAAATCTGGCTTCCCATTGAAATAGAACGAGGTGCATTGCTAAACTGCAGTTCTGTGAACGAATTAAGCCTGCTTGTATTATTCTGTGTTTTCCCATGATGGGAAAGGGAAGACTAGATTCTAGGGTTTGATCATACTGTAGCGTAGTACCAAGAAATGGAACGGCTCTTAGGGATACTCAGGTGGTTGGTGCTTGTGTTGAGTTCTGTAGGACAAATTCTCCTATTTGACCTATTAAGTCAAAGTTGTCATGGCAAAACCTACCCCTCATCCAAACACTGGGGTCACTTGGGGAGGGGTCATGTTTATTCCCCATACAATGTCATGTAGTGTACTTCTTCTTGTACTTTTTCTCAAATGTAAAAAGCAGTAGCATTCATTCATATGGCAAAAAAGGAAGAGTTAGCTATTATACTTCACACTGGATGATTGTCTTCATTGACAGTGACTCCATTGATTGTGATTGCAGCACATATCTTTGTTTAAATTTCACGGGGAAGGGTGATTTTCACCGCAGGGATCCTGGAAATGTACAAGCCCTCTCTGAACACACTTTGTAAAATGAGGAATATTTTTTACATTATAAATAAGGGACTTAACATATGCTGAAGTTGCTATGCTGGGACATTTATCATGGACAAATAATTTTTAAAACATATGGTAAAAATGTTAGCATCATCATTCTCTATTCTTTCCTGAGAGCACAGATTTGCTAAAAAGTGAGGCAGCCAATTGTGACGACAAGGGTGAAGATTTCATGGAGATGTAATGTGCTGGGGGACAATATGGAGGTTATGGGGACTCTAAATTGAAATCTAGATCTAAGAAATCAATTATTTGCTCTTCAGAGCAGGGCATGGGGAATCTGGAATATAATGAAATGCGGTACTTGGTTTGACTGGAGAATTTCATGGACACCCTTGGCTTGGTTCATTTCCTTAGGGGTCACGTTACAATGCCTGAAGTCATCTTGAAGCTGCTTTTTTCCTTCCTTCCTAAACTATAGATCCTACAAAGGTCATTCACATATTTTTAAGAAAACTTTTTTTTCGGCAGATACGTTGCAGTTTATTTATATTAGGTTCTGTGGTAGTTTGTTGTTATCACTTTTGTGCATGCAGCAGCCTTAATTGTGGTATCACTGGTATAGTGTTCCATTTTAATCACTTGATGAAAAAGTAATGTGGCTGTCATCAAAATGACATTTTTTTCTTAATAAAACTATCTCTGCAGGCAAATCTGTTGTGGGTCACACTTGATGTGCAGATGATTAAAAAATGAGAGTGTTTAAACACTTTGAGAAGAATGGCTTGGAGGAAGATAAATTATTGGAAGTATGTTGTTCTTTGACTTAAATAGATTGCTTTGTTTCTGACCAAAGACTGGAAAATCTGTTTTGGAAAGGCAGAGGGTAGATATTAGTAAATTAAAATAGTGGAGGCTGAATTAGCTGTAATAGCTAAGCATGGTTTGATACTACAAGAATAAGCCGGGGGAAACCTTTCTCCCCCACTTGCAACATTAAGAGTAATTAAATCCTGATTCTTGGGAGTTTTTTTTTGTTTGCTGCTGCTTCATCATCATCTACTTCTTCTTTTTTGCTTTGCTTTGCTTTGCTGATTATAGCTTGTGGTTTGCGATTGCCCTGTGAACTTAGCTTGCCCTGCAAACTAGATCTAGTTCTGTAGTCTATTAGTATCAGAGAATTTGGTCCCCCACATGTGTTGATCCTAGTACAAAAAATGGACAGTGTTGTTCTATGTAAGAAGGTGCTAGCTGTGTGCATCAACATGGAAAACAAGCTTTTTACCCAGTTTGTCTATATTTGACTTCCTATTATTTTTCCATTTGTATAGTCATCATGTTAGCTGAAGCTAGCATAGGACCAGCTTTTTCTGCCTCTTATTTACACATTTTCTAATGATGTTGAACAAAATAATTGATGGATTAAATTTCCTCTTTCTTGTTGTATTACAAATAGCCTTCCTTCCTTCAAAGTATCTTCTTTTCTGTAGATAATATTTTGTTGAATGCTCCCAGCATTACACTGAGAAACAGGTATACATCTGTTTAAAATGCATATTGTTCTTCTATCATATTTTGTACTTTCATGGGAATAAAAAGAATCTATTAAAATTCCCTTTATTGTAACAGTTAAGCGGTATTTGTTGTACAGTGGAGTCTCGATTATCCGTCCTTCGGTCATCCGACATTCTGGATTATCCGACGTCGCGGCTGTTCGAGGGCGTGGCTGTAGGCATTTCCACGCCCCCAGACATGCCCAGACACGCCCCCAAACATGGCTGCCGCTACAGGCCTCCAGATTATCCGACATTTTCGGCTATCCGACTATCAGCCCGCCCGTTTATGTCAGATAATCAAGACTCTACTGTATTTGTTTTGTTTAGATATCACCTTTCACCCAGAACTGATTCCCAATGGTTCTCTGGGACAAGCTCTACAAATGAGCCATGGTGATTCCCAAGTTCATGTGCTGTCTCCTGATTTTCCACATTCTTTCACTCCTGACTTGCAAGAGAAGCCTTTTATCTTCATCCCTCACATGTGAAAGAGAGATGAAAGGGAAAAGAATCAGGTGGACTTGAGCCTTACTTTGTTTTGTTTAATTAAAAAAAAAAGAGAGGATCTGAATGCAATTTGCTCCCATCACAGTGCACCTGGATTTATTGTTATATCTGGAGTGAGAAGTGAAGATGTTGTTTGATTTGTCCTTCAGCTATAATTTTATATGGCTCCACCAAAATACTACTATGCAGACTTCTTTGTCATTTCCCCCCTTCCTTTTAATATCTTTAACTTTGCTATTTTGCGTAATATTTGGATGACAATCTTTGTGACAGAAGAAGCCCTTTTGAGTTTTAAAGCTATTCCTGCTTAATAGCAATAGCAGTTACATTTCTATACCACTTACCAGTGCAAAGCATAAGTGGTTTACAATGTATTTAGTAATTGCCCCTAATATGCTGGGTACTCATTTTATCGAGCTATGGAAGGATGGAAGGCTGAGTCAACCTGAAGCCCTGCAGGATTGAACTCACAATATTGTGGCTGCAGTACCGGCATTTAACCATTGCGCCACCAGGGCTCTGCTTAAATATCTTTCCTGGGGTGGGAATTGTGCAATCTGCCACTTGTTGGATTACAGTGCCCAGCAGTCTTAGCCAGCACACCCAAGGGTGAAAGAGGCTAAGCGCTATATTTCATACACATCTAGAAGACCACCCACTTCCAGTCCTTGGACTGTCTCATTTCTGCCACTACTTTCATAACTGCTACCTCATTTGCCAGATCTCTCTCTTCCTTTTTAAACAATCACCTTAAAATCACCTGATGTCTGATCTTTTCTTAAAGAGCTGTTAACATTTTGATCATTTTATTTTTTAACTGTGATATATTATACCATTGTACCAATGGTATAGGGCTGAGGGTGGAAGAATGTGTGGTGGATGTGCATTTTTTTATATGTAATATGAATTTAATTTGTTTTCAGTTGCTTTTGTATTAATATTTTATTTGGATTGTTTAATGCTTTTTAAACTTTGGAAATATATACGGTTTTTGACATTTTTGTTTTAACACACTTTGTAAGTCCCATGTACGGAGAAAGGCAGGATAGAAAGTGAATGAATCAGTCAATATCTTTATGTGTGATCCTGCTTTGCCATTTCTGGAATTTAAATAATACCAAAAATATAAGCATCTTATATAGAAGCAGCAAATTAGCGTGATAGTAGGTAAGTAGGTGGGAGTCAGTGTAGTGTGGTTGTTTGAGTGTTGGACTCTGACTTTGGAGACCAAGGTTCAGATCCCTGCTCAGCCAAGAAAGTGCACTGGGTGACGTTGGGCAAGTCACACTCTCTCAACCATCTCTCAACCTTCTCTGAACAAATCTTGCCAAGAAAACCCTATGACAGGGTTGCCTTAGTATCACTGTGGGTCAGAAATGACTTGAAGGCAACCAACAAAAGCAATAGTTAAATAGGTCCATTTGACTTTGGTCTCCTCTTCCTCTCTTTTTTTTGAAACTCAACAATGTAGTTGGGAGGGAATTTTTCATTTCCCTCTTCCTCTTGACATCAGACTTTTAGAACAGTATTTCAGCTCTAGCCTTCACCCAAACAATGCTGTTTGTGTTTCTCAGACAGTATTTGAAGAGTCATCACTGCCATTAAATTGCTAGTTTTCAGACAGTTAACTGTGTATTAGAATCACAGAGTTGGAAGGGACCACAAGAGCTGTCGAGTCCAACCCTCATGTAGAAATACAGTAATAAAGCACTCCTGAAAAATGGACATGTTTAAAGACCTCCAAAGAAAAAGAATCTACCACTCTCACAGAGAATCTATTCCACTGTCAAACAGTTCTTAAAGAAGCTCTTTGTAATGACATTATTACACTCCAAAATCAGCATTGTCCATTGTGGAAAAATGCTTATTCACATAAATGAGGGAATTAAGAGGGCTAAAATTTATTTTATTTTATTTATCTTATTTTAAGCCACCCTGAGATCTTTGGATATAGGGTGGGATGTAAATATTTTAGTAAACAATAAATACAAGTAAATAAATAGTGGATTTTCAGAAGACCTGGTAGACACAATCTGGAAAATCCATTTACCTGCGACTAACTTTTCAGTGAAGATTGCAACTTTTCAGTGAGAATTGCAGTCAGGAAGAGGGGTGCAGCTTTGCCAATATTTAACCATTTTTTCTAGGCTTGGGTTTAGAGTGTGTAGAGGTATGTGTGTGTGTGTGTATGTGTAGGCATATGCACATACATGCATGTGTAACTCCCCACTCTGCTCCATGGTGGCAACCTTGATACACATAAACAAGAATATTATTCTCGGGTAGAAATAGAAATCTGAATGTAGTGACCTTTGTGGTTTTTGGGAGGCCTGATAAATTGTTGGATGATTTTTAAGAGCATATACACACACCATAGAGTTATAGTAGTTTGATGTCTCTTTATCTATCCCTCCTACAGTATCCTGGGATTTTTAGTTTGGAAAATTGCTTAGAATTTTCTGCTGGAGAGCTTAGGAGAATGAGCTTCAGCTCTTTAGAGAAGAATTAAGTGCCTTGTCAAACCTCCAGTCTCATCATGCTTTATGATAGACCCATGGCAGTTGAAGTTATATGTATTGTAACTGTGTATTGTGGGGATGGAAATATCATACTATTTCATCTTTGCCTGCAAGGCTGAATAACTTCCAAAATTTTCTCCCAGCCTGGGAGAAGGAAATACTTCACTGTTTTTGCCCAGTATTTACACATTCCAAACATTTGATTTTTGTGTATAAAAATAGGTTTGTACAAAAGCATGGTTTCTGTACACCCACATCAGAGAGGGGGCTGTATGCCAAAATTTTTGAGCAGAACACTCTATTTTTGCAACAACCCGCCAAGTGTATTTATGAAATTTTTTTGTGCAAAATGTGTGTGTGTGTGTGTGTGTGTGCGCGCGCGTGCGCGTGCAGGTTCTTTACCTTTTTTGTATTTTTCTTGTGAAACCCCACCATGTCCAGAAATAAATATGTGCAAAAAGGTATTTTTCATACACAAAAAAGTAATTTTTGCATGAAAAATCATATGTACTTTTGGGAACAAGGTTTTTTTTGTGTGCAAAATGGTGTTTTATCCAAAATATTGGCCATATTTCTGTGATGAATATTTTCCCAAAACACTCCTGAAAGAAAACTGAGCAAAATCCCTGTCTCCGGGGTTGTTCTTATTGACTAGGTTTCCCAAGTGTTGGGAAACCTATTTTTGTTGGTTGGGAAATGAATAACTGTACTATTTTAATCTCTTGTACTGTGCAGATATACACTCCTGGGAGGGTTTATTGCAGAAGTGGAAATGAAAAAATGAATGAGATTATGGTCACTGTGATGGCTTTGATCAGGGGTGTCAAACTCAATTTCATCGTGGGCTGCGTCAGCATTATGGTTACCTTCAAAGGGGTGGTTGTATTTGTAAGACTAAATGTATCTACTCTTTTATCATATTAAATAATTGCCTCTGTGCCTCTTTCTGCTCCCCCCTCCTCTGTGGCTGTGTTTGCCCCCCGCCTCTCTCTGTATCTAGTGAGCCCGATCTCCACATTATGGGCTGCTGGCTGCTGGTATTCTGAAGCGGGGCCCAGCGGCCAGCACTCACGATCTACTGACTGCTCCCCTGTCCAACTGTTGTGAGCTGCGCAGAGCATTGCTGTGGTAACCCGCTCTGATGACAAGACTTGGACAGAGGAGCGGTCAGAAGTAGAAGTAGATCACAAGTGCTGGCTGCTGGGCCCCTCTTCAGAATACTGACAGCAAGGGGCCTGCAATGTGGAAATCAGGCTCGTCAGGCGGGGTGGGGAGGAGTGCCACAGCTACAGAAGAGGTGCAAGGGCCACATAAAATGGGCTGCATTTGGCCCATGGGCCTTGTGTTTGGCACATGTGGCTTTGATTGAAAGTTGTCTTGTTTGAACAGAAAGGTACTTCTGCTTGTCCATATGCCATGGGGACTGCCATGTACTTACCTCCTCCTCTGCTATTTTGTTACCCCAAAACATGGGTGCCACAAGGGGCCACTAACAATGCCAGTACCTCCGCTCAAAAGTGGGGAATAATTAGTTCAAAGTCAGGAGGCCTGTGAGAGGAGAGTAACTGAATGAGATCTCCCACCTATGTTTAGGGGGTCCTTGCAGGAAAGAACCAGCTAGAAAGTTTAAATTGCAAACTAAAAAGATGTTTTATTGAAAGAAATTCACACAAGCGTGAAAAGATCCAAGTAGTCATGCAAGCACACAAGGACTAGCTGAAGGAAAAGGAAGGAAAGTGTGATAGAGGACTTTCAGGGATGAGGCAATAATTACTGGTCTGGAAAGCAGAGAGGAAAGCAACAACATGACTTAGGTAGGCACCTAAGGACGTCTCTTGTTTGGGAATCAGATGGATAGCATGGTGGTCAGGAAGGCGAGAGACTGCACTGGACAGCCCGAAATCGCAGGTTCTTATACCTGAAAAATATCCTGCAGGTATGATTGTGAATTACTCTCCCAGCCAAGTGGACAGTGGGAGTTGCAACACAGGCCATGAAGTCCGGACAAAGCTAACGCTCTTAAGTGTTCAGGTGACAAAAGGATAATGGCTGTTATAATGGGCTAATATTATGGAGAGGTGAGGATACTATAGGGAAACATTCAGGTGTTTGGGGTCAGAGTTAAGACAATCACAGTTTGATGGGGATTTCCCCTTTCAGCTTGGAGATGTCCAGCTCATTATCTTTAAGCCTACTGTCTTGAGAGGGTCTGCTCTTTTAGCCTAAAAATGACCTAGTTCCTGCCTTGGAGGTGGGTGTGACTGACTTGCCTTGCAATCTCATGTTTACAGTCAGTAATATGCCTCTTCCAGTGTGAGCTCCCAGTTGCCTCAGGTATTATTTATATTAACACCAACAGCCCAACTGTGAAAGCAGGATTGTAGCCAGGGTAAGGGAGGTGTTAGGAAGCAGAAAGTCGCTAGCCTGTGGAAGGGGGCTTGACTTATCACCGGAGAAGAGGACAGTCTGCGAAGAAGCCCAGGCAGCAGGGGTAGAAGGAACAATCGCCCCCAGGAGGTGCAGTCTTGCCAAGAGAAGAGGAGAGGGACAAAAGACTCGGGAGAGATGCTGTACTAACTTACGTTGTAGCCACTCTGGGTGGGGTGCCTGCAACATTGTTGGTCTGTCTGACTGCTCTGGGAGTCCAACTCTGAGGGCTCATGGTGACTCTAACCTTGAGCGGTAGTGCAGGAGGAGCTTATGCTTATTGTTAAGCATGGAAGCAAATAAAGTAGCTTTACAGTTGTCTCTCCACATTTGCTAGGGTTAGAGGAACAGGACCCCCACAGAAGTGGAAAAAAACTACAAATATAAAAATGTGTGTGTGTCTCTGGAAAGGGGACCAAGGCTTGGTGGGGAGAGTTGGCACCCAGTGTTCAAACTAGGTGGCAGAAAGGGGTGGGATGATCATGGTGGTCCTGTACTTCCTGCCTCATGCCCGTCTTCTTCCTTAGGTGTCAGGGGCATTGGGAGAGAGTTTGTGGTGCTGCTGGTCAGGCAGCAGCTGGTAGAGGAGGAAGAGGACCAGAAGCAGGTTTTTAAAGTGCTGCCCAGCCTGATTGGACCCACTGAGAAGGAAGGCTTTTCTGGAAAATAAGCACTTGAGGGGCAGAGGTTGGACAAACTTGCAAATAATCAAATCGTTGAAAGTGAGACCTGCAAATGTGGAGGGCTGACTGTACGTGATCTCTTGGCTTGTCGCCTCCTTGAAAATTGGTGGAGTTGAATACCTGTGATATGCCACTCATCATGGAGGGAGTAGATGGAGTCCCAGGTGCCCATTTTCATTGATTTATCTCTCCCACTGCTATCCCCCCTGCCAATTCCTTGTTTTTTTCTGGAGTTCCAATAGGCTGGGAGGAAATTCAACTGCAAAGTTAATATTTTATAGTTACCAAATATGGTTATGTAAATATGACCTTGGTTCAAATGAATGTATTTCAGTTCAATAAGCTGAGATATGCATGTAACTTGTGCCTCTATCCACAGGCCATCTGTTTCTAAATTAACTGAGGAAATCTCCAATTAACTGTAAATTCATTTTACATAAGACTGATCAAAGATGGTTTCTAGGATCAGAACAAGCTGAGATCTTAGATTGCAGCCTGGAGTTGCTGTAAAATCCCAGCTTTCATGAAAATGCAAGATTTGGCACATATTTCAGTTTATTAGGCTTCTAATATTATATTAGCTCCAGGCTATATAAACAGGGTGCATTTTATTTATATTGTACTTATTTTTTTAGTAAGGAAAGGACAATTTGAGTAGCATTTCTAGTGTAAGCTTTGCTGCCTTCTGCATGCACACACAAAAAATACTTACATTGCTCTGTACAACTTTTCCGGTGCATTTAATAAAATATGTCGTAGCACTCTGAGCACATTTAACTCAAAATATCTGGTTTGTTGACAGCTGCAGGCTACCTGTCAGTTTCTTTTTTTATTATTGACTCTCTTGACTTCTAAATGTTAATAATGTATAAATGAGTCTAGACTTCTTCCACGGCTTTGGTAAAGCTTTGAGGTTCTCTTAATGACTTTATCTCTCATCATCTTAATGTAGCTTCATCAGCTGTGCCCTGCATTTTGTTTGCTCTGGGAAGAGTTGTTCAGAATTTAAGTGTGTGCTGCAGTGATACGTATGTCTTCTTTAGCTGCATGAGATGTTTTTTGTCTTAACTTGATATGACAGCTTTATTCTTGCTGTCATGCAGTTTCACTTACCCTGAGAGGAGACGTTTACATTATAAATGAGGCTGGGGTATACACCAGTGCTGAAATGTGTTGAACCTCTTCCGAAACTTCCTTTGCCTACCTGAGCTCCCCAACCTGTTGACAGACATCTGTGTGGCAGGCAAAAATGTACCAAATCCTCTTGCATAGGTGTTATGTTGAGAAACTAAAGCACTACTGAAATTAGAATAGGATAGGAAGCAAGCATCTCAGACTCCCTTCTGAAGCTAACTAGCCTGAGGGGAAAGGCAAAGATTCTACAGCTTCCTTGCCTGAGGAAATTTCTTCTCAACCAGTATGGCTTCTGCCTTCTCCAAGCTACTTGTGTCATAATATTTCAGAACACAGGGATGGAGAACACATGGTGTTCAGATGTTGGCCTGTAGTTACCATCATTTTGAGTAATTGGCTGGGGGGACTGATAAGGGCTGATGGGAGATGGAGTTGAATAACATATGAATGTTGTCTATTCCTGATCCCTTGCCTAAGATAATAAATGATAAAGAGCTGCAAGCGAAGTAGCGCAGACCTTCTGCACAAATTTAACTGAGCGTAAGACAGCACAATGTGATTGAGATCTCATCTTAGCTAAGATCTAAGAACAAGAAAAAGCGCCCCATGTTAGCTGTACATGTTGCTTACATTTCCCAGCCCCACTAGAGCTTCAGACACTAGAGATGGAAAGAATTATTTAAAATATTTGAAAAATGGTTGAAAAACATGACAAGAGTGAAGCCCTGACAAGGAGGGTCCTGGACTGACAAGAATCTTTGCAGTTTGGAACTTGTTCTGTGCAAAATTTGGAAATGGTTCTTTTGTGGGGAAAACAGTACTTTCTGTGCCAAAAATAGCATTTTCTGCAGATAGAATTATATTTCAGAATACTATTTTCTCTACAGGAAATGCTGCTTCCTATGCAGAAAATTCTGTGTTCTGTGCAAAAACAATTGTATATGAATTTTATGCCAAATAAGCCCTGGACTGTGAATAGTCCTCAAAAACTATGCAGCTTCCAAAAACTTTCTTAAAGTGGGAGGAAAATGCGAAAATTAGTTGTTGCTTCCTTTGAGAACAAAATTAGTTAAGAATTCCATCCTTGTCAAATGCTAAATCTCTGTTACTGGAAGTAGAGTGCTGCAGTCTGTTTGTGCTGCAGATTTTAAATTTTTAACATATATTGTTCTGTGATCCTCCTTGGGGGATTATTGACAGCGGAGCATTTTGTTGTAGCAAAAGCAACAGACAATTTTGGTGTCTGAAAGACCACCAAATATGTTAGTCTTTGAAGTGCCACAGGGCTCTTTGCTATGGTTTTGATGAGATTAAAATGTGGTTCATACATCCTGTGCAAAAGTGTGTAGGGACTGCATCCCTTTCAGTTTGAGAACTACTGAGATGGAAAGCATTTGTGATTGTGATAATTCTTTGGCACAGCCAGTATTTTGTGTCAGATGTGGAGTTTCTCTGCCAGCATTGTTACAATTCAGAGAATATTGACATTAACTGTTGGATTTATGCCTGTTACTGGCATGATCGCACTTGACCATTAATGGTTTGCTTAAATTATTGTTTGAAAACACAGAAGCAATTTGCGGCTCTTACGCTGAGGTAGCCCAAAGGATCTGGCAAGGATTAAGTAGAATAAAACTGCTGTCTGAAAAAGAAGGCCTCCTTCTTCCAACGCTTTATACTGAAACGCTTTTTAAAACTGTAGTCCTCTTAATGGTGTTCAGAATGATCCAGTGAGTATTCCTGCTGGAAATGTAGGAGCTGTGTTTTCATCTCTTTCTAGTGTTTTGGAGTGTCCTCCAAACTTACTGGAAGAGATTGGAGGATGGAAGGCACCGGGGCATATAGGATGAAAAGAAAATTGCTTCGTTTCCACTGGTGGAGGCATGCTGTGCATGATATTCTAACTCAAAAAAAATTGTGAGATACAAGCCAATATAAAGAAAGTCTAGATTGTTGATCTATTAGATGCTGTAGTTGGCAAGAAAAAATAAATTGTTAGGCCTATAAATATAAGAAATGGTTCCTCAGCTCATCTTTTTTTCTTTATTACTTTTTCTACCAATTCTCATTTAGAGACTTTTTTTTTTTACAATTACCATTATCTTACTGTTTTTGTAAACCTGATACAACTGTTACTTTGTATTATGAGTGAAATATGAATGACTGGAAAAGTGGGATATTACCAGCTGTATAATGCTTCGCTGATTTTTTTTCCCCTATCATGGTATACACAAGATATATGTAATCTTTAATGTTGGTACACATACTGGTCCTTGCAACTCCAAAAATCACTTCATGGTACCCGTATGTGGTATAATTTTCCTTTAAGGTTTCTCAAAACAGATTAGCACAAATTAGTTCAGTATCTGGTTTAATTCTGGGCATATTTCTTTCACAATTCATTCTTTTTCTGATCTTTTGGAATATTTCAGAGAAATACAAATATTTCTCTCCCTTCAACAAAAAGAAAAACTTTCCACCAAATCCTTTAACTTTGGTGTTTTTCACCAATGGTCATGGTAGCTGTGGCTTATAAGAGTATAAATTATTTGCATAAATTCCAAGAATTTATGAGGGTGAGACTTCACTCAGTCCTTTGTTTTTACCATTTTGCATTTTCCAATATTTCAGTATTTTGATGGAGAGAAATCTTCAAAACAAAACAGCCTCTAAATCAGTGGTTCTCAACCTGTGGGTCCCCAGATGTTCGTGGACTTCAGCTCCCAGAAGCCCTGAGCATTGACTATAGTGGCTGGGGCTTCTGGGAACTGAAGTCCATGAACATCTGGGGACCCACAGGTTGAGAACCACTGCTCTAAATGTTTTTGTGTAAAATCCTATATAGACTTACTCAGAAGTTGTAAAGATTTGCTTACATGTAAGTCTTCATAGAATTTTAACATTACTTCTGAAGACTGGCTTGCTACCCTTCAGCTTTTCTAAACTGCTCTTCTAGACTTCTCAAGAGTGCTTTTCTGGATTGTCCAGTAACACAGTACTCTGAAAAGATGACTGTCACAAAATAACTTCTGCACTGCTATGGTATTTTCGAAAAGAATTTGTTTTTATTTTTTTACGACTTCCATTGTAGTAACTTGAGCTACTAAAGCACAATATGATGTTTTGTGTTTGTTGAATTCAAAAGGTTGGAGTGGGGTGTTGGTTAATTTTGTTTTTCTTTAGTCATTCTAGCAAAACTTCCAAACCTTTCCAATATGTTTTAACCACTAGATGGCACTATGTTGCCAACTGGAAAAAAAAAAGATGAATAATCCAGTTTTTTCTTTCATGGTCTTATTTGGGTAGAGTACTGCCATACCTCCTTACCACGTATCCTTTTTAATTGAAGATGAGCTCTGAGAAAACTAACAGACATCATAACTGGCAATTACTTTGAAAAGTAGACTGCTAGAATTGCAGCCTTTGATACTTGAAAATAAAAATAAAAAACTTCATAATTTCTTCCCTCTGTTCTGAGTTTGAAATAGGATATGTGAAATTGTGAAGCCCAAATGACAGAACTGTTAAGTGTGATATAAATAATTCAATCGTCAAATTGCCACCAATGGGAACTGTTGTTTAAAATGACAACTGTTACAAAGCAGATTTTGAGAAGTGGAGACTATCAAACTAAAAATTTGTATTATCCTCTTGGGATAGACTTTTGATTATAGGTGGATGTGAAACAGATGATGATGGTGCCAACCAGTCTAAAGCAAGTAGCTGTGGTTTGTCAGCGTGGAGGGTTCTTTCAGGATCACCCTATTACAAGCAGGTTACAAGTTACGAAGACGATATTGGGACTGTAAGTAACATTTGAGTATGTTTAGCCAGTTTGTAGGATAATTAAGTGTGAACATCTGTGGGTTTGGTTTTTTTTTTGTTTAAAAAAAACAATTCTCAACCAATTCTGGGCTGTGGAGTTAATGTTTATTTTCTTTGTCCGATGAGCTATGTCCATTGTATTCTATGCATTTCTATTATAAGGCCATATTTGGCCATTATTTTCCCTGACCCAATTGAATGCCACATATGCTAACATGTACTACCTGTCCATTTTACATGTCTCCAATACCTCATCTTTGCTGTTTATAAAACATGAGGGTGGATCTTTCAGAGGTCATGTATGCACAGGTTGTACAGCAAGTCTCATGACAAGTTGGCAGACCCACAGGCTGTGTCAGTGGCATGCAAATGGACTGTCTTTTCATATATAAGAAAGGCGTGTGCTATGCGATAAGTGTTGTTGCCACTCTACCTACAGTTTTGGGACACTTTTAGAACATTTTGTTTTTCTTGAAAAGTATATTAAAACTCTGAGTGGTTTGAGGAGGTGGAGTTGCCTCACATCATCCATGAGTTGCGTGTGGCCCATAGGCTGCACATTCTGTGCTCCTGCTTTAGGGCAAGAGAAGCTAAGCCAAGTAATGAAAATAGCATTCTTTTTCATGGCTGTGCTGTCTGGATTTGCCTTAGGTGTGGCAGAATTGAATGGTTATTCTCATTTGGCTTTATGACAGTCATCCAAAAGATAAACTGAAAGAGTTGGACATATGGAGCTGGACCAAAACCATGAAGTTCTTACACAGTTCAATCAAGTACTAGTGTTATATGCCCACTTGCCTCTTCATTTTTTTTTTATGGAGCACTTATCTTCTGTCTTTAGCTCAGAAAGAACACAGTAATGGAGAAGTCCACATATTTTTTGTTTTAGTTGTTGTATGAAGTCTAGAATGTATTAAAAAGGGCCATCTATTGTTTGCAGTTGGAAGGTTCCTAACATTAGGGGTCAGAAAGCATTATGTATTTCTTCTTTGTTCTCCTTAGTGGATTTTCTTTACTAAGGAAGAAGTGAGAAGAATCAGTGGGGAAACTTAGGAAAAGTGAAAGACAGCCATAACTGTGTACTCCTGTGAATGACACATGGCCAGCTGAATCTGTATCTGAAAGCAGAATTGGGAACAGTACTAAGAACCTTGCACTTATGTTCTAGCATACATAGTATAGAAAAGTTCTGAAGTCTTCACATCTTTTTTCCAGAGAAATCATGCTATTTTATTTGCCATTTCCATGGTTTGTTTTGTTTTCTTGTAATGACCAAAATGTATGACAAATGATTTTTTAAAATATGGTTTTGTTTTCAACAGGCCAAGAGAAGGTCTTTGTTCAAGATTATGAGCCTCAAATTTTACAGCAGGCAAGGAAGAGAACAGGTAATGAAGAGTGTATGTATATCATGTAAGGCAGTATATGTCAAGAGCAGTCGCTGCATAGAATATCTTCGTGTAGACTCTGCTTGTAATGTCAAAAACAAGGGTGATTACCAGACTGCTTTGTCTCTGGCGGAGCCACTTTACTGTGTAATGATGCACTGTTGGATATGGCAGCTACTAGAAGTCCCTCCACAAAGCATGTGCCCTTAGGTTACATTCCTACTCAATTGTTAGAGGGTGGATTTCATCAATATTTGGATCTTTGGAATTGAAAATATCTCCAACTGTAGTCATTTTTGCCTTGTCTGGATTTTGTTTGCTCTCATCCAGCCTGTTTTCCAGCTGTCAGGCACCCAGACTAGAGATGAGTACTGTCAACATAATAACACCTTTCTCCAAAGTTTTCAATAATTTTGCCTGGCAACTTCTGTGTGTATAATGGAGTTGGCAGCATAGAACCACAGATTTCCTAAGTTGGCTGCAACGTAGCATATTCTGAATTTGGTTGTTATGGTTTCCTCTTAAAGGCTCAGTGGGAATTAAATGGCCATACCTCCTAACAAAAGCAGGGGCTTTGAAGGACAATTACGTGATGTGCCCACACACATGCATGTGTACACACATGCACATACACACACATTCTATTGTTTATTTTTGTAGAGATTTTTGTTCCCAATATTTTATCTACTCAGTTCTAGCAGTAAAATGAAATGGTCTGTCATGGTAAAGCTAGTATGAAATCTGATGACATAAATGGGCTTACTGTATATTTCCCACACTGATCATGGGATGTTCTTTATCATCTTTAGCCTATGGATTTTGTCTTTGTAAACAACTCATACTATCTGAAAGGCAGTGTCTTAACATCTTTCAGAGACAGCTTTTGATCACATCACCATCATAGCTCTGTCTTGTGAGGACAGGGGAGAGAGTTTTGTCAGTGGTTGCTCCCAGCTGATAGAATTCCCTTCTATGGGAGGCTAGGCTGGCCCTGTCTCTGTTTACTTTTTGTTGGTATGCAAAGACTTTTCTGTTCAGACAGGTTGGAAGGTTTTAAGGAGACAATGTTATGGGAGTGGATGTATTTTTAACTTTATAGGTATGTATTTAAATAATTTCACACTTTTTGAAAAGTGGAATTATAAATAAAGTAAGGGCCTTTTGTTAGCCCAACCCTATCCTTTTCTACTTGCTTACTGACAGAACATGACTTTCAAGAAGCCATAGTTAGGAACATTGTGCTGCTTTGAGAACTATTTATCCCAGATGCTTTTAAAATAGCCCACACGGCTTCTCTGAAATGGTTGAGCTTTAAGAGATCCTTACAAAGCATGCAGCCATTGGCTTCTTGTCTCCCAATCCTCCTTTGATGGTAGTCAGTTCCTTATAATGAATCAATCCATCATGAGAAGTAACCCACAATTTGTTCTTAGTTTATTTCTCTAGTTTTTTGTGGAGAGATAGACCTGTCACACTGCTAGGTTCAAATGCCATGAGGTCTGCAGCTTTTTGAGCTTTTCACAAAGGAATACCAACTTCTTGTGTCTCACTGTGAAGAGATACGTCCCCATCCTTCAATTGCCTAAAATTCATGGAAAATTCAGGGCAGTAGTGCTTTACACTAGTAATTTACTGAGCTTTGATGATCAGAAACTGGACTAGGACTTGAACATTGGCATCATTTGAACATCTGTTGTTGCTTGATGGTAACAACATGTTTGATTATCTTCCTTAGAAAGCAGGATTAAAAATAATACTGTAGGAATGCCTGCATTCAGAAAGTCTCCTCTCCCAGTTCATGGCTTCCCAAGGCTAGTCATTCTTCTTATGCTTTTTTCTCTCAGCAACTAGGCCAGTATTTTCTAGGCATTCTTCCCCAGTAGAGAAATCTAAAGGATTATAAGAACTATTATGTGCATTTTTGGGAAGGGTAGAGTTGGTTGGATTCAGTGAGAATCTTGGAATCCTCAGTGAGAAGGAGAACACAGTCCACACCTCTAAGGCTGCAGACTTGTGCATGCTTACCTGAATGTAAAGCCTACTGAGCATAGTGGGTCTTACATCTGAGTAGACACACATAGGATTGGCCAGTTACTCTTACTGATGTTGGTATTAATCTTGTGCAATGTGAAAAATAATCTCAGATGTTTACAACATGTGAAAAATCTGTAAAGGTAAACCAAGAAATGGAAAAATGCATTGACAGTGGAAAGAAATATGACTTAGAACTGGTAACATTAATACTCCTTCTGCATCTTTTTTTTGTTCTTTTTATTTGCTCACTAATTGAAATATTGGTAGGATGGTGTCTTCAAGATGAGCCTTTCTCCAGATGGCACTCGGCTAGCAGCTATTCATTTCTCTGGAAAATTGACCATCTGGGGAATTCCTTCTCTCAAACAACAAGGAGAATGGGAACAAAGTGAACAGGTATGTGCTAATAACAATCTCTAAATAGTTTTAATGCCATGATCCTTGAATGGGATTGTCTGTCACCTTTAAAAAAAAAAGTGGGGGTGAGGGCAAGGGACTTCGCAAAATGCAATAACCACAAAAGGGATGTGCTTTTTAAGGTGCGTTTCTGAACTGTTGAGAAATAAATGAGCCTTTTTTGAACACATCAGAATGCTTCAGTTTTATGCAGATATAATTAACTAATTGATAGTGCTGTGCTGCATGTCAGTTTGGGAATGGGTTTATTTACAGGTATGAAATTCTCTTGCAATGTATTAATTTATCCTTACACAGGTGATTGTCCTGTAACTGTTTGATATCTTCAGATGCCTACACTAAAGTAGTTAAACATATTTATATCAGAGTGGTGAGCCGCATTTATAGGTGGAGGGGGCAGTCTGACATCATCCAGATGTTTCTGGACCTCAGTGTTGTCACTCCTCACCAGCCCCTTGGCTAGGGCTTATAGGAGATGGAATCCAATAGACTCTAGGAAAGGCAATAGTTGTCCATCTCTGATTTGGAGGGCTCAGTCATCACAAAATGCAAGCCAGTTTCATTCATCTACCCACCCACAGCCAAGTAAATTTTATACCATAGTAAAATTTGGTAGTATTCAAATATCTTGAAACACAGTTGAGTGTACATCCCCAAACCCCACGACATTTACCATGGAGGAAAAAGAGATGCTTATCATATGGCATGTATTTTAAGTGACTCAAATTTCAAAGAAAACATTTTCTTCATTCATTTTTGGTACTTCCCACTCCTTTAATGCAAGGTTAGCTGCCTGATTCAGCTATAATAAACTAAAGATATGGGTTTGATAAATCCTGTCAGTCTGAAATCCTTGAGCTGCAGTTGCAATCTGCCTTCATTTTTATGTTTGAAGAGACAGTTTTTAAAAGAAAAATGAAGACATCGGCATCTCCTTTGCACTGTGGACCAAAACATGAAGCTGACTCACTCCCCCAATAATATGGAGGCTACCAGCTGCCATTGGGATTTCTCATATTCATTAAGACTCCACACACACTCTGCCTGGAGGAAACACATCCTGCCATCCTTTGCTGCTGGCAGCAATTATTTTCTCATTGTTTTATGTGTGGCTGGATTTTTCCTTCCTTCCTTCCTAGGAAGTTTTATGTTGCTAATATTTGTCTTATACTAATCTTACCTTCTGTCCCTTTTGTAGTACGAAGTTTAGAAATTAGGCTCTTATGATGCAAAAACTCATTGACAGCTGAATGCATTTTGGAACTGGAAACTCATTAGATGCACCATTGTAGTGGAACGATTGAAGAATGAAGGGAAATAAAACCCTAACAGAACCAAAAGAGAGTGTCATTTAATGTCTAGGAATGGCTATAACTCTTGATTCAAATTACAATAGAAATCTGAGAATTATATAGCCTTCCCCTTTTAAATGTATTTGTCACTTTGGGAGTGGTCTTTTGCTTTGTTTGAAATAAAACTTAAGAGCAAATAGTTCAAATAATAAAAATCCAGCTTTCACCGTTTCTAAAATTGGATCCAGTTCATGTGTTATGCGTGAATCATCTTTGTTAAAATGTGAACTTCCTTGGCATTGGGTGAATTTCTTTTATTATGCCTAAAAGATGTTATGTGTTGTAACTCTATAGGCGACATAAACGTAGCCTTCCCTCACTATAGCAAAGGTTTGTATGCTAACTCTGTTCTGTGCTACTTAGCCCCTTCTCCTTCCCACTCCTCTTGGAGCACTTCTGTCGTATATTTTTGGTGTTATTTACAGTCTGTGGAAACTTTGTAAAATGGTAGAGTCCTATGTAAGGGAGCATGTATAATCCCTTTAGTTGCTCATGAGCTCCTCTTTATAACTCTCCATCAATCTGGCTGACTAGGGTTGATTTCAGCAAACTGTAGCTTTGTGCTGTGTCTGAACACAGCTGGAGGACAGGCTTTTTTCATCTCATTCTGTCACCAGTTGCTTTTGTGATTGTTTCACTTTATCACACACATGAATAGCATGGCATAATGTTAAAAAGCATATGTATATATATATAGCTTGCGTCTGAAAAGAGAGATGATTCGAAATGTGTGGTGTGCTTGTTTTTCTTAGCCAGATTATGATGAAATCAAGCCAGAATGGAGGCTCTCGCTTGAAAAGCGGAAGAAAATTAAAGGTTTGTATAATGGTTTACTTACTCTGTGTATGTGGTGTGTGTGTGTGTTAGAGAAAGAAACAGAGAGAAAGAGAGAGAGAAAAAACTTTTTTTTAAGAAAAAAAGAGACCCAGGACTTTCTCTTAAGGTGGCGCAGTGGTTAAATGCCAGTACTGCAACCACAAGGTTGTGAGTTCGATCCTGCCAGGCTCTAAGGTTGACTCAGCCTTCCATCCTTTCGCTGGTCGGTAAAATTAGTACCCAGCTTGTTGGGGGCAATTAGCTAAAAATACATTGTAAACCGCTTAGATAACACTCAGTTGATAAGCGGTATAGAAATAAATAAAATGCTAATGCTATGCTATATAAGGTATAACATTAAGATGTCACATGCCCTAGTTGCTAGAAAACTACATTTTGAGGCTATT